>CM076576.1:365601383-366043883 GCA_034641835.2 Pinus albicaulis
GGCCAATGGATGCACAAATATTGAGAAAAATAAAAAACGGTTGTAGTTGACGGTGGTAAATTTCTCAAAACATTTGCACTAGATTTTGCTAAAATTTCTTGAGCATGTTACCATCATACCCGTTCATATCTCCATAAAAAATATCAACGAATGGATGCACCATTTCTGAGGTATGGTCAAAACATTCTCTTCCTTATGTTTTTTTTGCAATTCTGGACTATCCTATAGCAACATAGAACTTTCCTGTAGCAACCATAGGACAATGAAGAAAATGAACACGAAAGGATTGAGAATAATTGGTGAAGGTTTGAAATGGATGAGTGTTATGGAATTACATTTCATTGGTCCTATTGGAGCATATTAGAAAAGAAGGTGAAAGCTAAGGCTTCTTCTTAGGGTGCTAACATGTTGTTGTTGCTTGCACAGGTTAGAGAGAACTCATTCGTCAGAGAGAGATACCTGGAGAAAAGAATTTTTTTTTCCTTTTCACTTTTTAATTTTATATTTTTTCTTAGCCCTATTAGTTACCTCAATGAGGTTTTTAACCAACAACTTTCCCTAGGTGCCTCAGAGGAGGTTTTCAACTAGTAGGTTTGCTTAGGTGCCTTAGAGGAGGTTTTCACCTAGGATCATTTTTCCTTTTTTTTCCCGACCCATTAACTGCCTCATGGAGGTTTTCAATTAGTGAGCCAATCTTAAGTACCTCAAAGGAGTGTTTCACCTAGGATTTTATTTTTTCTCTTATTTTGTGTTTTCCCTTTTCCCTTATTTTTTCCTTTTTCCTACCCTTCTCTACCTGAAAAAATAAAATATATTTAAAGCATAATAGTACTTCCAATAGATCCATTTATGTACCAATAAAAAAAATAAACTCAAATGAAATTTCAAAATACATGCTCTTATATATACTAGAATTTGAAAGAATAATTTCTTAATTTGACTTTGATGATACCCAATATCGTTGAAGAAGAGCTTGGTGCTCGAACATAATGATTGTCTAGAAGCAAAGTTTAATATAGTTTTTATTCCCTTCTCTCACTTGTTCATCTCTATCATTATATATGTCTCCTTCTTCATTGTTATTTTAATATTCTATTTTTTTTCTGATTAGTATCATGAATACATAAAGGATCAGATGATAAGTGTTATCACTGGAAAATCGAACAAGAAAAAATGAAATTATTAAATGTTAGGGAGAAGGATTTACAGGGTTGAGAAACATTAGAGGATCTGAAAATTTAAAAAATCTATAATGTGAAGACGAAAAAATCAAATTATGCACCAAAGACACAGGTAAAATTCGCCTTGCGCACATTTTTCTTTGATAGGTGCGTTGGTATGCACAGCTTTCCCTCAAAAATTCGTGTAGTCTTGGAAGTGGTGGAAGTGACCATCTGGGAGCACTTGACACACTTCAGGAAATGATCCTCCACTTGAGGACGCCCAAGTACAACTGCCTAAGCCACCTTGGGACATCAAGCGAGCAAAAAAACGAATCAAGTGGGCACACAAAGGAATCAACCCTCTCTGTTGGGTCACCATCCACAAGTTTACCAAGAGAGGGAAGAACGATTTGAATTTGCCTATAAATTTCCACCATGGGAAGAAAAAAATGAGAGCACATTATTATGCAGGCCACATTGCCCATGACCAAGCTAGTAGGGTGTAATCCAGAGAAGCAATAGAGTTAGAGGATACGATCATTGGCCACCCAACAACTTCAATCCGTTTGGAGAAGAGAGAAGCCTTTGTGACATCATCTCAAGGGTAAAAAATTCCTTGCACTCAGTCTTAGATCTCCATAGTTCGAAGGATCATTTGGCAAGAGTGTAACGATTTATCTTTCTTGCTAATAGTGGTAAATAAGAGGGGATTTTATTGAACCGTTTGCATTATTGTCTTGTTTGACTCATTGTGAGCTTTTGTTTTTGTTTTAGTTTAGTTTTGTTTATTATCTTTATATGAAACACACTACATTCCATAATTTTGTGTGTTTTATATATATTAGCATGTGTTCACTAACCTGCTAACCATATTTTCTACCTGTGACCATAGATTTTAGGCTGCAACCATTCCTACCAAGCACCCGTGGATTGGTACACTTGTCAACCAAAACCACCACTATAGGATTGGAAACTCCACTATATTTACCCTTTATTTAAGTGGTTATGCTTCTTGCAAGGTCCTTCTCTCTGCTCTGGAGTGTTGTTGGGACAGCTCCCCTTCTCCTCTTCTCTCCTCATTCACCCACATTGAATATTTTCAATTCTAGAGTTCCAAAAATTTTACTTGCAGGAAACCTCCGCGTAGTTTACTCAGACATATACAACGATCCACACAATTTTACCTCTGACCTGCGTGCGGAGTTGTGCGCCTGTGTGAGACATTTCCATGTGGAAACCAGAGAAGATATTTCTCAGTGGTTTTCTTCAGTTTCCCAATTGTAAAGTGACTGGCCGCCCAAAGAAAAGTTGTCATCATTATGTTTGGTGTCCCATGAGTGTTTATAACTTGATTTTCATTGCATTTTAGTTTTTCTAGTTCCATAGTTTTAAAGTTTAAAGTTTATCTTCACAAAAATCACATAGTCTAAGTAGGAGGCAATTGAGTGGTGAAAATCCACCTTTGCAATTTGAATTAACTCATTTTGTGAAAATAGACACCAAAAACACATAGAAAAATAGTAAGAGTAAGTGGCCCTAATCCACTTATGCTTAGCTAGTTTTCGTTTAGTTTTTCCTAGTTAGATCATTAATTTTAGTTTAAATTTTTGAACTAGGAATTGGGACTAGGACATAATTATCTTAAGAGAAGCAAGTAATATCTGCTGCCCTTACCCCTTTTAGTGACCTTGGGAAAATATATGAAATCTCCCTTTTGATAATTTTCCATATCCCTTTAGCCAAACATTTAGTTTAATTAGGAAAATTTGTAAGCGGCCCACTATTTGCATATCATTTTCTTATCTCAAGGAATAATCAACACATAGATTAATAGCGAACGTGTAAAGGATCACCGCCTATCCACATCTTAGTGCTGTGTGATTTTTCATTTTTTTCTCACACACTTCCACACCATAAGAGAAGTAAATCCTCCTTAAAATTAACCTAAGTGAACTCACTAAATTTCCCCACAGGGGCCACAAGAAAAATAATAATTCAGGTTAGGACCATGGGGGTAGGCATTCAATAAGATTCCATGTTCATTTTACATCTTCAAACATATAATTTGACTTAATAGGGAGCTTTAAATCCATCTATCGACCCACGGAAAATAAAACCCGAGTGCCATAGAGACCCGATTCAGAGGGGGTTAAGCTTAGGCCCTGTGCGTGCAGTATTATTCGGGGCTACCTAACCCATCTAATGCTCGGTAATAGATTTTTATTCGCCAAGAAGCTCAAGACTCGAACGCTCATGTGTGACAATGGTAATTAGTGGAAAAATCTAGGGCATCCTTCCTCATAGGTGACAGTGCAGGCAACACTAGATCATCTTCCCATTAGCTTGGTCGATTATTTGGCTGCTGGAAGGCATCGTCAGTTCTTTCGGGACATTAGCGCCAATTCCCACTAGAATATTTCTTTACAATGCCCAATAACAATTGAGAGTGTGAGGACATTTAGGTATTTAGGATTTTTAGTATCATGCGCAAAAACAACCAAAACCATTTTTTTTGATTGATTGATCACATAGAACTAATTTAAAGGAAAAAAAATTCACTTTTTTTTATGTATGTGGTCACCTTTTTTTCTATGATACATAAATCTCTCTCCTCTCATAGAACTAAATAATTTTTCCAAAACCTTACCTAGTTGACACCGTAACAGACCCAACGGGATCTCATCAATCTAGACATCTTTTGGACCTCCCCCCATTAGCGGGAGGATTTGTGAGTATTTTTCCATTTAGGCGTTAAAGACAGAACATCGCCACCCTTATTGGTTCATCCTTTATCGGGGCATCTTATTTGGTAACCCTCAAGGGTCACCCAATGCCACACCAGTGGAAACCCCCACAGGGTCACCACATACCACTCCTCCCACAACCCCCAGGGGGTAGAGGAGCGCTACCCATTTTGGGAGCCAACTAAACACACAGTCGGGTACGTCACAGACAAACCCCATACCTAACCAGAACCCTATGTTTTCACAGTCAGCAATGGATCTCAACACACAATTACCATTCTTAGCATTATTTAACTTACCTGATCTAACCAAGTTAACAAATGACCCCATTGCACACAACCCTACATGGAACCCCATGCCCACGAAGCTCCCTTCGGACGTTCCAAAATTTGAAGGGAAGAAAGACGAACACCTTGGAAATCATATAATGAGTTTCCACTTGTGGTGTTCGTTGAACAACATCATTGATGATACTATTTGGTTAAGACTATTTCATCACACCCTAACAAGACCGATCACGAAATGGTATGTAGAGCAACCTTCTACTACACATGGAACCTTTAGCGCCCTCGCTACTACGTTCGTCACATATTTTCAGTTACCCATCCATCATGATTTAGGGATGGAATTACAAACACATTTTAGACACACACCAATTGTGCATATATAGGACCATCTCCATGAATGGCAGTGACATTGCAGTTTGTGTAAATCCAAACTCGACGATCGAGTCCTACTGGACCTATTCCTAAAAAGTCTCACTATATAGATTTCAAAAGATGTATCAATTGAAAAAACTACATCCGAGTAGGATGCCATCAGTAAAGCCTAGCAGCTCGAGCTTATTTACATGCAGTCAGGATACATTTATAACATATTTCCTAACGCCCCACGCCTGCAAACTTATAAATAATTTCCTAGTGCATCGAACACTACAAATGGATTGATTGGGTCAATGACCCAAAATTTCCTATACAATAGTAGTTTGTACCCCAATTACGCGTATGATCCCAACCAGAACATCCCACAACTAGGCTACCATCAAAGTCATTATTTACCTTTGCAAAACATGACCAATAGGGCGCATTCGTACCATCATCAGCAGGGAGGACCTTACTCTCCTATGCACGAGACCCAATATGCAGCTAGAAATGTTGGCAGAAGAGTCCCCCCCCAATAGTCATTCAAAAACTAGGGATAGGGACCCCAATATTCCAAATCCCTAGTACAAAAGCTACCAATGCCAAATAATGTATTGGTGAACTATGTGCAACCTTCCCAGGGACAATTGTGCCTATCATATAATCAGCAGAATCCTAGCTATCCTCCTAATGCGGCAAGTAAACAATCAAAAAACAAAAAAAGGGGAAATCGTGGACAGGGGGGAAACAATCAACAACGCCCTCTGCGATTTCAGGTTGGGGGAAAAGCCAACTGAAATCAAAACCAGGAGCCAAATAACTCCCAAGGGCAGAACAAGAGGGCGAATCTTTGGACCAACCACTCTTGCGGAATATGTGCTAAGTATCCCCATTACACTCATCACTATCCCTATCTCCCCGAGTTGAAGAAGCTGTAGGGTAACCAAGGACAAGGGGGTCCCTCAAAGCAAACAACTATCATGCAGGAGCCCTTCCCCCATCAAGGGATAGTTAGCACCCAACAACAACAAACAACTCTCAAAAATTATGGAAAAAAACAACCATGAAATCTACATCACTGGCGAAGAAATATTTTTTCAAGCAGGGAACCGAAATTACGATACCCCACTAGACACTAGTTCGTTAGGGGCTAGCACGAGTGCACCAGCAACACCATTGACTATATCAAAAATTCCTATTAAACCTTTGCCAAATATGTCTAAGGTACCAACTAGGCGAGCAGGAAACCACTCCAAAGCAGCCCATAATTACAACATTGTGGATGATTTAGCCCAATCTCCCACCGCCATGCCAGCTCTGGAAGTACTGCAATCATGCCCAAAGCAAAGGAAATCCTTAATTTTTGCATTAGGTGCCATCCACCCTGCTGATTTGCACCTAATGGCTTTTGATTTAGATAAAGCCACCCCTAGGCTTCCTCCATTGGTCACCTTTTAGATACCGGTGCCAGTCAAAAACATCACTATCCATTGTTGTATCATTGACGAGGGTGCATCCACATGCATCAGATCAAAGAACATCTAGCAGAAGTTAGGGTCTCCCGAACTAAAGCCATCAGACATCACACTCAGATCACATGACGGGTGCCCATCCGCTCCCATTGGTCTCTATCAAAATGTCTCGATCTGCTTTCTCGAAAAGACTGTCCTTATAGACATTGAAGTCTTAGATGCTCAAATGGGTTACGATATACGCCCTGGGTAGAGTTATATGTATGCCATGTATGCGATAGCATACTCTGTATTTCGAACTATGATTTTCCCCCACGAGGATCACATCATTACTGTAAACCAATTGTCATATCATGACAAGTGACCCCTAACAAATTTCGATGTCGTTCTATCCTATGTAGACACATCTTCTGAGACAATTACATGATACCAAGAATATGGCCCTAGCCAATTCAAACCATCGTTTATCCTCAGATCATTCCTAAGAGATCCCCCTGTCATACCAGAAGTAGAAAATGATATCATAGAGGCTCTGATGTGCATGATGTATAGATCAAGCACCGAAGCTAGCTAGGAGATGGAGATAAACAGCAACAACATGGAGACTTCAGCCACAGAATCCTCTCTATCCTATGCCACCTCCCAAACTCCTTTCCTCTACCCTCCATCAGGTTTTGTGTCACACCAAGTCTTGGCAATAGTGGTATCGCCAAATGTATCTTTTGCAATACCAGTTTGGTACTTGGTCTCACCTACCATGAAAGGAGTCAAAAACATCACCTCTACATGGTTAATCCCCCTCACTCCTGAGGAGGCCCCACCTATTAAGGATATTTTCGCAACCAAACCATGTAAGGAAATTTCTGTCACAAAACCGATTTTCATGACCAAGAAAACCAATTAAAAGGGGAAGAATGTAGAAAATCCCATCATACAACGAGAATTAGAACCTTGCGCTATATGTGACATAGTAGGCCATCCTACTCATATCTTTTTAGAGTTGGATGAAATAAGACTGCTCCTTAGCTATGAGGTAAATATCATGGGAACGAGTTCCCGTAAAAAGGAACCAACCACAAAAAATCAAGGCAAGGTGTTGCATACCAACCACGCATGTGCTATCTATGCCAATTATGGGAATTACACCCATCATTGCCCATAAATATCGTGATACAGGGATTCCTTACATGCCATGGAATAATCATATTAAGAGGATCCCTCAATCCAGTCAAATGGAGAGGAGCCTCGCGTAATTTTATACATGTAGGAGGCATGACGATCACCAGAAAGACTCCCATTTATTCCCCATCCCCCTATCAAGCATTATGAACTCTACGAAGAACAAGATCACTTCATCCCCAAATGTGCAACCTTAGAATTGTTTCAACGATGGTATTCAGTTCATGTAGTATACCATGTTGACCTTATAGCCAATAATCATTCATGTCAGGTATGTGGTGGAAATCACCCATTACACCATTGTCACTATATCCCTGGATTCCTCTTAGCACTAAGTAGTTTACGCACAGCCATAATACACCTCTCCCTAGAAGACGACTCAGATATAGAATCCATGGATAGCTTGACAACGCAGGAGGATGTGACAAGCAGATCCATCGTCTTCCTGTCAGCTCAGAAGTGGCCGATCGGGGAACCCTTATTCACTCCCCTTTACCCTCCACAGAGAATACCAACATGTGCATTGTGTAACAGATGCAACCATGTGGTCGCCACATGCCCAAACCTAGAAGCGTTATGCCACTGGTACCCAATCATGTCACCAAACAAACAGGACGGGAATACCCAAGAATGACATTCTTGTCTAGTATGTCAGGGCAACCATCATGATCAATGTTGCATTTATACCCCTCGAGTGCGCTCGCTAATTGAAATCATTAATTAATTAGAAACACACCATTGGGATATCACCTATCCAGAGCTTATAATATATAATGGAATGCATATCTCCACCATCCAGCGCATTCCATTTCCACACCGACACGTTGGGCAAGGTGAAAAGGCGCATCGACCTAGCATGGCCCATGTCCAGCCTAGGCTTGCATGCAGGCTATGCAATAGAAACAGCCATCAGGTGAATCAGTGTAAGGAATTGAAGCACCTCATGAAAAAATTTCACATGGTCTCTTCCCTCCCTGAGATACATCTCTCTAACCAGGATTAAGTCACACACTTTTATTACCAGATTTGCTCACATTTTCACCATACTATGAAATCTGAACACCTCCCCAAGCTTCTAGTGGTAACATAAGCATTAAGTCTACACTTCCTAAAATATTTATACCTACCCAAACCAAAGACTCAGAAATGGCAGCAGAGGACTCTCTCCCCTACACCTAATCCTTTCGGAGCATCCACTTCAGGAATGAAGAGTAGTGTTTGTTACCACACAATCTACTCAGTAGGAACAGTGGTAGCATGCACCATTTTCAATGGCCATAACCACTAACTAGAGGCATGCCCATTAATGGAAAAATTCAGGCGCCTTTGCACTAGGCACAACTTCCAAATCCCAGAAAGTGCTCAGCCTAATAAAAAATCTAGCCTTACTCCCACATAAGCTGCCACAATGGAAATTCCTCCCCCAACAAACGCAGAAGACATGATACACCATATACATTTCATATCATCATGTATTAGAACCATGACTCGGGATATCTTCTCATCACTCATAGGTGTCAAGTCAGCTACAAATACGAGATTAGTTGTACCAACAATGATGCAAACACAATCCATCTGCACCCTGTCGACCATGTCCTGTTCCACCACATCGACGATGGAATATTTTTCATGTCTATCAACTAGCTCCATTAGGACTGAACCTCTTCCTCGTGGCCTTTCACAAACTCAATCTCCCTTAAGATTCTTATTCCACTCAGAAGAGGATATTGTTGAGGCCATGATAGAGGAAGATTATCCATGGGTTGTGATGCATCACTGCTCGTTTTTTCTTCCTAAAAAAATGTTTATCCCTAACAAGACAGGAAACCAATAGATTTATGTGATTGAATCAAAATATTTCCTTCCATCAGGGAAACTCGATTGGTTCAAGAATCCCATTCCAGCGCCTGATGCGTTCGAAGAAGGGAACATGTCAAACATCTCGCCTAACATCAAGGTGAATTTCTCTTGAAATCGTGAAACAATTGAAGAAATCTCACTAGGGATAGCATGCTCAGTAGAAGAGATAACCACTTACACCCAGTTATTGCAAGAGTATCAAGATATCTTCACATGGGACTAATCAGAAATGCCTAGGCTTAGTTCCACTATTGTAGAGCACCATATTGACACCTAGCCTGATGTACCACCGGTATGCCAAAAGCAACTTCAACTGTACCCATTCAAGGTAGAACAAATAAAACGAGAAATCAATCAGATTTGCAAAGCCAGGTTTATCTACCCCATCACTTACACATCTTGTATTTTCAACCTTGTTCCTGTCATAAAAAAAAAGGGAACCATATGTGTTTGTACCGATTTTTGCGATTTGAACAAGGCCTTCCTAAAGGAAAACTACCCTACCCCATTCATCGACCAAGTAACTGGTGCTTGTGAAGGACACGAGCCCTCTCATTCATGGATGACTTCTCTGGGTATAATCAAATCCAAATCTGTCACACGACCGGTACAAGACCTCATTCACTACCCCCTGGGGCACATTCACATACGAGGTAATGCCATTTGGCCTAAAGAACGTTGGAGCCACCTTCCAGAGGGCCATGCATTATATCTTTCATGACTTGGCACACCTTATCCTCGCCTACCTGGACGACTTCACCATCCAATCGAAGAAGTGATCATACCATTTCGAGGATATGCGACTGGTATTCCAACGATGTTGGCAATACAACCTACACTTGAACCCCCTCAAGTGCATCTTCTGCATCACAAAAATATGAATTTTAGGTTTTATTGTGTCCCAAAAAGGAATTAGAGTGAACCCCCTAAAGGTCAAAGCTATTAAAGAGGTACCTCCACCTCGAAACCTTAAGAAACTACAAATCTTGCAGGGAAAGGCCAACTTTCTCAGATTTTTTGTCCTAGATTATGCCACTTGCACTCAAGGACTCTTGTGTATCCTTCATTAGGACATCCCGTTCAAATGGGATGATCAAGCCCAACAATAATTTGATGCACTGAAAGACACATTTTATTCAACACGAATGAGCATTACCCTAGACTACAAAAAGGACTACATCCTCTATCTATCAGCATCCAAGACCGCTTTGGCCAGAGTATTGATCTAGGAGGGCCCAGATGGGAAGGAGCACATAATCTATTACATTAGAAAAAAATTATCAAGACCTGCATTAAGATATGAGCTTGAAGAAAAAATTTCCCTAGCACTTATTCATGCAGTCCAAAAACATCGCCGCTACAATATCTTAAGGACCGCAATAGTCATCGCAGATATTAATATAACTTCTCATGTGTTGTTTAATTAACCATAAGTACACCCACTGGATAGTCATTCTATAAGATTTCGACTTACATTTTCTCTCCCCCAAGAGGAAGAAGGCATTAGTCTTAGCCGAGTTCATCACGAACCTCCCAATTCATACCAAAGGATCACTGGTCAACAATTCGCTACCGGAAGAACATCTCTTCCTAGTCACAACTAACAACCCTTGCTATGGAGATATTATCCTCTTTCTATAAACCCAAAATTTTAGACCCGAGCTCACTCGTGACGATCGTCGGTACATTTGCCACTATGCCCCCTATTACCTCCTCAATGAAGATGTCTTATATCGATGAGCCATCAACACCATCTTACGTCGATTCCTCACCCACGACCAAGCAGAGTAAACCCTTAATGACTGCCACAACAAAGATTGTTGTCGCCACCTCTCCGGAATGTCCATCACCAAAAAATTCCTACAAGCAAGATCGTTTTGGACCACTTTATTTCGTGATTGCATTTTAGCAATAAAGAGTTCCGAGCGATGTCAACGCTTCGCTCACAAGGCAAGATCCTCTCCCGCAACCCTGCACCCCGTCATCGTCGATAGTCCCTTTTGTAAATGGGGGATCAACTTCATGACTTGCAACCCAACATCGTCGAGTAATGAAAAATAAATTAAGTGGTTTTCGATTACTTCACCAAGTGGGTAGAAGCATTGCCCACATACGACAACACCGTAGAAACCGCTGCACAATTTTTGTTTAACCATGTCGTTACCCGATTCGGTATACCCAGGGTGTTATTATCAGACCATGGAAAAACTTCGAAAACTAAATTTTCTAGGAGCTATCTCATCATCTTGGTTTCACACATGAATTTGTGTCACATACTACCCCCAATCTAACGGAAAGGTAGAATTTGTAAACAAAGTACTCAAAACGATGTTACGACACATGGTGAATAACCACAAAACAAACTAGCATCACATGATTTTCTCCGCCATGTGGGCATACTACATGGTAGTGAAAACATCAATGGGGTTCACACCCTCACACTTGGTATACAAGATCGACGATGTGATTCCCATAGAATGCGAGATCCCGAATTTACACGCCACCATCGAACTCCTCGATGACACCAATAATCTAGAGAAACGCTTAGTACAACTAGAGTTCGTCGACAAAATTCAATGACAGTCGCTCCAGCACAACGAGGCCCATAAAAAGTGGGTGAAAGCATCGTTCAATTGCAACATCACCTCTTGATCATTTACCAAGGGAGATTTAGTCCTCCACTAGGGTGTCGCAAAAGAAGCCTCGGGGCTAGGAAGGTTTGAAACCTTGTGGAAGCGACCCTATATCATAAAAAAATGTCTCCGAAATGGGGCATACATATTGACAGAGCCTGAAGGAACATGCCTGAGCAACCCCGTCAATGGTCTTTACCTCAAGAAATTTTACCCATACGAGCCAAGAGGGCTCAGTCTTAGAGTTAACATACACATACCAAAACTTTATTTTTGATCACAAACTTCTTACAAAAATCTTTCTCTAGTGTCACAAATGGATCTTCAACCCAACCACTAGTTTCGATTCGTTGATGGAGCATTGTGATGGTCTCAAAATTTAGTTGCAGTCATTTGGGTCATCTACCACCCTGAGTGATCACCATTCTTCACCAATGACATATGCATGGGATCAACGAAGAATAATCTGGCAGAATATGACATCATCATTGGGCTCATGTGAAATGCCTTCAATTAAGGAATTTTCCACTTGAATATCTACCTTGATTCCCAGTTAGTGGTTTCACAGTTAAACCAAGAGTTTGAGGTATAGGATTCGCATCTGTTTAAAAAATATTTGTGTGCAAAAATATTAAGTCGTCAATTTGATCACATTAAATTCACACATGTGCCAAACAATGAAAGCCAGACAACAGATTGCATAGCTAACCACATCCTTAATTGGAATGCATCTCGAATAAACCATCATACATAAAAAGAAAAACATAAAAAACATAGATATCCATCAGCAATACACATCGTCCATAAAAACATATAAATAGTGGACACACCATATATAGCCGCAAAAAATACATATCTCATATATATATACCAAAAATGTATGTCTGAGTACAAGTGATGAGTCATGTATCTGATCCATAGGTTAGCCAAAAATAAATATACACAAATTGTCAAAAAAATAATGGAAGCATCCTCATAATGTGTGGTTTTCATGTGTAAAAAATGTTTCTAGGGTTGTGCCCCTTCAGGCTCGGCACCTAGACCCACAGCTTCTACCAGTGCTAGTACTGGGGAAACTGTCAAAACTAAATCCTCCATGTGGCGTAGATTCGTTCGATAGCCCCTCTCTCGGACCATTAGTGTCTCTAGCCATATATCGTCCAAATCATCAAAAAACCCATGGGTAGGCATACCCTAGGTCAGTCAGTCCATGCAGCCCCATGCATCGTCCAAGTAAGAGGCATGGACCTCTAAGGCAACCATATGCTCTGCCATCTCTGCCATGTGAGCCTCTTCCAGCTCAGCACAAGTGGTCATTGCAGCACACTCAGTAGCATCCTAACTGTTACCCTCTCCATATGGGTCAACCCCATCACCAGGAACTCCACCGTGGGGCTGCTGTAGACCTCCTCCCTACCCCTCGGCTAGTAGCGAAGCTCCATGAACCCTTTGGGGCAATTGGTGTCCTACTAACTGAGTTGTAGGATGACCAACTTTGCCAACATCTACAAGAGTAACAAAACTATGTCAGTGTCATCATAATACACATATAAACCATAAACACTCAACAAATGCAACATAAAACAAAGATCATACCTGTTATTCCCCATGCATAACTAGTGGGAAGACCCATATCTGGGTCTCCTCAGAAGTCCATCCCAGCATATGGATAGGGGAGGAACATCTAAGGGTTGGCCTCAAACCAAGGCTCGATGGTTGTGTTCCAATAACACCCAACCACTCCTCCCCCATCGTGAGGCATAACTCATGCCCACCTCCTCATACGAGGGTCCCGATGACTCCTCACAGGTACAACCACAACAGTTTGAAGTAGCACCACCCTCTCATACATGATGTTACATAGGATGTTGGCATAAATAAATAGCTTAGATCCATCGCAAACCTTTGCTAACTGGGCCACCATCCCATCATAGCAGTGACGGGAAAAATCGAATAAGTGTATGGCCCTTAGATGCGGCCCCAATGCCCTATGTGGCTACAACGCCCTATGTGGCCCAATGCCCTATGCGGCCTCAACGCCCTATGTGGCTACAAGACACCTAGATGCAGCCCCAATGCCCTATGTGGCTACGATGACCCCACTAGGCACACAGTCATCGCCAGAGAAAATTTTTAGGTCAAATAAGTCATTGACTCTATCAGAATGCACCACTTCATGAGAGGCACCCTGCCACAATAGATATCTGCAAATCATCGAACATCGACCCTCCCAAGGGGAAGCGGATAAGGGAGTGCCTCACCCCAAGGTAGCATTCTTGTCACAAAATATATATCCGTCTCCAGACGGATAGTCAATCACATTCTCTCAGCACCATAACTCTACGTTTCCTATTCCAGTAGCAGAGGAGGTAGCACAGTAACCGATCCGGCAAGCGTAGAAGGTCATTCTCAAGGAACTTGATAACAACCCATCGTGCCAACTACTAGTGGTCATTGGAATCTTGTGCCATAGCCATCTGAAGATCAAGCCAGTCTCTCTCCCTCCAAAATATATTGTCAACAAATACGCAGACATCAGTGACATCGAAAACACCAAAAAATTGAAAATTTCCCAAAATTATTCCATAAATAGCTTTGGCCTTTCAGGGTGCTTGTTTCTCAAATAGGCATATTGACCGCACTCATGTATCGGATACAGGAGTAGATTTCATGCACACAAATCCATAATAGGTGCGAAATTTGGGTGCAAAACCTTAGTTTTGCGCCAATATTTCGAGCCTGTACCCTCATCGCCCACACGATCAATGTACAAATTTTCTTCGGTTCCGTACAAACCCATGTTGTACGGACTCCTCCACAGTCACACTGAAAAAAATTAAATGCATAATAGTCTAGGGCCTACCTAACTCCTGTAACACGAGTCCTGCATGTACAAGCTAACCGCAACGACAAGAAAAGCTCAGCAAAAACATCTAACATCTCACACTCTCAAACACTCAAATGTCGCAAATGAGCTAAAATGAGCCCTATTGGCCAATATGTCACCCTTTTCAGATTATTTGAAGGACCATAACGAGAGCTGAGAGGGCCCAATTGCAGAACTGAAGAAAACACAGTGATCAACACCTCATAATGCCTAAAGGAGTCTCCACACATTCACACCTCTAAAAAAATAAATTTTCAGTTCCAATAAGTATGCCCTCTCTTACCTTTTGTTCATTCAACACATGTTCTCAGTAATATTTGAATGATAAAGATGTTTTCACTTGGGGTATTTTGTTGTAGGTATTGTACAAACCATCCATTGCCCCATGCACCAAAGGTCCCAGAGCAGATATCATCCTAACCTCAGCATGATAGACTCCCAGAAAAACTCTACAAATCTTGACACCATTTCTCCACAAGAAATCAACCATAGGTTCCAAACACCTGACCATGTTTAGCTTCTCCCCACCTCGCACATGGTAAACATCCTTATTGGTCGGTAGAGCCTCCCCTCTATGGCGTACATCACTCCAGGTAGACCATGCATGAGAAAATCACAACGCCATGTCCATACCACCTCAGTCAAGGAAGCACTTCATTCCCCTTCATCCAATATTTGTGCAATTTGATTTTTTCCTCTTGAATTTAGATATTTTTAAAATTTTTAGATCCTCTAATGTTTCTCAACGCTGTAAATCCTTCTGCCTGAAATTTAATAATGTCATTTTTCTTGTCCGATTTTCTAGCGATAATTGTTGCCCCCTAATGTGTGAGGTCTAGGAAGAAATATATAGCTGGAATACATTATAGTTTATTTTCTGTGTAACCTGTGTCAAGAGAGAGAGATACCTGCGTATAGCCCAAGGTTGGAAACCACTTACAATGGGTAAAAGCGTGACCATGTTCTGTCAGAAACTTGCTGCATGGTGGATGAAGGGGAATGAAGTGCTTCCTTGACTAAGGTGGTATGGACATGGCGTTGTGATTTTCTCATGCATGGTCTACCTGGAGTGATGTACGCCAATGGATGCACAAATATTGAGAAAAATAAAAAACGGTTGTAGTTGACGGTGGTAAATTTCTCAAAACATTTGCACTAGATTTTGCTAAAATTTCTTGAGCATGTTACCATCATACCCGTTCATATCTCCATAAAAAATATCAACCAATGGATGCACCATTTCTGAGGTATGGTCAAAACATTCTCTTCCTTATGTTTTTTTTGCAATTCTGGACTATCCTATAGCAACATAGAACTTTCCTGTAGCAACCATAGGACAATGAAGAAAATGAACACGAAAGGATTGAGAATAATTGGTGAAGGTTTGAAATGGATGAGTGTTATGGAATTACATTTCATTGGTCCTATTGGAGCATATTAGAAAAGAAGGTGAAAGCTAAGGCTTCTTCTTAGGGTGCTAACATGTTGTTGTTGCTTGCACAGGTTAGAGAGAACTCATTCATCAGAGAGAGATACCTGGAGAAAAGAAATTTTTTTTCCTTTTCACTTTTTAATTTTATATTTTTTCTTAGCCCTATTAGCTACCTCAATGAGGTTTTTAACCAACAACTTTCCCTAGGTGCCTCAGAGGAGGTTTTCAACTAGTAGGTTTGCTTAGGTGCCTTAGAGGAGGTTTTCACCTAGGATCATTTTTCCTTTTTTTTGCCGACCCATTAACTGCCTCATGGAGGTTTTCAATTAGTGAGCCAATCTTAAGTACCTCAAAGGAGCGTTTCACCTAGGATTTTATTTTTTCTCTTATTTTGTGTTTTCCCTTTTCCCTTATTTTTTCCTTTTTCCTACCCTTCTCTACCTGAAAAAATAAAATATATTTAAAGCATAATAGTACTTCCAATAGATCCATTTATGTACCAATAAAAAAAATAAACTCAAATGAAATTTCAAAATACATGCTCTTATATATACTAGAATTTCAAAGAATAATTTCTTAATTTGACTTTGATGATACCCAATATCGTTGAAGAAGAGCTTGGTGCTCGAACATAATGATTGTCTAGAAGCAAAGTTTAATATAGTTTTTATTCCCTTCTCTCACTTGTTCATCTCTATCATTATATATGTCTCCTTCTTCATTGTTATTTTAATATTCTATTTTTTTTCTGATTAGTATCATGAATACATAAAGGATCAGATGATAAGTGTTATCACTGGAAAATCGAACAAGAAAAAATGAAATTATTAAATGTTAGGGAGAAGGATTTACAGGGTTGAGAAACATTAGAGGATCTGAAAATTTAAAAAATCTATAATGTGAAGACGAAAAAATCAAATTATGCACCAAAGACACAGGTAAAATTCGCCTTGCGCACATTTTTCTTTGATAGGTGCATTGGTATGCACCACTTTCCCTCAAAAAGTCGCGTAGTCTTGGAAGTGGTGGAAGTGACCATCTGGGAGCACTTGACACACTTCAGGAAATGATCCTCCACTTGAGGACACCCAAGTACAACTGCCTAAGCCACCTTGGGACATCAAGCGAGCAAAAAAACGAATCAAGTGGGCACACAAAGGAATCAACCCTCTCTGTTGGGTCACCATCCACAAGTTTACCAAGAGAGGGAAGAACGATTTGAATTTGCCTATAAATTTCCACCATGGGAAGAAAAAAATGAGAGCACATTATTATGCTGGCCACATTGCCCATGACCAAGCTAGTAGGGTGTAATCCAGAGAAGCAATAGAGTTAGAGGATACGATCATTGGCCACCCAACAACTTCAATCCGTTTGGAGAAGAGAGAAGCCTTTGTGACATCAGCTCAAGGGTAAAAAATTCCTTGCACTCAGTCTTAGATCTCCATAGTTCGAAGGATCATTTGGCAAGAGTGTAACGATTTATCTTTCTTGCTAATAGTGGTAAATAAGAGGGGATTTTATTGAACCGTTTGCATTATTGTCTTGTTTGACTCATTGTGAGCTTTTGTTTTTGTTTTAGTTTAGTTTTGTTTATTATCTTTATATGAAACACACTACATTCCATAATTTTGTGTGTTTTATATATATTAGCATGTGTTCACTAACCTGCTAACCATATTTTCTACCTGTGACCATAGATTTTAGGCTGCAACCATTCCTACCAAGCACCCGTGGATTGGTACACTTGTCAACCAAAACCACCACTATAGGATTGGAAACTCCACTATATTTACCCTTTATTTAAGTGGTTATGCTTCTTGCAAGGTCCTTCTCTCTGCTCTGGAGTGTTGTTGGGACAGCTCCCCTTCTCCTCTTCTCTCCTCATTCACCCACATTGAATATTTTCAATTCTAGAGTTCCAAAAATTTTACTTGCAGGAAACCTCCGCGTAGTTTACTCAGACATATACAACGATCCACACAATTTTACCTCTGACCTGCGTGCAGAGTTGTGCGCCTGTGTGAGACATTTCCATGTGGAAACCAGAGAACATATTTCTCAGTGGTTTTCTTCAGTTTCCCAATTGTAAAGTGACTGGCTTCCCAAAGAAAAGTTGTCATCATTATGTTTGGTGTCCCATGAGTGTTTATAACTTTCTTTTCATTGCATTTTATTTTTTCTAGTTCCATAGTTTTAAAGTTTAAAGTTTATCTTCACAAAAATCACATAGTCTAAGTAGGAGGCAATTGAGTGGTGAAAATCCACCTTTGCAATTTGAATTAACTCATTTTGTGAAAATAGACACCAAAAACACATAGATAAATAGTAAGAGTAAGTGGCCCTAATCCACTTATGCTTAGCTAGTTTTCGTTTAGTTTTTCCTAGTTAGATCATTAATTTTAGTTTAAATTTTTGAACTAGGAATTGGGACTAAGACATAATTATCTTAAGAGAAGCAAGTAATATCTGCTGCCCTTACCCCTTTTAGTGACCTTGGGAAAATATATGAAATCTCCCTTTTGATAATTTTCCATATCCCTTTAGCCAAACATTTAGTTTAATTAGGAAAATTTGTAAGCGGCCCACTATTTGCATATCATTTTCTTATCTCAAGGAATAATCAACACATAGATTAATAGCGAACTTGTAAAGGATCACCGGCTATCCACATCTTAGTGCTGTGTGATTTTTCATTTTTTTCTCACACACTTCCACACCATAAGAGAAGTAAATCCTCCTTAAAATTAACCTAAGTGAACTCACTAAATTTCCCCACAGGGGCCACAAGAAAAATAATAATTCAGGTTAGGACCATGGGGGTAGGCATTCAATAAGATTCCATGTTCATTTTACATCCTCAGACATATAATTTGACTTAATAGGGAGCTTTAAATCCATCTATCGACCCACGGAAAATAAAACCCGAGTGCCATAGAGACCCGATTCAGAGGGGGTTAAGCTTAAGCCCAGTGCGTGCAGTATTATTTGGGGCTACCTAACCCATCTAATGCTCGGTAATAGATTTTTATTCACCAAGAAGCTCAAGACTCGAATGCTCATGTGTGACAACGGTAATTAGTGGCCAAATCTAGGGCATCCTTCCTCATAGGTGACAGTGCAGGCAACACTAGATCATCTTCCCATTAGCTTGGTCGATTATTTGGTTGCTGGAAGGCATCGCCAGTTCTTTCGGGACATTAGCCCCAATTCCCACTAGAATATTTCTTTACAATGCCCAATAACAATTGAGAGTGTGAGGACATTTAGGTATTTAGGATTTTTAGTATCATGCGCAAAAACAACCAAAACCATTTTTTTTGATTGATTGATCACATAGAACTAATTTAAAGGAAAAAAAATTCACTTTTTTTTATGTATGTGGTCACCTTTTTTTCTATGATACATAAATCTCTCTCCTCTCATAGAACTAAATAATTTTTCCAAAACCTTACCTAGTTGACACCGTAACAGACCCAACGGGATCTCATCAATATAGACATATTTTGGACCTCCCCCCATTAGCGGGAGGATTTGTGAGTATTTTTCCATTTAGGCGTCAAAGACAGAACATCGCCACCCTTATTGGTTCATCCTTTATCGGGGCATCTTATTTGGTAACCCTCAAGGGTCACCCAATGCCACACAAGTGGAAACCCCCACAGGGTCACCACATACCACTCCTCCCACAACCCCCAGGGGGTAGAGGAGCGCTACCCATTTTGGGAGCCAACTAAACACACAGTCGGGTACGTCACAGACAAACCCCATACCTAACCAGAACCCTATGTTTTCACAGTCAGCAATGGATCTCAACACACAATTACCATTCTTAGCATTATTTAACTTACCTGATCTAACCAAGTTAACAAATGACCCCATTGCACACAACCCTACATGGAACCCCATGCCCACGAAGCTCCCTTCGGACGTTCCAAAATTTGAAGGGAAGAAAGACGAACACCTTGGAAATCATATAATGAGTTTCCACTTGTGGTGTTCGTTGAACAACATCATTGATGATACTATTTGGTTAAGACTATTTCATCACACCCTAACAAGACCGATCACGAAATGGTATGTAGAGCAACCTTCTACTACACATGGAACCTTTAGCGCCCTCGCTACTACGTTCGTCACATATTTTCAGTTACCCATCCATCATGATTTAGGGATGGAATTACAAACACATTTTAGACACACACCAATTGTGCATATATAGGACCATCTCCATGAATGGCAGTGACATTGCAGTTTGTGTAAATCCAAACTCGACGATCGAGTCCTACTGGACCTATTCCTAAAAAGTCTCACTATATAGATTTCAAAAGATGTATCAATTGAAAAAACTACATCCGAGTAGGATGCCATCAGTAAAGCCTAGCAGCTCGAGCTTATTTACATGCAGTCAGGATACATTTATAACATATTTCCTAACGCCCCACGCCTGCAAACTTATAAATAATTTCCTAGTGCATCGAACACTACAAATGGATTGATTGGGTCAATGACCCAAAATTTCCTATACAATAGTAGTTTGTACCCCAATTACGCGTATGATCCCAACCAGAACATCCCACAACTAGGCTACCATCAAAGTCATTATTTACCTTTGCAAAACATGACCAATAGGGCGCATTCGTACCATCATCAGCAGGGAGGACCTTACTCTCCTATGCACGAGACCCAATATGCAGCTAGAAATGTTGGCAGAAGAGTCCCCCCCCAATAGTCATTCAAAAACTAGGGATAGGGACCCCAATATTCCAAATCCCTAGTACAAAAGCTACCAATGCCAAATAATGTATTGGTGAACTATGTGCAACCTTCCCAGGGACAATTGTGCCTATCATATAATCAGCAGAATCCTAGCTATCCTCCTAATGCGGCAAGTAAACAATCAAAAAACAAAAAAAGGGGAAATCGTGGACAGGGGGGAAACAATCAACAACGCCCTCTGCGATTTCAGGTTGGGGGAAAAGCCAACTGAAATCAAAACCAGGAGCCAAATAACTCCCAAGGGCAGAACAAGAGGGCGAATCTTTGGACCAACCACTCTTGCGGAATATGTGCTAAGTATCCCCATTACACTCATCACTATCCCTATCTCCCCGAGTTGAAGAAGCTGTAGGGTAACCAAGGACAAGGGGGTCCCTCAAAGCAAACAACTATCATGCAGGAGCCCTTCCCCCATCAAGGGATAGTTAGCACCCAACAACAACAAACAACTCTCAAAAATTATGGAAAAAAACAACCATGAAATCTACATCACTGGCGAAGAAATATTTTTTCAAGCAGGGAACCGAAATTACGATACCCCACTAGACACTAGTTCGTTAGGGGCTAGCACGAGTGCACCAGCAACACCATTGACTATATCGAAAATTCCTATTAAACCTTTGCCAAATATGTCTAAGGTACCAACTAGGCGAGCAGGAAACTACTCCAAAGCAGCCCATAATTACAACATTGTGGATGATTTAGCCCAATCTCCCACCGCCATGCCAGCTTTGGAAGTACTGCAATCATGCCCAAAGCAAAGGAAATCTCTAATTTTTTCATTAGGTGCCATCCACCCTACTGATTTGCACCTAATGGCTTTTGATTTAGATAAAGCCACCCCTAGGCTTCCTCCATTGGTCACCTTTTAGATACCGGTGCCAGTCAAAAACCTCACTATCCATTGTTGTATCATTGACGAGGGTGCATCCACATGCATCAGATCAAAGAACATCTAGCAGAAGTTAGGG
This sequence comes from Pinus albicaulis, assembly GCA_034641835.2. Lineage (NCBI taxonomy): Eukaryota > Viridiplantae > Streptophyta > Pinopsida > Pinales > Pinaceae > Pinus > Pinus albicaulis. Next base: position 365,623,145 of record CM076576.1, read on the forward strand.
TCTCCCGAACTAAAGCCATCAGACATCACACTCAGATCACATGACGAGTGCCCATCCGCTCCCATTGGTCTCTATCAAAATGTCTCGATCTGCTTTCTCGAAAAGACTGTCCTTATAGACATTGAAGTCTTAGATGCTCAAATGGGTTACGATATACGCCCTGGGTAGAGTTATATGTATGCCATGTATGCGATAGCATACTTTGTATTTCGAACTATGATTTTCCCCCACGAGGATCACATCATTACTGTAAACCAATTGTCATATCATGACAAGTGACCCCTAACAAATTTCGATGTCGTTCTATCCTATGTAGACACATCTTCTGAGACAATTACATGATACCAAGAATATGGCCCTAGCCAATTCAAACCATCGTTTATCCTCAGATCATTCCTAAGATATCCCCCCATTATACTGCATAGAAAATGATATCATAGAGGCTCCGATGTGCATGATGTATAGATCAAGCAATCGAAGCTAGCTAGGAGATGGAGATAAACAAAGAACAACACTGAGACTTCACCTACGTAATCCTCTCTATCCTATGCCCACCCCAAACTCCTTTCCTCTACCCTCCATCAGGTTTTGTGTCACACCAAGTCTTGGCAATAGTGGTATCGCCAAATGTATCTTTTGCAATACCAGTTTGGTACTTGGTCTCACCTACCATGAAAGGAGTCAAAAACATCACCTCTACATGGTTAATCCCCCTCACTCCTGAGGAGGCCCCACCTATTAAGGATATTTTCGCAACCAAACCATGTAAGGAAATTTCTGTCACAAAACCGATTTTCATGACCAAGAAAACCAATTAAAAGGGGAAGAATGTAGAAAATCCCATCATACAAAGAGAATTAGAACCTTGCGCTATATGTGACATAGTAGGCCATCCTACTCATATCTTTTTAGAGTTGGATGAAATAAGACTGCTCCTTAGCTATGAGGTAAATATCATGGGAACGAGTTCCCGTAAAAAGGAACCAGCCACAAAAAATCAAGGCAAGGTGTTGCATACCAACCACGCATGTGCTATCTATGCCAATTATGGGAATTACACCCATCATTGCCCATAAATATCGTGATACAGGGATTCCTTACATGCCATGGAATAATCATATTAAGAGGATCCCTCAATCCAGTCAAATGGAGAGGAGCCTCACGTAATTTTATACATGTAGGAGGCATGACGATCACCAGAAAGACTCCCATTTATTCCCCATCCCCCTATCAAGAATTATGAACTCTACGAAGAACAAGATCACTTCATCACCAAATGTGCAACCTTAGAATTGTTTCAACGATGGTATTCAGTTCATGTAGTATACCATGTTGACCTTATAGCCAATAATCATTCATGTCAGGTATGTGGTGGAAATCACCCATTACACCATTGTCACTATATCCCTAGATTCCTCTTAGCACTAAGTAGTTTACGCACAGCCATAATACACCTCTCCCTAGAAGACGACTCAGATATAGAATCCATGGATAGCTTGACAACGCAGGAGGATGTGACAAGAAGATCCATCCTCTTCCTGTCAGCTCAGAAGTGGCCGATCGGGGAACCCTTATTCACTCCCCTTTACCCTCCACAGAGAATACCAACATGTGCATTGTGTAACAGATGCAACCATGTGGTCGCCACATGCCCAAACCTAGAAGCGTTATGCCACTGGTACCCAATCATGTCACCAAACAAACAGGACGGGAATACCCAAGAATGACATTCTTGTCTAGTATGTCAGGGCAACCATCATGATCAATGTTGCATTTATATCCCTCGAGTGCGCTCGCTAATTGAAATCATTAATTAATTAGAAACACACCATTGGTATATCACCTATCCAGAGCTTATAATATATAATGGAATGCATATCTCCACCATCCAGCGCATTCCATTTCCACACCGACACGTTGGGCAAGGTGAAAAGGCGCATCGACCTAGCATGGCCCATGTCCAGCCTAGGCTTGCATGCAGGCTATGCAATAGAAACAACCATCAGGTGAATCAGTGTAAGGAATTGAAGCACCTCATGAAAAAATTTCACATGGTCTCTTCCCTCCCTGAGATACATCTCTCTAACCAGGATTAAGTCACACACTTTTATTACCATATTTGCTCACATTTTCACCATACTATGAAATCTCAACACCTCCCCAAACTTCTAGTGGTAAGATAAGCATTAAGTCTACACTTCCTAAAAGATTTATACCTACCCAAACCAAAGACTCAGAAATGGCAGCAGAGGACTCTCTCCCCTACACCTAATCCTTTCGGAGCATCCACTCCAGGAATGAAGAGTAGTGTTTGTTACCACACAATCTACTCAGTAGGAACAGTGGTAGCATGCACCATTTTCAATGGCCATAACCACTAACTAGAGGCATGCCCATTAATGGAAAAATTCAGGCGCCTTTGCACTAGGCACAACTTCCAAATCCCAGAAAGTGCTCAGCCTAATAAACAATCTAGCCTTACTCCCACATAAGCTGCCACAATGGAAATTCCTCCCCCAACAAACGCAGAAGACATGATACACCATATACATTTCATATCATCATGTATTAGAACCATGACTCGGGATATCTTCTCATCACTCATAGGTGTCAAGTCAGCTACAAATACGAGATTAGTTGTACCAACAATGATGCAAACACAATCCATCTGCACCCTGTCGACCATGTCCTGTTCCACCACATCGACGATGGAATATTTTTCATGTCTATCGACTAGCTCCATTAGGACTGAACCTCTTCCTCGTGGCCTTTCACAAACTCAATCTCCCTTAAGATTCTTATTCCACTCAGAAGAGGATATTGTTGAGGCCATGATAGAGGAAGATTATCCATGGGTTGTGATGCATCACTGCTCGTTTTTTCTTCCTAAAAAAATGTTTATCCCTAACAAGACAAGAAACCAATAGATTTATGTGATTGAATCAAAATATTTCCTTCCATCAGGGAAACTTGATTGGTTCAAGAATCCCATTCCAGCGCCTGATGCGTTCGAAGAAGGGAACATGTCAAACATCTCGCCTAACATCAAGGTGAATTTCTCTTGAAATCGTGAAACAATTGAAGAAATCTCACTAGGGATAGCATGCTCAGTAGAAGAGATAACCACTTACACCCAGTTATTGCAAGAGTATCAAGATATCTTCACATGGGACTAATCAGAAATGCCTAGGCTTAGTTCCACTATTGTAGAGCACCATATTGACACCTAGCCTGATGTACCACCGGTATGCCAAAAGCAACTTCAACTGTACCCATTCAAGGTAGAACAAATAAAATGAGAAATCAATCAGATTTGCAAAGCCAGGTTTATCTACCCCATCACTTACACATCTTGTATTTTCAACCTTGTTCCTGTCATAAAAAAAAAGGGAACCATATGTGTTTGTACCGATTTTTGCGATTTGAACAAGGCCTTCCTAAAGGAAAACTACCCTACCCCATTCATCGACCAAGTAACTGGTGCTTGTGAAGGACACGAGCCCTCTCATTCATGGATGACTTCTCTGGGTATAATCAAATCCAAATCTGTCACACGACCGGTACAAGACCTCATTCACTACCCCCTGGGGCACATTCACATACGAGGTAATGCCATTTGGCCTAAAGAACGTTGGAGCCACCTTCCAGAGGGCCATGCATTATATCTTTCATGACTTGGCACACCTTATCCTCACCTACCTGGACGACTTCACCATCCAATCGAAGAAGTGATCATACCATTTCGAGGATATGCGACTGGTATTCCAACGATGTTGGCAATACAACCTACACTTGAACCCCCTCAAGTGCATCTTCTGCATCACAAAAATATGAATTTTAGGTTTTATTGTGTCCCAAAAAGGAATTAGAGTGAACCCCCTAAAGGTCAAAGCTATTAAAGAGGTACCTCCACCTCGAAACCTTAAGCAACTACAAAGCTTGCAGGGAAAGGCCAACTTTCTCAGATTTTTTGTCCTAGATTATGCCACTTGCACTCAAGGACTCTTGTGTATCCTTCATTAGGACATCTCGTTCAAATGGGATGATCAAGCCCAACAATAATTTGATGCACTGAAAGACACATTTTATTCAACACGAATGAGCATTACCCTAGACTACAAAAAGGACTACATCCTCTATCTATCAGCATCCAAGACCGCTTTGGCCGGAGTATTGATCTAGGAGGGCCCAGATGGGAAGGAGCACATAATCTATTACATTAGAAAAAAATTATCAAGACCTGCATTAAGATATGAGCTTGAAGAAAAAATTTCCCTAGCACTTATTCATGCAGTCCAAAAACATCGCCGCTACAATATCTTAAGGACCGCAATAGTCATCGCAGATATTAATATAACTTCTCATGTGTTGTTTAATTAACCATAATTACACCCACTGGATAGTCATTCTATAAGATTTCGACTTACATTTTCTCTCCCCCAAGAGGAAGAAGGCATTAGTCTTAGCCGAGTTCATCACGAACCTCCCAATTCATACCAAAGGATCACTGGTCAACAATTCGCTACCGGAAGAACATCTCTTCCTAGTCACAACTAACAACCCTTGCTATGGAGATATTCTCCTCTTTCTATAAACCCAAAATTTTAGACCCAAGCTCACTCGTGACGATCGTCGGTACATTTGCCACTATGCTTCCTATTACCTCCTCAATGAAGATGTCTTATATCGATGAGCCATCAACACCATCTTACGTCGATTCCTCACCCACGACCAAGCAGAGTAAACCCTTAATGACTGCCACAACAAAGCTTGTTGTCGCCACCTCTCCGGAATGGCCATCACCAAAAAATTCCTACAAGCAAGATCGTTTTGGACCACTTTATTTCGTGATTGCATTTTAGCAATAAAGAGTTCCGAGCGATGTCAACGCTTCGCTCACAAGGCAAGATCCTCTCCCGCAACCCTACACCCCGTCATCGTCGATAGTCCCTTTTGTAAATGGGGGGTCAACTTCATGACTTGCAACCCAACATCGTCGAGTAATGAAAAATAAATTAAGTGGTTTTCGATTACTTCACCAAGTGGGTAGAAGAATTGCCCACATACGACAACACCGTAGAAACCGCTGCACAATTTTTGTTTAACCATGTCATTACCCAATTCGGTATACCCAGGGTGTTATTATCAGACCATGGAAAAACTTCGAAAACTAAATTTTCTAGGAGCTATCTCATCATCTTGGTTTCACACATGAATTTGTGTCACCATACTACCCCCAATCTAACGGAAAGGTAGAATTTGTAAACAAAGTACTCAAAACGATGTTACGACACATGGTGAATAACCACAAAACAAACTAGCATCACATGATTTTCTCCGCCATGTGGGCATAATGCACGGTAGTGAAAACATCAATGGGGTTCACACCCTCACACTTGGTATACAAGATCGACGATGTGATTCCCATAGAATGCGAGATCCCGAATTTACATGCCGCCATCGAACTCCTCGATGACACCAAGAATCTAGAGAAACGCTTAGTACAACTAGAGTTCGTCGACAAAATTCAATGACAGTCGCTCTAGCACAACGAGGCCCATAAAAAGTGGGTGAAAGCATCGTTCAATTGCAACATCACCTCTTGATCATTTACCAAGGGAGATTTAGTCCTCCACTAGGGTGTCGCAAAAGAAGCCTCGGGGCTAGGAAGGTTTGAAACCTTGTGGAAATGACCCTATATCATAAAAAATTGTCTCCTAAATGGGGCATACATATTGACAGAGCCTGAAGGAACATGCCTGAGCAACCCCGTCAATGGTCTTTACCTCAAGAAATTTTACCCATACGAGCCAAGAGGGCTCAGTCTTAGAGTTAACATACACATACCAAAACTTTATTTTTGATCACAAAATTGTTACAAAAATCTTTCTCTAGTGTCACAAATGGATCTTCAACCCAACCACTAGTTTCGATTCGTTGATGGAGCATTGTGATGGTCTCAAAATTTAGTTGCAGTCATTTGGGTCATCTACCACCCTGAGTGATCACCATTCTTCACCAATGACATATGCATGGGATCAACGAAGAATAATCAGGCAGAATATGACATCATCATTGGGCTCATGTGAAATGCCTTCAATTAAGGAATTTTCCACTTGAATATCTACCTTGATTCCCAGTTAGTGGTTTCACAGCTAAACCAAGAGTTTGAGGTACAGGATTCGCATCTGTTTAAAAAATATTTTTGTGCAAAAATATTAAGTCGTCAATTTGATCACATTAAATTCACACATGTGCCAAACAATGAAAGCCAGACAACAGATTGCATAGCTAACCACATCCTTAATTGGAATCCATCTCGAATAAACCATCATACATAAAAAGAAAAACATAAAAAACATAGATATCCATCAGCAATACACATCGTCCATAAAAACATATAAATAGTGGACACACCATATATAGCCGCAAAAAATACATATCTCATATATATATACCAAAAATGTATGTCTGAGTACAAGTGATGAATCATGTATCTGATCCCTAGGTTAGCCAAAAATAAATATACACAAATTGTCAAAAAAATAATGGAAGCATCCTCATAATGTGTGGTTTTCATGTGTAAAAAATGTTTCTAGGGTTGTGCCCCTTCAGGCTCGGCACCTAGACCCACAGCTTCTACCAGTGCTAGTACTGGGGAAACTGTCAAAACTAAATCCTCCATGTGGCGTAGATTCGTTCGATAGCCCCTCTCTCGGACCATTAGTGTCTCTAGCCATATATCGTTCAAATCATCAAAAAACCCATGGGTAGGCATACCCTAGGTCAGTCAGTCCATGCAGCCCCATGCATCGTCCAAGTAAGAGGCATGGACCTCTAAGGCAACCATATGCTCTGCCATCTCTGCCATGTGAGCCTCTTCCAACTTAGCACAAGTGGTCATTGCAGCACACTCAGTAGCATCCTAACTGTTACCCTCTCCATATGGGTCAACCCCATCACCAGGAACTCCACCGTGGGGCTGCTCTATACCTCCTCCCTACCCCTCGGCTAGTAGCGAAGCTCCATGAACCCTTTGGGGCAATCTGTGTCCTACGAACTGAGTTGTAGGATGACCAACTTTGCCAACATCTACAAGAGTAACAAAACTATGTCAGTGTCATCATAATACACATATAAACCATAAACACTCATCAAATGCAACATAAAACAAAGATCATACCTATTATTCCCCATGCATAACTAGTGGGAAGACCCATATCTGGGTCTCCTCAGAAGTCCATCCCAGCATATGGATAGGGGAGGAACATCTAAGGGTTGGCCTCAAACCAAGGCTCGATGGTTGTGTTCCAATAACACCCAACCACTCCTCCCCCATCGCGAGGCATAACTCATGCCCACCTCCTCATACGAGGGTCCCGATGACTCCTCACATGTACAACCACAACAGTTTGAAGTAGCACCACCCTCTCATACATGATGTTACATAGGATGTTGGCATAAATAAATAGCTTAGATCCATCGCAGACCTTTGCTAACTGGGCCACCATCCCATCATAACAGTGACGGGAAAAATCGAATAAGTGTATGGCCCTTAGATGCGGCCCCAATGCCCTATGTGGCTACAACGCCCTATGTGGCCCAATGCCCTATGCGGCCACAACGCCCTATGTGGCTACAAGACACCTAGATGCAGCCCCAATGCCCTATGTGGCTGCGATGACCCCATTAGGCACACAGTCATCGCCAGAGAAAATTTTTAGGTCAAATAAGTCATTGACTCTATCAGAATGCACCACTTCGTGAGAGGCACCCTGCCACAATAGATATCTGCAAATCATCGAACATCGACCCTCCCAAGGGGAAGCGGATAAGGGAGTGCCTCACCCCAAGGTAGCAGTATTGTCACAAAATATATATCCGTCTCCAGACGGATAGTCAATCACATTCTCTCAGCACCATAACTCTACGTTTCCTATTCCAGTAGCAGAGGAGGTAGCACAGTAACCGATCCGGCAAGCGTAGAAGGTCATTCTCAAGGAACTTGATAAGAACCCATCGTGCAAACTACTAGTGGTCATTGGAATCTTGTGCCATAGCCATCTGAAGATCAAGCCAGTCTCTCTCCCTCCAAAATATATTGTCACCAAATACGCAGACATCAGTGACATCGAAAACACCAAAAAATTGAAAATTTCCCAAAATTATTCCATAAATAGCTTTGGCCTTTCAGGGTGCTTGTTTCTCAAATAGGCACATTGACCGCACTCATGTATCTGATACAGGAGTAGATTTCATGCACACAAATCCATAATAGGTGCGAAATTTGGGTGCAAAACCTTAGTTTTGCGCCAATATTTCGAGCCTGTACCCTCATCGCCCACATGATCAATGTACAAATTTTCTTCGGTTCCGTACAAACCCATGTTGTACGGACTCCTCCCCAGTCACACTGAAAAAAATTAAATGCATAATAGTCTAGGGCCTACCTAGCTCCTGTAACGCGAGTCCTGCATGTACAAGCTGACCGCAACGACAAGAAAAGCTCAGCAACAACATCTAACATCTCACACTCTCAAACACTCAAATGTCGCAAATGAGCTAAAATGAGCCCTATTGGCCAATATGTCACCCTTTTCAAATTATTTGAAGGACCATAACGAGAGCTGAGAGGGCCCAATTGCAGAACTGAAGAAAAAACAGTGATCAACACCTCATAATGCCCAAAGGAGTCTCCACACATTCACACCTCTGAAAAAATAAATTTTCAGTTCCAATAAGTATGCCCTCTCATACCTTTTGTTCATTCAACACATGTTCTCGGTAATATTTGAATGATAAAGATGTTTTCACTTGGGGTATTTTGTTGTAGGTATTGTACAAACCATCCATTGCCCCATGCACCAAAGGTCCCAGAGCAGATATCATCCTAACCTCAGCATGATAGACTCCCAGAAAAACTCTACAAATCTTGACACCATTTCTCCACAAGAAATCAACCATAGGTTCCAAACACCTGACCATGTTTATCTTCTCCCCACCTCGCACATGGTAAACATCCTTATTGGTCGGTAGAGCCTCCCCTCTATGGCGTACATCACTCCAGGTAGACCATGCATGAGAAAATCACAACGCCATGTCCATACCACCTCAGTCAAGGAAGCACTTCATTCCCCTTCATCCACCATGCATCAATTCAGTTGTTACCATATAAAAATAGAACACCTTTCCCAGACTACCATTTCTTGCAAGAAGATCGAATACACACCACTGCATCTCACATTTGGCCTACCTTCCCTTCATCATCATAGCCCATCTGCGATATTTTTCATCTGCTTCATCATCCCCACACAAGAGACCAACCAATGGGGCCCCCACCCTCAGCAAAAACTCTCTCCTCACATCATCGGTAAGAGATAATTTTCACGTTTATGGGGCACCCGTCTCTATGTTTTGTACAATCCAATCCCATTTTCTCATTATTTCAGCAAGTGTATAAAGATATGAAAGGGGGAATAGTCCCCCACACATCCATCCATTTTTCTCCCATGGCAGTAGTCCCTAGTCACTCTTGCTCGAAGAATCACACCTTTCACGCAAAGGCACCACGACATTCATAACCAACATACACCCACCCTGGACGTCCTACTGACTCCAGGGATTTCCTCATCAGAAATAGCTATGAATATCACCAAATGCTTTTTTATGCTCTGAACTTTGGTCACTGAACTCCTATCATCAGTTGCTAGTCACCCCTCACCATCATTCCTATGTCAAACCTATCAAATCAGAGACCCTAGTCCATTGCATCAGTAGCTTTCTCATTCAGTTGAGTTTTCCTTTTTGTCGACTTCAACACCCATTCTCCAAAAATGAATCAATACCTTCGATGGTTCCTCACCACAATAAGGGCATCCTAAGGTGGCACTGTGGGAATCATCATTGCCCATATATGTCATCGATCCTTTTGAAATTTAACTACGACACAAGGTTTCATGTCAAGATGGTATTGTACTGTACAATCATTTCACTTTGATCATATTTGTCGAAGACCTGTGCCATTATAAGCATCTCTTTCAGTAATGCTTACACAGGAAGGTCCCAGTCATACACCCATGCAGACAATGAGCGTTTATATGCCATATGAAGATTATGCATGTGGGCACCACATTCAACCTATTGTCAAAGAAAAAATGGCCTTGAGAGTGTTAACAATCGTTTTCATCAACCAAATTAAAAGATCACTACCATATCAATGACACAGGAAGAACCTTTATCTATCAGATATATTTGTTTAACTAGCCAAAACATTACGAGCATGGGACATGCCCACCTCGTAGAAAAAATGTATTTATTGTATCATACTATTTCTTGCAAGTTTCTGACAGAACATGGTCACGCTTTTACCCATTGTAAGTGGTTTCCAACCTTGGGCTATACGCAGGTATCTCTCTCTCTCTTGACACAGGTTACACAGAAAATAAACTATAATGTATTCCAGCTATATAGTTCTTCCTAGACCTCACACATTAGGGGGCGACAATTATCGCTAGAAAATCGGACAAGAAAAATGACATTATTAAATTTCAGGCAGAAGGATTTACAGCGTTGAGAAACATTAGAGGATCTAAAAATTTTAAAAATATCTAAATTCAAGAGGAAAAAATCAAATTGCACACCAGAGACACAGGAAAAATGCGCCTTCTATGCATTTTTCTTCGATAGGTGTGTTGGTTTGCTCGGCTTTCCCTCAAAAAGCCGTGTGGTCCTAGAAGTGGTAGAAGTCATCATCTGGGACCACTTGAAACACTTTAGGCAATGATCCTCCACTTGAGGCCACCCAAGGATAGCTGCCTAAGCCACCTTGGGACCTCAAGTGAGCACACAAAGGAATCAAGTGGGCAGACAAAGGAATAAACGCTCTCTCTTAGGTCACCATCCACAAGTGTACCAAGAGAGGGAGGAAGGATCTTACTTTGCCTATAAATTTCCACCATGAGAAGAAAAAAGTGAGAACACATTGTTATGATGGCCAAATTTCCCATGAGAAAACTACCAGTGTGTAATCCATAGTAGTAGTAGAGTTAGAGGATTCGGTTTTCGGCCACCCAATAACTTCAATCTCATTGGAGAAGAGAGAGGACTTTGCGACATCAACTCAAGGGTTAAAACTTCCTTGGATTGGCTCTTAGAACTCCATAGTTATAAGGATCCTTTTGCAAGAGTGTAACATTTTCTCTTTCTTACTAATAGTTGTCAAAAAGAGGGAATTTTATTCCACCATTTGCGTTATTGTCTCGTTTGACTCATTGTGAGATTTTGTTTTTGTTTTAGTTTAGTTTTTCTTCGTATATTCATATGCATCATACTACATTCCATAATTTAGTTTTTTATATATATATTAGCATGTGTTCACTAACCTGCTAACGATATTTTCTGCCTGTGACCATAGCTTGTAGGCTGCAACCATTCCTACCAAGCACCGGTGGATCGGTACACTTGTGCACCAAAACCACAACTACAATAAGCATAGTAGAAATTCTTTTATCTAAGGCTCCAATGGTTTCTCTCCATCAAATAGTACACGATTCTTCAATATCTTCTCCTTTTGGATGTTGTTATTCAATGATAATGGGAGAATATTTTTCTTCCAACACTGTTCCAGATTTAAGATGAAGATCAAGAGGAGTTGTTTGGAAATTTTGTACTTCAGCATTGTAAGTCGACTGAGTTACTCTATTTTTTGGCTTTCGAAATCTTATGTAGGTAGTTGAGTGGGACTGGGCCTTTAGGATGGTTGTGGTTGAAGATGTGGTTGTGTTGCAAGTGGATGTTATGGATAACATTAAGTTTTGTATGGAAGATATTAAGGATGTTGAGGGAAATATGGATCACCCCATTGAGGAGATTGGAGTCGATATGGATGAAATGGAGGAATGACATATTAAGGAGGATAAGACCATGAATATGGATCACCCCATTGGGAAGAATAAGACCATGGAAAGGAAGGTCAGGTGCTCGGTGGATACCAAGGTTTAAATTGTGTATTATATCTTGTATTGAAAGACGAGGGATAGTTCATATCTCGTTGATATGAGTTGGCAAAGTAGGGTTGCTGCACGACTCTTTCAATTTCTTCGACACCTCTATTTCTTCTACTTGCAATAGTGGATGGATATGTGGTTCTTACTGCATCACATGATTAAGTGGGGGGTTTATGGTATTAAAGATTTTTCTTTTGTTTCTAAATTATTAAAATGCAATGAAAGATGCCTAATGAAATTCTTTTGTTTTTGCAAAAAATATGAATGAAGAAGAGAAAGAAAGAATCATTCCAAGAACATGAGAGTTCTTTATTTGACACCCTCCCTTGAAATGGTGCCAAAAAGTGATGAGCCCTAATATTGCAACAAGAATGTTGCAACTTCCAAGGCTACCAACTTAAATTATCAACTCAGGTTTCATACAAACTTAAGAGGGGTCGACACTATATGTGTAGGAGATACCTTCCTATTCTTAGTATGAATCTCTTAAATGCAAGTGAAATAAGGCAATGAAACAACTTCAAATGATAAATATCTAGGTAATCTATCGATCCTAAGCTTCCAAAAGTAAATAAAAATAAGAAAATCTATTTTACTTTTGCTTGAAATTAAATGGCAGACATAAAATCTATTTTATTTGAAAAGAATATAAAGAAAAATGACAACCAAAAAAATCTATTCTATCTTTATGAAAAATGAAATGACATTAAACGAAATCTATTTTATTTTTCAGGAAATGAAAGTCTTATATTGCTCTTGCAAGGAGGAAATCACACTTTTCTTAAAGTAAATTATGGAACGGAAATCTAGACTAATTGCATAAATTAACATTCCAAAAGAAAGAAATGTAAAAGAAAAATGGAAACCTAACCAAGCGTCAACTCAACCAAACAAGTCACATAGCATTCATAGGCTAAAAATCTACTTCTACCATCAATTTGGAGTGAACCTGTAAAACGAAGATCTCGAAAACAAACAACTACAATATTGTTGTTTCTCGAGTCAACTTGCCAAATTCCCAATATATTTAAATGAAAATCATATGGAGTAAATTTTTTTGTTAATTACGATGTCATAGTATTCCAATACAAGTGGAGTCACTCAAAAAAACCCTGGTGAACATGTGCTAAAAACTAAGAGAAAATTAGAACTCTAAAAAATAGAAATTCCAAAATTAGTGAGCTAGTTAACCTGCCAAATTCCTAACCCGATCAGGTGAAAATTCTATGGGGTAAATTTTTTTATTAATTATAAATTTTTTAGGACTCAATCCAAGTAGAATCAGGGGAGCTTTGTTAACATGTGCTTGAATTGAATAGAAAATCACTACTAAAAGCTAGAAAATTCAAAGGAATGAAGTAGTAAGTTGATCTAAGTACCCCAATTCCTAAGATAATCAAATGGAAATGTTGTGGGGTAAATATTATTATTATTTTTAATGTTCTTAAGCTTCAATATAGGTAGAATAAACTCCAAAAAAACTCATTAATGTGTGGTAACATTTAGCAGAAAATTACACTTGTTTTGCTACATGGTACTTCTAGAAAGTCTAGAATAGCGAACTAGTCAAACAATCAAGGTAGCTCAATGATGAATATAAATTTAGAAAGATTATATAAGGATTAATTATACTCGTAAGTATATAAATTACCTAAAAACCCACCTTCTTTAATCATTTGACCAAAATAACCTGCAACAAATGAAGCATTAATACTTAGTGCAAAAATAGGAAATGTAAAAATAAGATATTCAAGTGCACAAAACATTCAAAGAAGGTAAAGAAATTTTACTACATGGATCTGAGGCTCCTGGGATGGTTAATCCCAAGGATGCATAGAGTCGTGTCGAGGAAACCAAGCCTTATAAGCTGAAAATGACACCAAACATCATTATTTGAATCAATCCAAGAACATGAGTGCTGGAGATGAAAGTAGAAGTGCTAAATACTAGTTTTCCTTGACAAGAAGACTAATAAATACGCTCCCTTATAGGCTAATTCAAATTTTTACTTATACAAACTTATGAGGAAACATTCTCCTTGAAAGGAGGTAAATTTCCCCTCCAAAATCCATCAAAAAGTGGATTTGGTTCCCAACAAAAGGAATCTTCATTAAATACTAAATTTTGACTTCTCCTATGTAGGGAACACATCCCTAGGTTTTCTGAGTCAACAGAGCTCCAAAATTTGTCAATGATTTCGTGATATTTTATTCATTTATTGGTTTGTCCCTCAATTATCTCATGTTCTAAATCTTCAAAATCGACCCAATATTCTTACAATATTCTACAAAAAAAAATATTATTAGGCACATAATATGAAATTATCCCTAAACCTTCCAAAGAAAATATTAAATATCATAACACATTATTAATTTCGTAAGGAGATATTTAATATAACTTTTATGTGCCAAGGAAAGGTTAGATGGACTTTAATTTGTATCTAGTTTGGAGGCCCATCTGGCTGACTAAACATGACGGACTGAGTAAGCTTATCACTAAGTAGATGTGAATGGAAAACCTATATGGAAGGTTTTGTGGAATTAGAGAAGGTATTGTGGCAGGACGGGGAGGAAATCCACACATAGGGATACATGGGACTGTCCCATGTCATTTGGTGTTTAGATTTTTAATGTTTTGGAGGGATGTAAATGACTTGAGTGAGTGACACATAACATCCTCCACTCCACTCCCTCATGTTAACTTGCGTGCACCTTCATGACACAGAGCGGTCAGGGTAGTAAGATGGAATATCTTTGTCGTTGTTAGATTTTTTTGTCGTGCAAGTTTCAACACCAACCCTCGTGGGTTGTAGTGTGGTATGCTAGTGGTGTCGCGAATTAGTGTCAGTTCTCGTTGACAATGGCGTCAACCCCACTAACTTCCATTCCCTTACTCTTTTGGATTGTGTTGAATGAGAGGTATTTCCAAAATGTTATTTATTCCTTCCTTTTAAACATAGTTTCTCCAATTATATTGCATGCTTGTGATAATTTTGCAATCATAATGTTGGCACCAACAACAAGCTCCAATGGCCTACAAGCCGATATTATCCTTCTGTTTTTTCTTTCTATAACTATAGCTCTCACCTCAGTTCATCAATGTGTGAGTCTCATGTTAGTATATGACAAGTAAAATACCCTTATACCGACTGTTGTTGGTAGTTATTAATTACTTCGTTCTTATCCACTAGGTGGAAGGTAGCTACTTGGCTCATGAATGAGCTCCATGCTCTCTAGCCTCCTAAGACAACATCATGTCTTACTAGGAGAATTATTGATCAAAAATTTTATTTTCATAATTCATCTAATTCCTAGATTAGACGCTAAGGTCTCACATCATCAAGGAAAATTAAATTCAAGCACTAATTTTCAGCCCATAGTTTTTCTTTAGCCATTTCCAACCTCATAATTATTTTCCATTTTTTTATTAATAACTTAGCAAAAAAAAATTTACATAAGGTAACTATCAGTAACACAATATTGATAAATTAGTCTCAATTAAGTCTTAAAGTCAATCCTCCAACATACAATGACATATACAATATTCACAAATAAGAATTAAGTTAGGAAATATCGCAATTTGAAATTTTTTATCAAATAGGTTATATGAAAATTGTAATAAAACATATTTAAAACATTTCTTCAAATTATTTGCATGCAAATAGAAATATATCAACCACAACAATACTATCGTACAACAATGCCAATGTAAAACAGTATTATCCCCATCCATAAAATAATATTTTCATCAAACAGTCTCCAACAAATCATTAAACTATTTATACATTCATTCAAACACTTTGCATGCAAACTAGTATAGAAACTT
The DNA here is from genome assembly GCA_034641835.2 of Pinus albicaulis. Taxonomy (NCBI): domain Eukaryota; kingdom Viridiplantae; phylum Streptophyta; class Pinopsida; order Pinales; family Pinaceae; genus Pinus; species Pinus albicaulis. Next base: position 365,638,975 of record CM076576.1, read on the forward strand.
CCTTATGGCATATATCCTAAATTATAGCTAGTCCAAATTTTGGAAACATGTACCTAGACTTCCTTCAATCATATATTCTATAATATCCCATTTTATATGTTAAAATATGAAAACTTAACTATATTTGAAATTTATCCCCTAAATGTTCTATGACTAAAGGAAAGTATCTTGAATTCCAAAGGAAGTGTAGTAAGGTACATTCAAGGGATGAAATATTTCATTCTACTCTACAAGAATAAAAAACGTTTTATAATTGGTGGATATTCAAATGTTGTCTTCTTCTATAACTATGGATTCAGTAGGAGTATTTTGGAGTTGCAAATAGTAGTTGGCAACATGGGAAGCATCATATAAGTTTTTTCTAGTTATGCACAATTTTTTGTTGGATTTTTGTGCAACTCAAAGGTAACTACTTTATTGATGTACAATGGATGACAATAAAAATGTACAAGAATTCAACTTTTCACTCAAAGATTAACCATGTAGACATCAAGTATCACTTTAAGTACATCATGAAAACTCACTTTTTTTTCCAAATGAAAAATAAAAATGTACAACAATTCAATATTTCACCCAAAGATTAACCATGTAGACATCAAGTATAACTTTAAGTACATCATGAAAACTCACTTTTTGTTTTTTTCAATTCAAAAATCATGTCTAGAACAACTTATAATTTTTAGTAGGACATTTGTGCCACTCAAAGGTAACTACTTTGTTGATCTACAATCAATGACAATAAAAATGTACAAGAATTCAAATTTTCATTCAAAGACTAAGCATGTAGATATCAAGTTTCAAGGGTACATCATGAAAACTTCTTATTTTAAATGAAAAATCATGCCAGACCTGTGGCCCCAAACTTTCTCACCTAACCATTGGACCACATCCTCGAAACTATAAAACTCACATAAAAACTTACTTATAAACATATTAAAATCAAACTTATAATATTTAATAATAATTCTCTCTATTTAAAATATATCGTACTAAAATAAATTTCATTATATTCAAATTTCATATTTATTAAAATGAGCATTATAATTGCTAACTTAGTAATCATAAAATTCTAAATATATAAAATAAAGTTCATTACATTCGAACTTGATATTTGTTAAAATGAATTTTTAATTGTTAACTTAGTAATCATAAAATTCTAAAAATATAAATAAATATGAATAGGAGATTTAATATGATATGTAAATGAAACCTCATATCATTAATTTTCTGGTTCTCTTAGAGTTTAAAATAAAGTTGAATTACATTAATTCATACATTTTTGGTGTGATTTAAATTTATTTAAGCTTTTCAATATTTTTATAATTTATTTTTTAATCTTACATAAAATTAATATTTTTTCTTTTCCATATTTCTATCTCTTTTTTTGCTTTCAATAATTTTATTATCTATTTTTATTTTTAAATAAAATTAATATTTCCACTTTTTACTAGGCTCATGTATGTTAATAAAGATATTAATGTAATCTTTTGATAAAAGCTCTGCATTTTCAAAAACATCATTGATGTATCTAGAAATTCAAATTTGCTGTGGCATTATGTATTGTCGAAGGCCTAGGGTTTTAACTCTCATATGATTGAACAAACGATTTTAATTCTGATATGATTGAACAAAACAAAGACGCTAAAAGCCAAAAGTAGAAAATTAAGAGCTAAGCAGGGCTGTTTCTCTATGAGGTATGAACGACAAAATTATGAATTGAGTAAGCATCCAAAATAACAACATAAGCAATGGGGTTTTGGCTGCAGAGAAACAAACATGATCCATAGAGTTTCATTTGTTGAACAACTGTATTTTTACCAGCCTAGATCCATCTTAACTCCGGATCTATCATGCGCCGAGAGGGATCAAATCTCTCAAGGTGAAAACCTCTTTTTTGAGTGCAAAACTTGAGGAAAGGTTTTCACCTCGAGATATTTGATCCCTCTCGACGCTTGATAGATCTGGAGTTAAGATGGATCTAGGCTCGTTTCAGTCATGTGCGACCAAGGAAAATCTATCGATAATATGAGGAACATATGCTTAATTTTATCAATAATATGAAAATACATCTAATATTAACTTAACCATTTTAAATATGTTAAATATGTCTCAGATTTATTGAGTCATTTTAATTTTAAATTTGATTAGTTACCTCAATTTGTTGAGATGATAAATATTGTAAAATAACTTTAATGATGAAATAAAATTTTGAATGCAAAGTGACAATGTAATAATATTGAATGATAGAAACAATGAATAATAAGAATGTAGTCAATTACGAATAGTCTTCATTGTGATCGATTTCAGACTATTTTCTTCTACTATTCTTATTTTCACCCATGTTAGTTTTGTCATATTTTCATATTGATTATTTGAAAAGGATAGTTGGAATCCTAAACCATTTAAATATGTAGCTTGATCTATTGTAGTAAACATCATACCTTGTCTCTCTTGCTCTCCAATAATAATAGGTTGAATTACTATAACACAAAAATCAATGTACATTGTTAATGTACCATCATATATCCAATTACATCAAATTAGAAATCAACATATACACTGAAATCAATGCAACTAATGCAAGAAATCAAATAATAACAAAAAACAACATCCACACTAAAATCAATGCATCTAATCCAAGTAATCAAATATGATTAGAAATCAACATCTACACTCAAATAAATGAGTCTAGTGCAAGTAGGAAAATAGGATTTAAAACCAACATCTACACTGAAATAAATGCATCTAGTGCAAACAATCAAATAGGATTAGAAATCACCATCTACATTGAAATAAATGCATTTAGTGCAAGAAATCAAATAGGAATATAAATCATCTACATTTAAATCAATGCATTTAGTTAAATCATCTACATTTAAATCAATGCATTTAGTGCAAGCATTCAAATATAATTAAAAATCAACATCTATATTGAAATCAATGCATCTAGTGCAAGCAATCAAATAAGATTAGAAATCACCATCTACACTAAAATCAAGGCAATTAGTGAAAGAAATCAAATAGGATTAGAAATCACCATCTACACTGAAGTCAATGCATTCAGTGCAAACAATAAAATAAGATTAAAAATAATCTACACTGAAATCAATTCATCTAGTGCAAGAAATCAAATATAACCAAAAATCAAAATCTACATTAAAATTAATGCATCTAATGAAATCAATAAAATAGGATTAGAAATCATCATCTAGACTGAAATTAATGCATTTAGTGCAAGCAATCAAATAGGATTAGAAATCATCTACATTAAAATCAATCCATCTAGTGTAAGTAATCAAATATCATTAGAAATCAACATCTACATCAAAATCAATTCATCTAGTGCAAGAAATCAAATAGGATTAGAAATCACTATCTACACTGAAATCAATGCATCTACTGCAATAAATATTCTTCCCTCTCTCCCCCATATATATCTATATATCCATGCATCTCTCCTTCTTTTTCTCTTTATCTCACCCCACCAAACACACACTCTCTCTCACTCCATATCTATCAATTTCCTTGTCCCTCCCTCCTTCTCTCCATCTATCTTTTTTTCTCTTCACCTTACATATATATCTATATCTCACTCTATCTCTCTATATCAACTCCAAAACATAAAATCTCTTTCTCCAATCTATCTATCTATCTCTCACTTCCTCCTCCTCCTCTCTTTCCCTCTCTCTCTCTCTCTCTTTTCCCCTTCCCTCCCTCTCTCTCGCTTCTATCTCTCTTCCTTCCTGCTACCCTTTCTCCTTCTCTCTCCATCTTCTTTATCACTCCCTCTCTCTCTCTCTCTCTCCACCTTTCACCCTCTATGTCTTTATTCTTACCTCCCCCTATCTCCCTCTCCATCTTCATATCTCTTTCCCTACCTCTCTTCACTCTATTTCTTCTTTTCTCTCCACTTCCTCTCTCTCTCTCTATCTTCACCTTCCAACTTTGTTACCATATGCCTCTCTCTCTCCTTCTCTCCACCCTTCTCTCCATATATCCTTATTTGTCTCTTTATCTCACCCCAAAACATACACACTCCCTATTCATCTCTCCCTTGTCACTCCCCCTCTCTCTCCATTACTCACTCTCTATGTATTTCTTCTTCCCTTTGTCTCACCTCATCCAGCTCCATCTCTCAATCCCTCCCTCTCTCCCCCTCCAAATCCATATTTCTATCCCTCCCTCTCTCCTCCTCTCTTTCAAGTCCCCTCTTTTTTCCTTCCTCTCTCTCCCTTTCTCTCCTACCTCCCTTTCTCTTCCCCCATCTCTCTCTCTCTCCATATCTCAATCTCTCCCTCTCTCCCCCTCCAAATCCATATTTCTATCCCTCCCTCTCTCCTCCTCTCTTTCAAGTCCCCTCTCTTTTCCTTCCTCTCTCTCCCTTTATCTCCTACCTCCCTTTCTCTTCTCCCATCTCTCTGTCTCTCCCCTACAATCCTGTCTTCCCCCATCACTCTCTTCCTCTCTCTCATGAATTCTCTCTCGTCTCCTTCTATTGACCCCCTAGCTCTCTTTCTTTCTCTCTCTCTCTCTCTGCACTCCAATCCTCTCTCTTCCCCCATCACTCTATCTCACTCTCCAACTATCTTACTGTTTCTCTCCCTTTATCCTTATCTCTCGCCTTGTCTCCATCACTCCCCCTTTCTCCTTCTCTCCCCCCTTGTATCCTTCACTCCTATGTATCTTTATCTCACCCATAAGCATACACACTCTCTCTCCATCTCTCCCTTGTCACTCCCTCTCTATGTATTTTTTCTTCCTTTCCTCGCGCTTCTTCCAACTCTATCTCTCTATCTCTCCTTCTCTCCTTCTCCTCTCACCCTTTCTCTCTCTCTGCCTTTCTCTCCTACCTCCCTCTCCCTTCCCCCTTATTTCTCTCTCTCTCACTCTCTACCCTCCAATCCTCTCTCCTTCTCCCTCCTTCTCTCCTTATCTCTCTGCCACCTCCATCTTTATGTCTCCCTCTCCCTCTCTTACCCTTCTCTAACTCTCTCACTCTTCTCCCTCTCTCTCTCTTCATTCCTCTTCTCCTCTCTCCTTCAATTTATCTCCATATATCCATTGTCACTCCCCCCATTTCTCCACCTCTGTCACATATCATGATATATTAATATATATTACAATATAATAAATTTAATATTGTCTTAATCTAAACATATTAAATTTAATAATATTAATATTTTAATATTAATTTTTGGGTTAATAATGTTTTTTTTGGCATGTTATTAATAATAATTTGGTCCATGGTATTTGACCCTTATACTTCATATATAATTAGATGTTGATTTCTAATCGTATTTGATATATTTTTATTTATTTACCTTACCTCTTTATAGCTCTTTTATATTTATTTATTTAGCATACCTCTTTTATAATTATGTTATTTGGCCCATGGTATTTTCCCATGGTATTATTAATAATTTGTCCCATGGTATTTGGCCCATGGTATTAATGATAATTTGTCCCATCGGCTTCACCTAAATAAATCCTCTTTTTGATTTTTTGTAAATATAAAGTGGTTTATTGAGTAAATATAAAAACCGGTTTTATTTATTTACCATACCTCTAGTTTATTTATATTTTTATGTATTTACTATGGCTCGAGTAATATAAAAAGAGGTTTTATTTATTTACCATACCTATGGTTTATTTATTTTTTCACTTATTTACCATATCTCTTTTTTGAGTATTAATAAAACTCTTCATATTTTAAGTTTAAATTTATTTCTAATGAATTTTTAATTGTTCATTTATATGTTTATGTAAGTTATTCTTCAAGTCGACATTTTTTTTTGGCTTCCGACATACTTACACATCGTGGTCATACTGGGCTGTAGAATGGGCCTCTCGACGCAATAACTATTGAAAGCTACATGATGAAGATGGTTTATTAATGTCATTCATATTTTATTATCCGTTTACATTTGCCGGTCAATCTAGATAATCTACTGATCTACTTTATTTAAAAAAAAAAATGGTTGATAAAATGCCTGCGGCCTTAACACATGAATTGAAGTTGAACCTGGAATGTGAACGACTTGAGAATATACAAGTAAAAAATACGAAACTGTAAAAGTAAGAACACATGAATTGAAATTCAACATGGAATGCTGAAGATTTGAGAATATACAAGTAAAAATACAAGAGTGTAAAAGTAAGTACTGGTAATTGAATACTATACTATTTTGATACCATGTTAAAAAAGTTTAAAAAGTTAATCATTTACTTTATGAATGTTAATTATTGTAAATTAAAAAAATTAAAAAAAATCACATTGAATATTATATTATTTTTATATGATAATTAATATTTATTTTTTTAATAAGTTTTATTAGCAGAATTTGATGAGGATGCACCTTGTCAAAAGGATCAAATCTCATGGAGGCTGTTAGGGGAGGAGACAAGTTAAACTCACTTTGCTCATTGTTGTGGCCGAGGTATCAAACCTTTAAACCCACTCCATGCCGGCTACCGAGTATCAAACCTTTAAACCCACTTTGCTTAGTGTTGTGCCCGAGGCCTACTACGAAGGATCAAACTTCACTGAGGCTCTTAAGATAGTGCTAGGGAGGGGACAAGTTAAACCCACTTTGCTCAGTGCTGGTGTCGCTGAGGCCCAAGGCTACCTAGGCTCAAACCTTTAAACCCACTTTGTTCAGTGCTTTGGCCTAGGCTGAGGAGACAAGTTTAAACCACTTTTCTTGGTAGCTATAGAGGATCAAACCCTTAAGCCCACTTTTCTGAGTGTTGTGGCCGAGGCAGACTACTGACCTCACCAAAGCTGTTGAGACATTGCTAGGGGAGGAGACAAGTTAAACCCACTTTGGTTAACGTTGGTGTGGCGGAGGCCACCTGCTAACCAAGATCAGCATTTAAACCCACTTTCCTCAGTGTTGTGGCCTAGGCCGACTACCCATGATCAAACCTCACAGAGGCTATTGAGACACTGCTACGGGAGGAGACCAGTAAAACCCACATTTCTCAGTGGTGTGGCCTAGGACGACTTCCCAAGATCAAACCTCACCGAGGTTATTGAGACAATGCTATGGGAGGAGACAAGTTTAACCCATTGCTGGTTTGGCTCAGGCCCGCTACCCAGGATCAAACCTCACGGAGGCTGTTGAGCAAGTGCTAGGGGAGAAGACAAGTGAAACCCACTTTGCTCAATGTTGGTGTGGCCCTAGGTGGCTGTTTCTCAAGCCATAGGTCAAGACTGATTGTAATCTCTAGTGAACTTAAACCAATCAACAAACCAAAAAAATTATTTACCTTCTTTAATAACTCACATGATATAAAAATATACAAATCAAAATTAAGTAATAATGCCCATCAAAACTGCCCTTGCATATAAACATTGGACAATGGTTGTTTGATTAACCATATGAAAGGTTAAACAGTGATAGGAACAGTAGAAAGAAAATATAGCTGGTTATAAATTGAAGGCTTTTGAAAAGATTACCATGCTGAACTAACTGGTTTCTGTTTGTTTGGTACAGACGTAATTTGCTTTACTTTCTTGTAAGGGTACATATAGGAAATATAAACAAGGAAACAATGTTTATATAGCTACAATGCAATGGCACAGGTTGTTTGGTTAACCATATGGAAAATTAACAAGGATACGAACACTAAAAAACCAAAGATATAGCTACTTATAAATACAAGGTTTTTTTTTAAATTACCATATAGATCTGAGTGGTTGCTTCTTGTCTCTTTAGTATACTCCTTCCACCACATAGACAGGAGAGACAAGACAATTACATATCCATATGTCTGTTAGACCAATATATTTACGCAGAATCTTTTGCGCCCTCTGTAATTTGCTTCAGTTGCTTGTAAGTGTACATATGGGCAATACAAACATAGAAACAGAAATTGATGGTACTAAGGGAAGCCAACAACCAATAAAAATAATTCAATCTACTCATATTTAAATTGTTCACCAACCATCCTTGATGCCCTCCTGCTTCAGTTACTCTTTCAACAATGGTTATGAGAAGACTGTTGAGAAAACTCGAGACTCCCACGGCACTCATATAGAAGGCCATTCCCAAGCTTCTCATGCCATCAGGGGCTTCAGTATAGAAGTACTCCTGTGATGCTACTAGAGTAAACGAATCTGCTATCCCCGCCAGAACAAATTGTGGAGTCAACCAGAAAACACTAATAGGGATTGGAATATTGGGCCTGTCAAGTAAGCCATAAATTTCTGCTACATGGGTTCTCTTCTTTTCCGTTAAAGCTGCAGTCACCATGCAGAGAATTGAGAAGAACATGCCAATTCCAATCCTTTGGAGAACAGTTAATCCTCCTTCACGGCCTGTTATTCTTCTGGCTAGTGGTACAACAAAACGGTCGTACATAGTCACGAAAACAAGCCCAGAAATGGAAGAAAAGGCTGCAAGAGAAACTGCAAGGACTTGAAAATGGGAACCAATGCTTCTATCCATGGTGCTGCCCTGCTTTATAAAGAAAGATGTTGACTGTGATACTGTAGTCATTGCAAAGGTTAAGCAAGAGAGCCAAATGGGCACCATCCTAAATATAAGTTTCGTTTCCTCTACTTGAGTTACTGTGCAGATCTTCCAAGGATTTGGCTTCTCACTTCCTTGTGTATCAGTATTCATATCTGAAGAGTCTTGCAGAATTATGGCAGCCCTGTCCAGAAACCTAATACGTTGCCAAACAAAAACCAGATACCAAAATTTATCAGTGAGGAGAAATGAAAGCAAAGCGAGAAGAATTCGATATGTTTAAACTTTAAATTAATTCTTAATTTACTTTTTTTCTTAACCACACATGCAGCTCACTTCTTTTTTTTTTCAGAAGAAAAAAACGCTGCATATATTAAAATATACATGCAGCTCACTTCTATCGGAGAAACAGATGGATAAGTCCAGCATTTTCTCAAGAAATTCGGACAAATTAGATGTAACTAATCAAATTAAAAGATTTGACTTACTGTAAATTATCTGTGTGCGAAAGAAGCCTGTCTCCTGATTTTATTGACTCTACATACAGATTCTCGTAAAGCAAGTTAACATCTGAAGGCATGTCAAGATTTCTTTTTTTAATAGCACCGACTACAACTTGAACGATACGAGTGATAGGGCTGCCTCCAGGAAGCTTGTGTCTGTAGAATGGTGTCCCACACAAAAATATAAGAGTGGTTATAGTCAGGACCACGGTGATGATCCCAAATCCGAATCCCCAGCTGACCTTCTCGTCAACGTATGCAACAACAGTGACTGCTACGAGAAAGCCAGTTAAGACCCCAAAATACCAGAAATTAAAGAAGGAACTCTTCTTAAGAGCTTCTGTCTTATCTTCCTCATCGAACTGGTCTGCACCAAATGGCTGTAGAGAGGGTTGGTGGCAACTACTCCCCAAGGATATCAAATACAGTGCCAAATAAAAAACACCTGTTTGCGTAGTTGTCGCTTTCCCGCATATTCCATCACAATGATTGGGCGGCTTTAGAGCTGACAGAGACGCTGACAGCGTCAGCAAAACTAAGCCCTGGAACAGTAATTTATACATCATAAATAAGTTTAAAAAATAAACCTAACCAGGAAAGCTGTAACAAAGCTCGCACCGTTACTATGCGAATCGATTTTTAATTTTTTTGCAGTCTCACCGAGAGATATGTTATTAAGGAGATGAGGACCATCCAGTAGCGTCCAGAGTAAACATCTGCTATAAAGCCCGCTATAAGAGGCGTAACGCTTGTGACACCTCTCCAATAGCTGACATTTTTGGCAGAAGTTGCTAGCCCTTCATGCAGCACAGTTGTCAGATAGATAATCAGGTTTGTTGCAATCGAAAAGTACGCAAGCCTTTCGCCGAATTCATTTACTGTATAATTAGAAATCAATATTGAAATTAGAAATGTGGTCCTCCTTAATTGAACATTCTAGTAGAGAATTGATAGCAATATTTATGATGAGTTACCGATGATGAAGAGACAAGCCTTCCATCCACCCGTTTTTCGCTTGAGAATGGCCATTCCCCTCACATCCTCTGATTTATCGTCGATCCATTCTTCCTGCCCATAGTTTCTGCGAGTCTCCAGTTGCTGGCTTGTCTTCCAATACTTCACCCAATCCTCCCGGAGACGTTGGAATCTCATAACCATATTCAATTCCAGTGAACGACCTCCGGATCGTTTTATGTTGTTTTGATGAGTTCGGATTCACGGATACCAGGCCCTCTATTTGGATGCGTACGCTCTATCTTCAAAATATTTTATGGATAACTGTGGTCACGTCATACATATTATTCTCTTTTTGTGTTGATAGCAATGCATAACCGTCCGAAAGATTGATTATCAGAATTCACCCAATCCCTCTGCAGCAGGTGAAAGTGTAGAGCTTAAAGTGTAAAGAAATATTAAGTATCATTTTCATTTTGTCAATAAATTATTATATTATATTGGACCACCATCTTTGCAAAGGTGGTGCCTGGTTGATTCTGTCGAAGATTTGATTGAGAATGCTATTAAAGGTATCTGTAGTCCTTTTTAAATTTCACCAGCTCTTTGAGATTCCCCTCCCCCCACTCACGCACTATCTGATATAGAAAGTGAAATCGATCATATCGAACATCCCAATCCTTCTTCAAAGTCGGAATATTAGTGTGACTAGGAAGGCATATAGTTTAAAATAGCATGCGAAGCTCGTAAGTGCATACACTATTTTTTCTCTTTTGGAAAAAGATTAACAACTAATATAAAGCCATTTATAACTCAAATATGAACCTGAACCTAGATGACTTTAGCATAGACAATTTTTGTGGATACCATCAAGACAATGACTCCGAGAAAACCCATAGAGAGTGGGTCAATTCTATGACACAAGCTATTAATTAGCTTTTGGAGCAACTGAGTTTTCCCAAGAATCAGAGGATGATCTCAATACAACCAAGGAAAAACCTAATGATGGATCTCCCATGTTTCTTTGGGACTGGGTCGTAGGCATAGATACTCAAACCGTTGGGAATTATCTCTTGGGAAAATAAAGCTACTCACACAACCCAAAGAAACTATAGTCTTCGTAACAAAAGGCTTGTCCATGAAAGTGCTCAACCCACCAAAAGTAAATCCTTGGTGAGGTAGTTGTTATCCCCTAATATGGCTCGCGCATGAAAGTGCTCAACCCACCAAAGGTAAATCCTTGTTGACATAGCTGTTATCCCCCAATATCTAAGGGAAACTAATACTTCCACACCCAAAACAAACTATAGTATTATAGAAAATACCAATTCTAATGCTACTCGCACGAATAACATAAATCATACCAGAGATTGTGGATAGACAAATAAAACTCCTATCCACACAAAATTCCAAGTCTCCCTCTCCTAACGAGAATACCCAACCTTCAACTACTTTAAGAAATTCTCAAAAATATATTGTAATCGAATATATAAAGAAAACCAAAGCCAACGTATTGATATAGGCTATTTGCAAACGTATCGATATAGGCTATTTGCAATCTTCCACAACAGATGGAACTACTTGAATACTTTCGTTCCTCGCCTTCTTAGTCCAAACCTACAAAAATCCCTAATACTTTTACTTAAACCCTTCTAACTATGTCCAGTACTTGATTGTAAATGCTACAAGAATATTAACTCACTCAAAGACATAGACCCTGCTTTTCCTTTATACCTCTGATATTTCCAATCATAATGTATACAATTTTTTGGTGGATTCTGTATCCCCCTCCAACGTCATGCCTTATTTATTTCAGGAAGATTAATGATGTTCGTATAAAATACCAACACTAAGATCATTCAACTAAGTGGTCAGAAGAAAAGGTGACACACGAGCTTAAATATTTATTGGTAAGATTGTCTTCTAATGCTCAGGCACATCAAGTTATCGATATAGTATTTGTTGACATAACCAAGGGTCGGGGTCGACTGATGAGCAGGGATTGGTAATAGAAATTTGTTGGAATTTTGCTGAATTCCAAAACAATAAAACTGCCTTCCTCAACACAGAGAATAAAAAAAATTCACTCACAGACAGAGTTCAACTCAGAAAAATTATATTTCATATAATAATAAAAACTGTTGTTACAGAATTCCTCAAAAGAGGGATTTACAATTGTGACTGCTGCTGTCACAGTGCACAAATTAAAACTCTGTTTCACTAAAAACATTCACTGCTGGAATACCCTGTTTTTAAAATAAAACTCTCTGTCTTTTACAAGCAATACACTCTGCTGTGTAAAAACATTACAATATAAAAACTCTGCTCTGTGTTTTTCAAAATACGTTGTTGTGCATATATTTCCTGCTACAAATTATGGCTCTGTTTCTGTGTATATACAAAAACAAATATCTCATAAAAATATCTCAGCCTGTTTAATGCCATTCAATTTACATTCAACCATAAAAATTCACCGCTTGAATTCATTTATGGTTTCATTAAATTTCTGCAGGCACCGCTTTGAAGTAGCATTGATGTCCAATTGACTTTCTGGCACTTTGATTTTTCATCCCGCACTGTTGTGCACAAACCTGTGTAATAAAACCAGTTTGCTGTCTTTTCTTTTATATTTACACTGCTGTGTAATACAAAATTCACTTCACGGCTTTTTTAATATATGATGTGCATATATTAAAATAAAACACACAGCATTTAATAACTTTTTAAAACAGACTTATGTTTATTTAAAAAACCAAATGCCGTATTAAAAATTTAACCGGCGATCATTTATAAAACATATATCATATGGGCTGTATAATATATGTGGGCCCTGTTAGTTGTTGACGTAAGCAAGTCCGGTGGGCTTTACAACTCCAGCTCCAAACTTTCAATGACCCCCGCGGACTTCCATTACGAACAAATGATGTGGGGCCAGTTGCACATAATGACAGCCATTCCGATGGGGTGATCTGCTCTGCCGGCTCTCACTTACCGACCCCCTCGGACTTCTATTCTGCCGTTGAAATTATATTTCAACACTCCCCCTTAATTTCAACTGCTGGGTTTTCCTGCATACCCATGCATTCCCTGAAATATTCAAAGCTTTTCTGCTGTAGTGGCTTTGTGAGGATATCTGCAAATTGATCTTCTGTTCTGCAATGCTGCAAAACAATCTCGCCATTGCTTACCAATTCCCGTATGAAATGAAACTTGGTGTCAATGTGCTTTGTTCTTTTATGAAAAACAGAATTTTTAGACAATGCAATAGCTGAGCTATTGTCACAAAATATCACTGTCCCATTTACCTGTTCTTGACATAAGCTTCTCAACATTTTCCGCATCCAAACTGCTTGACATGCTGCTGCTGTAGCTGCCACATATTCTGCTTCTGCTGTAGATAATGCTACAACGGGTTGTTTCTTAGAAGCCCATGAAATGGCTCCTGAACCCATATGAAAAACATAACCGGAAGTGCTCTTCCGATCATCAACACTTCCAGCCCAATCACTGTTAGTGTAACCAACTAAATCTGAACTTTCTGAAGTAGTATAAAAAATACCAAACCTTTTAGTACCTTTAATATACCTCAAAATTCTTTTTGCTGCTTGCCAATGTGCATCCTTTGGCTTTTCCATGAACCTGGAAATCAAACTAACAGCATGCATTATGTCTGGCCTAGTTGCAGTCAAATACATGAGGCTGCCAACTATGCTCTTGTATAAACTAGGATCAAAATCCTTGCTGCTGTCCTCTCTGCTGAGCTTTAATCCCATCACTGTGGGAGTGATTGCTGCTTTGCTTTCCTGCATGTTAAATCTTTCAAGCACCTCATTAACATACTTTGCCTGTGAGATGAAGATCCCACTTTCATCTTGTTCTACTTCTATTCCCAAGAAGTATCTCAACAAACCCATATCAGTCATTTCAAATTCTTCTTTCATGACTGTTTTAAAATGTTCAATAAGGCAATCATCATTACCTGTAAAAATAACATCATCAACATACAAGACTACAATCAAGATCTTACCGTCTTGTTCTTTGATGTAGAGGGTGGGTTCTCCCTCACACTTCTCAAAACCATTTTCCAGTAGATATGAATCTATCCTACTGTACCACGCTCTTGGCGCTTGCTTCATCCCATAAAGAGCTTTCTTCAACTTGCATACTTTATGCTCTTGGCCTTTCTTCTCATAGCCGAGAGGTTGTTCAATGTAAACCTCTTCCATTAACACTCCATTTAGGAATGCTGACTTCACGTCCATTTGGTAAACTTTCCATCTGTTTTGTGCTGCAATAGACAACACTGCTCTCACGGTTTCCATTCTGGCAACCGGTGCGAAAGTTTCCTCATAGTCTATGCCATGCTTCTGCTTATAGCCTTTGACAACAAGCCTTGCCTTGTGTCTCTCTATCTTGCCTTCAGCATTACTCTTGGTCTTGTAGACCCATTTAACACCTATGACATCTTTACCTTTTGGGAGTTCAACCAAATCCCAAGTTTTGTTCCTCTCTATGGCATTTATTTCCTCATCCATAGCTTCTATCCATTTCCTATCCTTGATAGCTTCTTCGAAATGAACAGGATCATCAACATGACTATATAAAGCAAACAAAGAATTGATACCTTCATTAGCTATATCTTGTTCATAAATATCTTTCAAACTTCTGAATTTCTTACCTCTTTCAGTAGGTGTACAAGTACTTGAAGAAGCACTTGAATTTCCTCCTTGTGGTGTGCTTGGAGAAGCACATTCATTTCTCCTCAAGGGTGTACTTTGCGGTGTTGATGCTGCTGTTTGGGGATGTATTTCAGCCACCTCATCATCATTCTCATCATGAGATAAACAGTGTTTAACATTCATTGTTTTCTCTATGCTTCCATCCCAAGCTTCCTCTTCAATGAACTGAACGTCCCTGCTCACAAGAAACTTCTTGCTGGATGGGTTATATAACCTGTAGGCCTTGGATTCCTCACTGTATCCAATGAAAATACATTTCTCCCCCTTGCTGTCCAACTTCTTTCTCAGCTGATCAGGAATGTGTGCATAAGCCACACATCCAAAAACCTTCATATGTGTGACACTTTGCTTTGCGCCACTCCATGCCTCTTCCGGCACTTTGTTCATAACTGCTTTTGTAGGGCACCTGTTCAAAATATACGCTGCACAATGTACAGCTTCAGCCCAATAATCATTCGGCAAATGCTTTGCCTTAAGCATACTCCTCGCCATGTCCATTATGGTTCGGTTCTTCCTTTCGGCCACTCCATTTTGCTGCGGTGTATATCTAGTTGTAAACTGTTTATGTATTCCATTTTCTCTACAAAACCGTAGAAAATCTTTAGATATATACTCACCTCCTCTATCAGTCCTAAGGACTTTGATATGCAGCCCACTCTGGTTCTCAACAAGTGCTTTGAAATTGCGGAATTTTTCAAACACTTCACTTTTGTTTTTCAAAAAGTAAACCCAAGTTTTTCTTGTAAAATCATCTATGAATGTTAGTACATAGTGGCTGCTAGCAAGTGATGGAGTTTGCATCGGTCCACATACATCTGAGTGGACAATCTCTAAGGGTGCTTTTGCCCTTATGCTTTTCCCGGAAGGAAAACTTTCTCTGTGTTGTTTCCCAAGAATACAACCTTCACAAAGGCTGTCCAGTTTCTCTATCAATGGTAAACCACTTACCATCCCTTTTCTGTTCAACAAATTAAGACCTCCAAAGTTGAGATGACCAAATCTCAAGTGCCATAACCAATTGTCATCCTTTGGTTCGCTTTGGAAAGCCTCCTGTGCAACTGTTGCTTTGTTTTCTTCATTCTGCAAGTCTGCTCTCATTCTAAGAGGGAACATCCTGTTCCTTGTCATCTTCACTTCAGCGATACACTGTTTGCTGGGTGGTTTATCCATGATGGTACAAACATCATTATCAAAGAAAACATTATACCCCTTATGGACAAGTTGTCCAACACTTAAGAGGTTACACTTCATTCCTGGAACATAATAAACATCTGATATGGTTTTCCTTGCACCTAATCTTGTTAAAACATTTACATCTCCTTTTCCCATAACAGAAACTTTGCTATCAGTTCCTAGTGTGACTTGTGACTGCACACTCTCATCTAACATAGAAAACATTTCTAAGTTTCCTGTCATATGGTTACTACAACCGGAGTCTAGAAACCATAAGTCTTCACTCTTTTCTTCAGCCATATTACAAGCTAAAAACAAATTACTTTGACTGATATTTTCTTTTGTGAAATTTGCACTAGTTTCACTTCTCATATCTTGTTTCTTCTTTCTACATTCATTAGCATAATGACCATATTTCTTACAATTATAACATTGGACATTGGATTTGTCATACCTTTGTCCTTGTGCATTCTGCTGACCATTCTGTTGGCTGCTGCCTTGGCCTTGATGCTGATTTGGATTGCTGCCCCTTCCTTGAGGATTTGCTGGACTGTTCCTTCCACCTCTGTTCTGGCTTCTGCCTCTTCCTCTCCCTTTGCCTTGCCCTCTTCCTCTTCCGAAAGACATCTGGGACTTAAAAGCATGCTCAAGAGATGAGTTTTCACTCCTACCCAATCTCTGTTCATGGGTCATCAGTGATGCATGAAGTTCATCCACTGAAAACTTTGTGAGATCTCTTGTCTCTTCTATGGTGGTGACAATCACATCGAATCTTGAGGGTAAACTTCTCAAGAGTTTTTCAACAATTCTCTTGTCCTCAAGAGTCTCTCCATGAGATCTGATTTGTGTGACCATTCCAATCACATGAGTGAAGAATGAGTCAATAGTGTCTGACTCTTTCATAGAGAGAGTCTCAAAATCTCTCCTCAGCAACTGAAGTTTTGCTGTCTTCACTTTCTCCATTCCCTGATAAGCTGTCTTGAGAGTTTCCCATGCTTCACTGGATTTCTTGGCTGCTGCTATCCTTGGAAACACACTCTCATGCACTGCTTGATACAAAAAGAAAAGAGCCTTGGCATCTCTCTTCTTATTGTTCTTCAACTGTTCTCTTCCTGCTTGATTTAACATTAAAAACTATGCTTCATCTGCTGGCTCTTCAAAGCCATCCTCAACTAATTCCCATAACTCTTGGGAGACAAATAAAGCCCTCATAGTTATTGACCAGTAGTCATAATTCTTTCCATTGAATTGTGGGAGATGGACACTTCCCAAACTCATACCAGTGCTGCCTCCAGACATTCTGCACTCTAACTATGATAAAAAACACTTGACTGTGTGTTTTAAATAACTCACTGTACTGCAACAGTAACACAACAAATTTTATAGAGAAATACCTTTGGATTCCTTTGGCTGAGTCTTCACGCTGCTGGAGAAGCTACTGCAACTAAGAACCCCTTTCCTTCAGCTTATTTGACCTTCAAATAGCCTGGATTGGCTCTGATACCAAAATTGGAGGCATATTTCGTCATTGATTGGTCTCACCTCTGATCCCCTTATGAAGGAATGCGTAATTTGATACACGTGAATAGTAAATCTCACATAAAGCTTACAATGACTCAACGAAGGGGCCCTAATGAACCAATCTGTTTCGCAAATGCTGCCATGGGGATTTTTTTTGGAAACCACCCTTGGCTTTTATTTAACTCAGTCATCCCCTTCGCACCTCACTCTCACTCGACCTCCCTTGACACCTTACTCTCACCTCTTTCAATATAAATTCAATATATATTTGTAGGCTACTCATAAATTTTGTATTTTAGAATTAAAAAATGATTATGGTACTAATTCAGATATAAATAAATTAATAACAACATTTTCAAGACATCTTTTTAAAACAAAAGTTTTTTTTTTTTTTTTTCTTTTAAAGTTCACTTTTAAAAATTTAATATCAGTTAAATTATCTTAAATATAAAATTTAAGAAAAATATAGTTTGAGATAAAAATATTTTAACGAAAAATTTTATATATAAAAAAAAATGAGTCTTACACAAAAATATCTTAAGACAAAATAAAAAATAGTTTAAGACAAAATTATATATTTAAGACAATGGTTAGTTAAGGCAATGGCAATTAAGACTAAACTTATTTAATACAATTAACAATTAAGACAAAATGATATAGACAATATTATCTAATAAAATATCTTTTGCCTCTTCAATCTTGGACTTTTCTGTCCTTGCATACTGAAAGTTTGCAGAAAAAAATCATGAAAAGATAGGGGATAATTATATTTTTTAATTTTGATAATAGATATTCAAAAAACATGAAATTTAGTCATATCAATTTCTTTCTTTTATATTATATTTTTCCTTATTATTTTTCAATTAGATATAAAATTAGAATATGCTAATTATATTAATTTTTAATTAATTATAAAATTAAAATATCTGATTTTAAAAAGTTAAAATATTTTTAACTATTTTTTAAGTATTTAGTTTAATGTATATTTATTTGAAAATTATATCAAAATTTACATAAAAGTAATAAATTAAAGATAATTTGATTTCAGAACAATTACAATATAAATACCATATTCTAAAAATATAATAAATAAATAGCTAAAAAATATTAGTTTTTGGTGGACCTAACTCACCGGGATTTGAACTTAGAATCTCATGCTTTTACATAATACTTCATAACAAGGTGATTTTCAACTGAGTTAAGCTCCATGAAGTTTTTTTTTTTTGATATGTGAAAATTTTTAAATTACTTCAACTAAAACTTTCATATAAGTTTGCAAGAAATTGAATACAATATAATGATAAAAAAAAAATTAAATGTTCTTTCAATTGTCATATATATATATATATATATATTATACATAAAAAAAAGAAAAAAGTACAAGTTCATCAATATATGCATTTTAAATCTTCATTTCTTCTTTCTAAATGAAAAGTCAGAAATTTGATTCTTGCATATGTCTTATACTCACATCTCAACTTCATTTTCAATGTTAAACAAATATATCAAAGAGATAAATAACAAATATTTAATTATTTGATAATATTTTAGTATTTAAATTTGTTCTTATTGTACAAAAACTTTATATATATATATATATATATATATATATATATATATATATATATAAAATTAAGTATTTTTTGATATTAATCTATTGTTAGTTATTAATATTTTGGTAAATATTTTCATCTATTAATTAGAAAACCATGAATGCATTATTACGACACCAAGTAATATTAGTAATTATATCATTTCAAACTAGGGAAAAAGTATTATGTGATTTATCTTCCTCTCCTAATAGAGATATATATAAATAAATTATGAAGGAGGTTGAAAGAGTACCTTCAGCATAATCTTTAATTTAACTTAAAATTCCATTATCATGCCTCTATAGTCACCCACATTGGAGGTTGTCTTAGCACACCCAGATGACCCATCACTATAGGTTTTTGGTGCATTGTGACTCATTTCATCTCATCAATTTTTTCAATCTGAAACTATGTCATTCCATACTACACCTCACTTTCTATATTTCACGATTATTAAAATTCTTAAGTTTAACACTTATTGATGTATGTAGATAATAATTCCATACAATTATGCCTTAACATAACCAATATGAAAATTATATGAATGAAAGTAATCTTATAGAATCAACAACCCAACTGGCCTAACAGTTGTGAAATATTCAAATGTGTTAACCAAGTGTTTAAAAATTTTAAGAGCACATAATTCATACAAACCTATCCCCAAATTTCCTGTTTGATTTACTATCACGGTATTTCATAGATCATAAAGGTCTCACTTGATAGAAATTGTAACTACTCTCTTATTCATGCAATGTATGAAGAGTTAAGTTAAGTGAAGGAAAGAAAGTTAAGTCTAATATTAGAAGTCAAGTGACTCACCGTTAAAAAGTTAATGCCTTGTCAAGAAAAGCTAAGTTAAGGAAAATAAAAATGGTGATTTATGTTAAAGTGAAGTTAGGAAAGTTTAATTAAAGCGTGAAGTCATAGTTTGCACGAGGAAAAGAAAGTAAGGGTTTGCATGATTCCATATTTAGAAAGTTTATTGTTTATATAGACATGTTTGGGGCATTGTAATGTGAAGTAAGAATATAGAATAACAACAACTTAGTGGATGTATTTGAGAGAAGAATTAATGAATATAACTTATTTATTCAAGTATAATATTGTGTACTTATTTTTCTTGTTTTTGCATGCTTATCTATACCTCTAAATAACAAGTGGTATTAGAGCAAGGTTTAGCAATGTTTCAAAGAACCAAAGGAATTAAGAAGGTCATGAGCTACTTCATCTAAGATCCTATGTTATTGTGAGTAGCCCGCAAATCGAAGTTTGCATCCCTTCATCCAAAATTATAAAATAGAACTCGTTGAGACTTTGTAAACCCAACTACTAAAATATTATGGTGAGTAGCCTATAGAGCCACCACCATATCAAGAGGAAAGAGCCACTACCACTGACCAAAGGAGTATCCACCAAAATTTGTAGCCATGAGCCTCCATAAGAATCTTCATAGAAGAGCTTAGAAAATTTGTTAGTATTTGTTGGGAAACACAAATAAAGTGAAGGTTAAAATTTATATTTTTAAAGATAATCAAGTGTATGCGATGTTCATTTCTAAAAGGATGACACAATAAGGAAAGAAGACAAAAGAAAAAATAAAGACGACAGTCATGGGTCACAACGCAAGAATGAAGTAAACCAAGAAAATAAATTGAAAGGAAGAGCAAAAGTATTTTGAAGAGCTCGTAGAGGTTCTCACCATAGTCATGGCATATAAAAGACAACTCAGTTAATTAGAACAATTCAAGGATGAATGGATCATGATAGATCTCATAACACTTCCAAAATTAATGGTAAAATTTTTAATTTTTTAGAACTCTCAAAATGAAAACTTTTCTTCCATGGAAATATTTGATTGAGTATCAGTCTAATAACCCATATGATGAAGTATTTGATGCCTTAGTATTGGATATTATAAAACACGCATTGGATGAGAATTCGTTGTGCAAGGTATAAAAACCTACATCTTCCTAGGAAGCATAGAAGACCCTAGAAGTAGAATTTGGTATAAAGGAAAGTGACATGAAGTAAAAAAAAATTGTTATAGTCTGTTGTAGAATTAATAGAAAGTCAATTGTAGGTTTGAGAGTAAATGAGCAAGACTCCTAGAGGAAAAAAGAGTTTGGAAAATTGATCCAGGTGGATATTGGTGGCCACCCACCCATTCCACTTGGGGCCCCACCATTGCCTCTTTCCATTTTTAGTTTCGTGACAACTTACTATTTTTAGCAGTTTTTAGGGTCTTGAACCTCCGAAGTCGTTTTGAGGCCCTAAACGATTATTTTTGGGAAAATCGAGAGCAACATGGGTCCATGGACAATTTTTTCTCACATTAGCAGTTGTAGTCCTCAGATAGATTTTTTAACGAGGTATGGTGCTCGTAAAACGAAAATCGTATGCCAAAGTTGTGTCCCCGGTAAGTTGAAACACCAATTTACCCAAACGGGGCCCATAGTTTTGGCACTTCTTCTCCTACGGTTAGGATTTTGAATTGGATTTTCCATTGTTTCTAAATAATAAAAAGGCCCTCGAGCCTCATTGTAACACAATTTAGAGGCCTTTAGCCTCCACATCTCTTCTTATAGATAAGCTACTAGCGCCCTAGCTAGTTTATTTCTGTTCTGCATGTAAGCAAATTTCAGTTCTTTGATATTAATGAAATGAAGAGTTATTTCCACTGAATCTTTGTATTTATGGTTATATGTGTATTATGTTGCATTCGTGCATAAATCCGAATAAAAAATCCCATTGAAATGTGGATGATGGCCATAAAGACTATAAGAATGAAACCGATCCTGCAGAGATGCATATGGATGAAGAATACACATAAAAAAATTATAGATTAATAATTTGAACCCTCTACGTGTGAAGTAGAGAAAGAGAATATAGATGCTCGAGAACCCCACTATAATTTGGATGGTGAAGATGATGGTGAATCCCACTGTGACGAGACACACGTGGATGGTGACTGTAAAATGAATTGTGAATTGATGAGTCCAACAATGGACCTTGTCTATGATGGTTAAGCTTACAATAAAGAAGTCAATAGAATGTGTGATCTAGTTGATATGATTTTAGTTGGTGAAGACCTATTTGCATTATAGTTTGGGAAATTTAGGTTTGAGAATAACAAAGATAGTTTTTCATATGAAGTAACGGTTTTTAGAGATGAAAGTGCATCTCTCATTAATCCAAAAACAAATGATGAATTTGGTGAAGCTGAAATTATTAATGATCACACGCATAGTCAAATATCTCACCACAGAGTGCATGAAAATTAGGCTGATAAAATTCGTGGTCTCTTTTTTGAAACAAGGACTGGTTGTGGAAATATGGAAAGTGCCATGTTTGATGAAGAATTGAAGTTTGAAGTTATCATTGTAGCAACAAGTTATGAAGTAATAGTTAGAATTGTCATGAAGTAATAGTTAGAATTGTCATGAAGTAATGCACGATCTATCAAAAATTGATGATTAATAAGTTGATAAAGTGAGTCATGAGTTTTTAGTCA
The DNA here is from genome assembly GCA_034641835.2 of Pinus albicaulis. Lineage (NCBI taxonomy): Eukaryota > Viridiplantae > Streptophyta > Pinopsida > Pinales > Pinaceae > Pinus > Pinus albicaulis. Next base: position 365,661,442 of record CM076576.1, read on the forward strand.
TAATATCAACTAACATCATACCAGTCGAAGATACCCTCAATGAAGTTTAAGAGGCAAAGAAGAAAAAATAAGTAGATAAATCTCTCATTCTAGAGAATAATGGAGATGTTTTTAACATTGATTTTGAATGTGCAAGTAGACAGAACAACAATCGAGTTAAAATTATAGATTGAAGAGAATATGAAGAAAAATATATAGGAAATGGGCATGGAAGTTTCTAAAGTTTAAGAAGAAACCATTGAAAAAATTTCAACAATGGAGTGAAGAAGAGATCAAATTCTACTATCAAGAAATATGGCAGCAAGAAGATCAGGAATATGAAGCAGAAGAAGCATGGAAAAGTTCATAGTTTGAAGATGAAGAGTTATGGTAGTATTCCATGAGTTAACAGATATTTCAAGAGGAAGCTATAGAATCTAGGCTCTGAAAGCCTAATTTTTTTTATTATAGAAAATATAAAAGAAGTCAGAGAAAAATGACGACAACAACAAGAGAAGAAATATGTAGCTTACATCAAGAAAGCACAACTGAAATTGAAGCAGTTTCAAGTGTATGTAATATGGAAGTAATAAACTTGGAGAGGATTCCAATAGCAAATTAAATTTCTCATTTGGTAGTAGTTGTAATAGACCTAGGAATAAGGTTTATGTAATAAAAGTTAATAAAGTAAAAATAAGACCTCGGTTAAGGAACACTTATTCCAAGATGAATCTTGGAAAAATATATCCTAGTGGGCATCACTGGATATGTGTTTATGGCCAAGGAAAATTGGAAAAGGCAAATGCAAATGAATTAAAGAGGAAAAATTATTTTTGACACATTTAATAAACGAAATTAGGAGAAAAGTAAGGTAAAAGGCCACAGATCACATGTGAGGAGGAAAATGAAGGAAAATAATGGAAAATGAAGAAAACAGAGGCATCATTGATAAAAAGGCTTATCAGGATTAGCTTATGGCTTTTGTTAGTTCAATTTTTGAAGCTCTCTCATTATTCCCCCTCTCTCGTACTCTTGGATACTTAGAGATTTCTGGGAGAAAATAAAAAATTGAGCCAAGAAGGAGGAAACCAAGAAAAGGAAGGATAAGGAAAGGAAAGGAAAGAAAATATCAAGAAAAGAAGGGCAAGATCTAGTAGCTTGAACAGGAATACTTACAGGTAACATATTGCATCTATTATTTTGTACTTGGTTTGGACATGGATGGCTTATGCATGTTGATATCTTGTTCTCTTGTTGTTACTGGCATGGTTTTTTCGAGTTTTGACAGTGGTATTGAACCTTGCCTCACATTTTTTTGTATTCCATAACAACAAAACAAAATACCAACATGCATAAGCCATGTATGTCCAAACTATATAGGAAATCACACATGCAATATGTTACGTGCAAGTATTATTGTTGAAGATGCTAGATCCTGCTCTTCCTTGCTTGAGCTTTTCTTTCCTTTTCTTTCCTTGTCCTTCCTTTTCTTGCTTTCCTCCCTCTTGGCTCAATATTTATTTGCTCCAAGAAAACTCTAAGTATCCAAGATTATGAGAGAGAGAGAATAATTAGAGAGCTCCAAAACCTAAACTGAAAAAATCGATGAATTATTACTCACAATCCTTTTTATAAACGAGGCCTCTATTTTCTTCATTTCCCTCCTCAGATGCAACATGTGACCTTTTACCTTCCTTTTCTCCTAATTTCCATTATTTTCGTAAATAAATTTTCCAAAACTATTTTTCTTCTTTAATGCCTTTTCCTTTTCCTTTTCCAATTTTCCTTACACATAAATACATATCCAGTAATGCCCACTAGGATACCTTTTCCCAACATACAGCTTGGAATAATTGTCTCGTAGTCGTGGTCTTATTTTTCCTTTACCTTTGCCAATTTCCTTAGCCATAATAAACCAAATTAACACCCACCAGGATGTTTCACCCAGCATTCATCTTTGATTAAGTATCCCACCAATCATGGTTATTAGTTTTAACTTTATTACACGGAATTTTCACGAGGTTTGTTACAAAACCCTCCCCCTTTGGGAAAATCGTCCTCGTTGTTAAACCACACCTACACCTCGGCAAAACCACTGAAAATAAAACATACTGGTCAAGGATATTTATAACTTATCTCGATGCAGTATTTACAGTGAATAACTTACTCAAAAGAAAACACCATGATAACATGACTATATAACATCCATAACACTTATTGAATATTTATAACTTATCTCATGGCGGTATTTACATCCATACACATATTTACATATACAAAAAATATAACCAACACATATGCCAAACATATACTAAAGATCAAACTAAAACTAATTTTCCTTAACCAACAAACAATGAAGGATACATGGCCCGGATTTGATCCACCATCTCCCATGTAGCTTCATCAAGACCAAAGTGCTTCCACTGCACTTTAATTTGCTCAATGGCTCTTTTACTGAGCATGAGCTACTTCCATTGAAATATGCACTTAGGTTCCAACCATATTTTTCCTTCTTGATCCACCTACAATACAAACCAATTAATAACATGATCAACATCCTTTATATACCTCTTAAGTAATGAAACATGAAACACATCATGAAATTTCAATGTTGGAGGTAGTGAAAGTTGATAGTCCACTGTTCCAATTCTCTCAAAGATCTTAAAATACATGCAATACCATGGTGCAAACTTGGCACATGATATAATCCTCAAGGAGCTCTTCTTTGGCTTGATGCATAAATAAACATGCTCCCCAACTAAAATTCCTTAAATACCCTCTGTTGGTCTGCATAACTCTTATGTATGTCCTGTGATGCCTTTAGATTATTCTATATAACTCCCACTTCCTCTTCCATGTCTACCAACATGTCTGGTCTAATCAACACCCTATTAACTAGATCACTCTAATTGATAGGAGTATTACAACTCTTCCCATGCAGTGTCTCGAAGGGACTCATCCCCAATGACTCCTGATACACATTGTTGTATGTAAACTCAACCAATTATAGATACTCTTACCATTTCCATTACTGATGCATCACATACATTCTCAACATGTCCCCCAATATCCCGTTGACCCTCTCATTCCATCCATTTGTCTGCATATGATAAGATATGTCGAAGGCCAACTCAGTGCCCAAACCTACAAATAATTCCTTCCAAAACTTGGAACTAAACTTTGAATCCCTGTCTGACACAATATTATTAGGATCATGATGCAATATGATTATGTATATGATTAACACCTATGCTACATAGCTAGTTGAATACATATTCTTCACTGGAATAAAGTGTGCAACCTTTGTGAACATGTCCACAAAAACCGTCATAGAATCATGTTGTCTTACTATCATTGGCAAACCCTGTAATAAATTCCATGAAAATGACTTCCCATTTACACTATGTAATCACAATAGGATGTAGTATACCACCCAGATGCCTACATTTTTCCTCCACGTACTGACAGTCCAAACACTTAGCCATGAAATTTTCTACATCCCTCCCTATATTTGGCTAATAATAGTCTCTCTTCATTGCAGTATATGTCTTCTGATAGCCTGGGTGAGTTGAATATGGCTTTGAATGAAATTCCCTCAAGATTATTTTCTTGATATCACTACTCTCTGGCACGTATATCTTGTCTCTAAACCTGACCAATCTATCAACCATAAGACAATAGTTCACATCTTGTACACATGTACCTATACTTGTACCTATACTTGTACCTATACCTATACCTATACCTGTACTACTACCTTTACTCTCTTGAAATCTACGCCTAAGCTACATATATTTGACATCATGTTGACCAGCCCGCAAGATACTATCCTATAAATATGTCCCATAGGAGCTCATAGTTTCAATTTGATTTACCTGTATCCGCTTGCTAAGAGCGTATGCAAGCATGTTTTATTTACCTTTGATGTACTTTATCTCAAAGTAAAACTCGTTGATCGTAGCCAACCATCTAGCTTTCCTATCATTCAAATTCGGTTGGTCAAATAAGTACCTAAACCCACTGTGATCACTCATTAGTACAAACCTCCTGCCAGGAGGATACTGCCTCCACATCTTCAATGCTTGGATGATCGTGTCTAGCTCAAGATCATGCATCAGACAGTTATGTTTGTGCTCATTCATGTTTTGTGACACATGGCATACCACATGTCCCTCTTGCATAATTAATCCACCAAGCCCTCTCTTCCAAGCATCTATGCATACTATAAAATTTTATCCATATATCAAACCTTTAATATTGGAAAATTTGTCAATAAATTCTTAAGTTGTTCAAAATTTTCCTCACACTCCTCCGTTCATTCGAAATTCTTACCTTTGCTCTGAAATGGTGTAATTGGATAAGAAATTTGTGAGAAGTTCTTGATGAACCTCCCATAATAGCCTACTAATCCCATGAAATATCTCACCTCATATACATTTCTATGATCTTCCCACCTCATGATGGCTCTTACCTTTTCTTGGTCCACTATTATGCCTTCCTTGAATAAAACATGTCCCATGTAGTGTACCTCAATCTGAAATAAGCTACACTTGTTGATCTTAGCATACAACTGATGCTCTCTCAAAAATTTCAATACAGTTGCCAAATATTCAGAATTCTCTTCCTCATTCTAGGAATATACCAATATGCCATTGATGAAAACAATCACAAACTTGTCCAGATAAGGATGCAACACAATATTCATCAAACACATAAATGTGGATGGAGCATTAATCAAACCGAATGGAACTAAAACAAACTCGTAATTCCCATACCTGGTCTAGAATTATGTCTTGTAGATGTCCTTCTCTTTGATGCGTAACTCGTGATATCCCAATCTCAAGTCAATATTAGAGACCATTGTTTCTCCCTTTAGATGATCAAAAAATCATCAATCCTTGGTAATGGGTACTTGTGACTGATGGTCACTTTGTTCAACTGCATGTAATCAAGTCACAATATGAGAGTTCCATTGTTCTTCTTCACGAACAACATTAGGGCAGCCCAAGGTCATCCACTTGACCTAATGTAACCCTTATCAAGCATCTCTTTCTTCTACAAATTTAAATATAACACTTAGGTTTGATCATCCTGTAAGGTGCCTTTGATGCTAGTGCTACCCCTGGTACCAATTGAATAGGAAATTTTACTTCCTTGTGATGTTGCAACTTTGAAATATCTACCGGAAAAACATCCTGAAACTGTTGTAGAACTGGATACCTACTCAAAATATCTACATCCTCAACTTCTTACCTTTTTCACTATAGATGTATACTACAAATAGCACACACCCTTTCCTACAACTACGCTTGGCCTTCATAGTTGTCACCATACTAACTGATGTGGTTTTCTCCTCTCCCTGTAATACCCTTAGTTCCCCATTGTCATCTAAGTACTCAATGGCATTTTCATAGAAATCTACCTTGGTCCTGTGAAGGTATAGTCAGTCCATACCCAATATCATACTATATGATTTCAATGGAAATATTTTCAAGTGTGTTGCTGTATACATTCCATTCAATTCAAATGCAGAAGCTCCTACCCAATGGTGAACTATTTTCTTGGCACATGTATCCAACTGCACTAATGAAGATTATGCATGCATTTATTTTCTAAAAACACACTTATCCACGAGGTTAGAATTAATATAACTATAGTTAGATCCAAAATCAATAAAAATAGAAACAACTTGACTACAAAGCTTATCATCCATCTCAATGATAGAAGCTTGTTGATCTTCCTGCATGTTTTTCACAGCAACATAAATCATAGGAATTCTATGACAAACATCCCCAACTGTCTCCAGTTCTTATACACTATATCTCGGGTCTACTGTCCTGATTTTGTGGAAAATCCATTTTACGGTGATCCTTGGCCTATATCCAACACTGCAATAGTTCTCTACAATTACCTATATATTGTTTCTCTCCAGGACCCTTCCTACTGGTATTAAAATTTTTGTAAGGAATCGAATTTTCTTTCTCACCTGCATCTTACGATCTTTCTTTCACTACAAGAAAAAATAACATTGGTGAGGGGAGAAAATGGTCACCATAAGCTCATTGGTGAGGGTCAAAAGAGCCTTCGTCACCAAAAATTGAACGTCACCAAAGGTGGCGTCGCCGAAAGTATAGGTGTTGTGGTGACATTCAAGGTCCATCACCAATAATGATTTATAGTGACAAATAGTGACCGTCACCATTTCATATGAGCAATGGTGATGGACAATAGCCTCCGTCACCAAAAAAGTGAACATCACCAAAGGTGGCGTCGCCGAAAGTATAATGTTGTGGTGACATTCAAGGTCCGTCACAAATAATGATTTATAGTGACGGATAGTGACCGTCATCATTTCATATGAGCAATGGTGACGGACAATAGCCTCTGTCACCAAAAAATTGAACGTCAACAAAGGCGGCGTCGCCGAAAGTATGTGTTGTGGTGACATTCAAGGTCCATCACGAATATTGATTATAATGATGGATAGTGACCGTCACCATTTCATATGAACAACAACGATTTTTTGTGATGGACCTTTCATGGCCGTCACTATTGGTGCATATATATGGCGACATTCATTGACCATCACCATAAACTCATTGGTGACATCAAGGTCCATCACGAATATTGACTATAATGACAAACAATGACCCTCACCATTTCATATCAGCAACAACGATTTATGGTGACGGAGCTTTAATGGTCGTCACTATTGATGCGTATATATGGTGGCATTCGTTGACTATCACCATTTCATATTTTGGTGAGGGTCAAAAAAATGTCACCATAAGCTCATTGGTGATGGTCAAAAGAGCATCCGTCACCAAAAATGGATCTTTGTCATTCCCTATATATGAATATCAGAGCACAATGGAATCGAACCACTAACCTCCTTCTTGTAAAGTAGGTGCTCTTCCATTCAGCTAGCACCCTTTAAAGAATTAGACTTTAAACTAGAAATTGCCCCTAAAGGTGCAAAGATACACTAAAGGAATAAGAACCAGGAAAAACTTAAAGAATTCAGTGTCATTGCTCCTATTTTTATTCTACGACACTCTACAAAGTATGATCTTGATCTATGACGTATTTGTGCCGAGTGGTTCTAATTTAATGGTAAATGTTATATTCAGATAAAATAAATGAATAACTAAGAGGCCTTACGGGCTAATTTTTAATCCTTACACCAAAATCTCTTAATATTCAAGTCTATGGAACAACTCGTTCAAAGTTCAAACTGAAGTAGATTTTAAATGGAAAGCCTAAAACCAGCTGAGCAATTTACAAGTTAACATTTTGGATATAGCTTCTGTTCAATTTATATGACAAGTTATTCCATAACCTTGAAACTAGTTTCTTAGCTAAAAGACTTTCTTAAGTCAACAATGACAAAGAAAGATAGTCATTGCAAGCAAAATTCTCTTGTTTTTTCTAATGATGGTGCATGTAACTTGATAAAAGATCTATGAGAGTATCAAACCATAAACAGGTTCACTAAAACATGGAAATGACAAAGTCTTGTTAAGCAACAAAAGTTTAATTGAATATATGAAAAGCATTGAGCTAAATGATATAATTAAGCTAAAAGTAACTGTAAAAAAATGAAATTTCCATCATATCCCATCTGGTTTGGTTAGTTCTTTAGAAAGAGAAAGTGCAATTCCATGATCCAGCTCCTCATCTTGATTATGTAATGGACCATCCTGAACAAAAATTTCAACATACAACAATCCATGTTATTGTATTGGTAAGACTTTTCATATAATCTATCAAAGCATGTACTATGTAGGAGAATAACTGTAAAGCACAACTAGAAATTTGAATCACAACATAACAATATAGAACAACATGCAACAAGAAAGGAACAAATCCACAATTTGAGAAATATGAACAATCCATGAACCTGTTCTTATATATTGATATAGATAACGAAATACAAATCTAGATTTATGAAATTCAAGTATTACACAACAATGTCTTGAAAAAATATCAATATCTAAAATAGTATTTTTTTCATTTGGATTTACCTTGCAAAACCTCAGGAAAAAGTTTGCACAAAAACAACCAATAAACATAACAACATGGACCTCAGGAGCAATTGTGCAGGAGATAAAATATGAAGGTAAAGCACTAGAGAAGTATTCAAAGAAAATGATGAAAAGCGTATCTAGAAATAACTAAGAACCCTCTAAAGTAAACCACACATTTATCATCGTGACTAGTACACTTGCAAAAAAAGATCAGAATAATTTATGAACTATTCCACCAAAAAGCAGTGAATTTTTCCACTAAAATACAGTTTCAAATTAATCAACTTTGTTAAATTTAACAGATAGAAGATTGAAGTTTAAAAGACAATACACTCTGATGAATTAGGGATTACCATGGCATTAGAGGGCACATGCCAAAATACATTATCATCTCCAAATGCACCCCTACGTAGTGTCCATCTAACACTTTGTGACTTGAACCTTTAAAAGGCTTGCTTAGCCACTTCATCGTTCAAGATTTATTGTGAGTACGATGGTACAATGTGACCTGCATGACCCAAATAACATGAGCCAACAATGAAAACCATAATTAAATTATTAATGCCTTACTAATTTAATCCTTGAAAAGACGAAAAACATGAATCCAAGAAAGAAAATGATAAGGCTCTCGTTAACCAACTATTATATTTACAGATATGGCAGAATTGTTGATTGGTTGTTTCAAAATTTAAAGCATTTTACGTATTCTCTCAAACATATGAAAAGACACTAAAATTACCAAGGTCATATTTCAACATAAATCTTGCAGAAAATATTTTTCTTTGAAATTTGTGTTTTCATTTGGGTCCGGGTTTGATCCGTTTCGGCTTCAGGTTCAACTTGTGATTAGATTTGGATCAGGTTTGGGCTCAAGTTTGAGGTTCAACTTTGACATTCGCAGAACCTCAGCAAATTTCAATTTTTTTTTAGGTTTTCCAAATTCCGAACAAGTGACACATTCACAATTGCACCCCTAGTCATTGAAATCCTAATTTTTTCACCCACAAATGCCAAATTCTACGTTTTAGGAATCTATTCGAGCTTAAAATGAAATGTGCAGTGGAACACACTTATAATGACCATTCAAAACTGTCACATTTGAAAATGCCCTACGAAACATGCCAAACCTGCAATATTCACAAAATATTAAAATACGGTCTTGGAAATATAGTCAGCATGGTATGTTGCATACGCTAAATAGATTTGGACAACTATATTCAGGTCAAATTTGACAACTAATCCACATTTTAAAGTTTCAGAAAAAAGGCAAAATATACTGCATCACAGTCTAACCCAGATCAAGATGAACATAAGCTTTATCAAAATATCATATACAATTAAGTCGCCCATTTACAATTATAAATATATACAGCACATGGCCATCTTGAGCAAATGAATCATTCACCTAAGGAAAAAAAGGAAATTTCATTTTGTCATTTGCCAAGCAAAACGAAGACCAAATATAGTTGCCATTTGCCTGGCTCCCTTGACCAAATAAGCTGTCCAACTAGATCATATGATGAGGAATTTGCATCCCTGCCATTTTAAGTAAAACACAAAACTGCATGTCTATGTGCGTCAAATGAGCTTCATTCCTAAAATACTATTAGCAAGCCTAGTAAAACATTAAATTGATCCCAAAAACCTACCATCAGCCAAGAAAATGCAGCAACCACAATGAAATGCTTTGGGGTTAAAATGACCAAAAAGACATGAAGGCACTGGTTACTCTTTAAATAAAAGAGGCAATTGAAAGAAAAGAAAACAAAAAAAAAAATGTCACAAAAGAGAGACAAAGAAAAGCTAGGGAACCTAACAAAAATAGAGGAAAAGAAAAATAAGACAAGTAAAAAACGATTATAACTGATGAAAAGTGAAATAACCGAAAATAAAATTTCAGCAGATTTCAACAGCAAAAATTAGAAGCACCAGTCAGACAATGTGAAGCACCACAGAAATTAAGTGACTAGCAAAACATCAATTTCGAAGTTCACACCCTGGTTCAAATCCTCTATATCATATTACTTTTTCTTGTCAATTGACATTCCCAATCTTGTTAGGGAATTTCAAGAAAGTCCAACAGAAGGTGGATAGATGAGCAATTCAAAGCAAAACCAAAGACAATTTGACCTTGCAGATTAGAAAAATTTTAAAAATGTAAAATAGATGGTTAAAACCTAAGCGACCACAACAATAACAAAAAAAGTTTCAAACACAAATAAGATTCCATGTAAATGTAAGCACTACAAATATTAAATTAAAAGGAAGCAGAAAAGAGTAAAGCTAAACGAGAAGGACACTAAATGTAGCAAAGAAAGACACCAGAAACAATAAAGCTAACCAAAACATAAAAGCAAAACTAATTAATGATTTTACCAAAATGGCATTCATCCTCAACCAAAATTTAATTCAATTTGCAGCCCCACTAGCCTATTTTTTATCATATCCAGTATCTAACGTTGCCTAATTGTGTTGTGCTGCAACAGGAAGAGCATCTTTGCCTTGGAATCCAAAACTTGAATCATAAATAAAGTAATCAGTTGTGTTTCTTTGTATCATGCAACAAAAATCGAACTAAATTAGGATTTATGGATCAAGGAACTTACACTCACCATTCATGTTGATGCCACAGTCCCTGCCATGTCTGGTTTTAGCTTTTTGTTTACCTCTAAAGTGCTTCCATCCAATTCCGAGGCAAACCTAAGATAAAGAGACAATTTACAATCATTTTTCAATATTACACAAGGAATTGCCCTCAGGTATGCTTCCATATATAATAAAGTTCCAATTAAAACTTGATTTATGAAAAGCACAAAGGCAAGAAATAGATATGATCTTGATCATAACATACAAATCAAACAAATAATACTTTCAGAGACAATCCTTGAAATAGAGTTTACCTTGCAGCCTTTGCTTTTTTCTTGTCATTTTCCAAGGAAGCAGATTTCACATCTACTCCAAATCTAGCCAAACATGCTTTCTTCTTTGCTTCATCATCAGCGGATGAGCGCAAAGCAAGTCCAAACCTGTTTAATAATTTAGGCATTGTCAAATTCCAATTATTCTGGAGTAAAACAAATGCACATCATAATTTTGGAAAAAAATATTAAGCAAATTAAGATGACGGTAAATTAGACACACAAGATAAGGAAAATAGCATCATCATAATCTCAAGAATCTGAAGACAGAAAATAAATTCCTGAATTTTGGAAGAACAAACCTCTCAGCCCTCACTTTCCTCTTTCTTCTTCCAATATTTTTGCTTCTCCTAGTCCAGAAGAGGTGTGTTTTGGAGTACCATTTGCTGACTCACCAAATCTGTCAATAAAACATACTCGAAGGTAATTTCTGTCAATTAAGAGATGAAACATATTCACTGATAAGATTGGGGATCATGTGCACTGATCATTCAATATAGAAATTACTTTCATAGCTATTAATCACTTTAAAGATTAGAGCAATGTCCAGTAGCACCAGAACTGACACAGTCCACCAAACTTAAAAAACACCATTATGGCCAAACATTGTTTAAAATAAAATACAACATATATTTAACAGAGATGCTGAACATTCAAGTTAAACAAACAAAAGCCTTGAAAATGATGGAATCCCTAGAACCTAGATCATACAACAAGATTTTTCCACCATTCCAAAGGGTGGCAATTCCAGGTCTGCAGCAGTAATTAGTGCCAGAAGGAGAGGCTAATCATATATACTTTATAGATATTATCCACTACACTCCATGCCTTCGATGACCACCCATTTCTGCTAGTTGTTGTATCAGTACAAGTCTTGATAATGATCTGTCATGATTTGTCACACATGAGGTGTTGCCTTCTGACTGCAGAATCAATGTAAATAGGGCTTTCATAGTATCCAAAATGATACAGGAGCCTCATTGGTTCATGGGAAATCCTCATGGCCAAAAACAAAATTTGTTTCCAGTTAAGATTTTGATAGATTCTCCATTGATCTTAACTGAGCTGAAAATTTTTACATTGTGATCAGGATTTAGTTATAGAGATCATACGCTGTATAGAATTCTGGTTTTGTTCAACACTACCAAGGGTTGCATCACGTTTTGAATGGGTTAAATTCTCAACAATTGTGATTTGTAACCTTTGTTGTTGGGTCGAAAAGCCACATGTGTCCTCGTAGTTGGGAGGTAGTGTGTGGCACTTTCAGAGGCAAGATTGACTCTGACAACCATTACCTTGGAGGAAGATAAATGGTCCAAGATTCATGTCGGGACCTCTAAAGGGAATATCAACTCCCTTACTTTGTATTCCTGATAGTCACTAAACTTTGATAACCATTACCTAAGATAGAGATAAACAGTCCAGGATTCATGTTGGGGCCTCTCAAAGGAATATCAACTCCAACACATTCATAATCACCACATGGTGCCTTCATAACCAATGCCTAAGTTAATTTGGGCTGCCAGGATATCTAACACATTTTTATTTGGGTACTGAAATAGGTCAACATGGGATTCAAGGTCTGAATCACTGATTCACATTTGCTGGAGAAGGTGGCTTATTTAACTGTTTAATGGCTTCTTAACGTTCCAAAGTTTTCTACACTTTAAATAGTTCCTAAAGTATAGTTAGGCATAAATTTGAAAGGAAACATGTCTTACTAGCTCTTAGCCCTCAAGTCTCTGCATGAAGATTGCATGAAAATAAAGCTTATGGTTCTGTAGTGGCAATAGAGCTTCTGTGTTGTTTAAATTTTTTCTATGTGTAAATAATTGATGTGCTTCTAGAATTTTTGTGCACTGACTATTGCAACCTGTAGATGCACCATAAAACAAGTTACAACAAATATGAAGGAGAAGAGTTTTTTTCCTTCACACAACTGCTGTGTAAACATGTAACCAGCCAAAAACTTATGCCGAGCCCCAGACAACCATACAAGTTGAAAATTAAGTTATAACATAAAAAAAAACCCAACTTGAAAAGAAATAGGGAATAGATGCAAAACAAAAATGAAACTCAATTCAAGATATCATTACAAAGCCTTCGATGGTTATAACTTATCATAGGTGTGGGTCAAGTAAACTGCATATAACCATATAACCTATGATGGAGGTTTAACAAGACCATTTTCAAATTTCAACAATCCTATCATGCCAATCAGGTGATTTTATAGCATTTTCTTATTTAGCTATACTGCACCAACATAACTATTCAAAAAAGGGTTACCACAACTCTAAATCAAGAGAAACTACTTGAACTGGACCAGTAAATTCCATGTAAACATAACCTCTGAATGAGGTTCAACAAGACCATTTTCCAATTTCAACCATGCTATGATGCCAATTGGGTGCTTTTATAGCATTTCTTGTACTGCAGAAACATAAAGATTCAAAACAGAATTCATCAAAAGGATTTTTATAACACAGTAAAGCTCAAGGAAAAAAACGCTACCATATATTTCTAGATTTTTAATCAAAACATGGTAATATAAAATTCAGGCTTCAACAAATAATTTGGGTCTTAAAGCTTCATACAATGCACTATAAGCTTATTTATCCAACTTCGTTTTTTTCTTGAATCAGGTAGCAATAACATTAAGTTACATTGGGTTGACAACAGCAAAATTTTAAATTGAGAAACTTCATAAATTTGCTCACAAACCAGTAACACACATTCAAAGTTAGCCTAATGCCTTGTGCAGCAATTATCCCTGAATTACCCCATTCTAACAAGAGGCAAACAACTCATCATGGTTATAAGGGATAGCAAATATAGGAAATACATCAACTAAAACATGCAAGGTAAATATACTGAATGTTAGATTTTTTGTTAATCTTCACATATCCTGTAGACCTGCATCTCCTACAAAGCAAGGTTTGGTCTTAGTGTCTATGTCACGATAGTAGAATAGTAATTTAGGAATTTTAACTAACCTTTAATTTATGAATAGCCCTTGAGGAAGAAAAAATCCTTTTAGCCTTTATCTATAGAGAAGTCTTGAATAAATTTAATTAAATAATATAAAAAGATATAATGATACAACAAAAATTGTCACAAAAAAGATAGACAGATGAGAATGCAACAGAGAAGACATCATGATAATCAGGAAACTTGCATAGGTAAATTGTAGTCACAGTCTGGAAGTGTTGGAGAATTCCAGATTATGTAAGGTTGACTCATGCATTTTATTTCCAAAGCACTGCAATTCTCTATCATATATTTTACTCTCTAATATTTGTCCACTGTGAATACATCATACTTTCTGCTAAAATTAAAATATTTCAGTGGATGGTATGCCTTTTATTTGTTCTGCATTCATGCCTTAATCTATAAATTTGATTCCAATAGTTGAGCATTGTAGTGTTGCGAACACAAGATCAATATCTCTCTTAGAGCACTGAATTTTTACAGTCATAAGCCTTTACAACGAACCTCTACGACCATTACAATCATCTACATGTGACACCAATAAATGAGCAAACATCTACAATGTTAGAAGCCCAAGTTCATGTAACAATCCCACACTTATAAGTATAGTGAATTAGTTTAATAACTTGAAAAGACTTGTTTTCAAGACAATATTTAATATATTTTAGTGTTTACAAGCTTAGGAATTCCAATGGGTTGGAAAGAATTGTTTTCAATATAGTTAACTTCTACATTCTAACTCACTAAGTCCCTAATTCCCTAATTCATTCATCCTAGTTGACCACCAAGCCATTAAACCCTTAGTCTCTAGTTCACTAATACCATAAATTTAGGTTAAGCATAAACCACTAATCCAATAACCTCAATCCATTACCATAAACCCTTTAATACATAATTTATTACCCATTAAATCAATAAGCAAACCACTAATCTATTGAACCCTTCACCATTAATGTAATAAACAACACATTTTCTAATGATTCATCCTTAACTCACAATTCCTTAAACCATTAATAAACTAACCAATATTCCCTTATCACTAATCCATTAATTATTATAGTTTTAATTGTTCATTGACTATAATTAATTATAATTCAACATAAATAAAATATAACTATTTAATTATAATTCAACATAAGTAAAATATATGTTTTTTTGTTTATTCTTAAGAAAAATTTTCCTATCTAATATGAAAACACAGAAAATTAGACACAACAATGATAGTTCTAAACAGATTTGATTTATCTTGATTTACCTTATATCCATTGGAATTTCTATAAAATTTTACCTCCAGGTTAGGCCAACGCCTTTTTTAAGATGTAATGCAAAATATATGTTTCTGTAAAAAAATCAAGCTCGCAGTGTAATATCCAGATCAATCATGGTTAAGAAAAGCATAAACAAGAGGTGGGATCTTGATAAGACTCAACAGAATCATGGAATAGTGTCAGAGCATTGGAAAGTTGTAAGATGATAAAAAGTAAGATTTGTAGGATAATTATTAATTTATTTCTGAAGGGTGAGAAGATGAATAATCAAAGTAGATTATTGTAGATATTACAAAACACACCAGGCTAATAGCCTATGGCCTCTACTTTTTTATTTGGATTGGGATTATAAATCAAGTGTGCAGTGGATTTCCTCCAAGGGATACTTTAACATTGATGGGAAAGGATTGCACGCAGGAGAAGAAGGTCAAGGATGGGCGGATTGTAGGCAGGAGAAGAAGTTCAAGGGCCAAACAGCACAGGGAAGAAAAATGTGAAGATTTTTTTTCAAAATAGTTAGCAAATCTATGCTTTTTTGGATTTATTTTTAGGAGGACAATTTGTCTATCTAATACAAAAACACAGAAAATTAGGGACAACAATGATAGTTCTGAAACAGATTTGATTTATCTAGGTTTAAACCAGGTACTCCACACCTTCTATCCATTCGAATTTCTATAAAATTTTGCCTCCAGGGTAGGCCAAAGCCTTTTTAAAGAGGTGATGCAAAATATCTGTTTCTCTAAAAAAAACCAAGCTCGTAGTGACACGTCAAGGTCAATCATGGTTAAGAAAGCATAAACCAGAATTGGTATCTTGATGGCACTCAATAGAATCATGGAATACTGTAAAAGCATTGGGAAATCGAAATATGAGAATAAGTGATCTTTGTAGGTTAATTATTTCTAAAGGAAGAGAAGATGAATAGTCAAAATAGATTATTGTAGATACAAAGCACACCAAACTAATAGCCTAGGGCCTCTACCTTTCTATTTGACTTGGGATTCTAAATAAAGTGTACAATGGAGTTCTTCCAAAAGGGTTGGGTCTTGCATTCCTTGATAGTTTAACATTGTGCCCAGTTGTTTTGAAGATTCAGATTTTAAGGGTAGGTCCTATTATTTATCCAGTGCAGCTTCATAGTTTTAACTCCACTTTTGAGGTGTCTTTCCACCTAGTGTTGCTTCACAGTTTTTCTATACTGTATGATCCTTCCAATTGACTGGTTATTGTTTATTTTTTTTTAAGTTCAGACCACTCCATGCTTCATCTTTCCTTTACCTGAAAAGCCTGAGGCTTTGTGCTTTTCTTTGATTGCTTGAGCCTTGTCATGAACAAAAGGGAAAAATTATTTAGTGCGAGAAAGGAAAATGTGTAGAGCTGGACACTTTGATTCTCAAAGGGGTTGCAAAGATCTCCTCCAAAAGAGGAAGATATGAGGAGCAACCTACGAAGCAAGTGGTAGACAGAATAGGCATCTTGCTGAAATCTATGTTAAAGAATCTTCAAGACTAGGGGCAGAGTGGGAACCCAAATAAAGAATAGGAGAATCCCCAATGTATTCCTCATAGATCCACTCCCCGGAATCCTAAACAGAGACTTGGGAGGTCTTTTTATTGGCTACATTTGACTCAGATTCAAATTCAAGATATTCTAGCTAGCCAGTGGTATACTTGGCTAAAAAGGTATGATGATGCACAATACAAGCACACTGAATGGAGCATCAATCCTGCAAATGAAATATTGGAGAATGGAGCTCTAATCAAGGGACTAGAAAAAAGAAGTGGAATCAAGGTTGTACAACTTGAGGAATCCCCAGTATCCCACTGTGATGGGAAAGGCAAAAAATCCATCCAACCAATTTTTGGAAAATGGCTGCAAAGAAGTCAAGGAGGGATGGAAAAGGCAAGGAGAATGAAGAAAGAGAGACAAAACATAGTACATACATTGCAAATACAGCAATGATTGAGAGAGAAGAATGAAGCAAAAAGGCCCAAGGAAACAATCCAGGGAAGGTTTTGCAGTTGTTTAAGAAGGTTTTCGTATGTTACAAAAAATTTTATCACGGGTTGCAAGATGGCACCATCCAAGATAATAAAATCTTAAAGGCTATCAATTTGATCTCTAGAAAGCAAATCATTCCAACTATAAGGAGGTCAAATTTTGTTACAGGGCAGAAATATATAGTGGAGAAAGTCATATCATGCCATTGGAAAGATGTCTAGAATATAATGTATTAAAGCTCTAAAGGCCACTTCCAAACCACAACAGGGGATTTGGTTGTGGGCATTCCAGTTTTGTATTAAAATTTTTGAATCAATAAAAGGAACATCTTTTAATTACCAAAATAAAACAAGCTGGTATCAGTATTGATATCAAAGAACATTGCAAGGCAAGGCAACTTTGGAGAGACCAATCTAGACCTAAATAAGAGAGAAGTCATGCTTAAAAATAATGCATACCAGGCTTCACAGAACCTTCATGTCAGGACTTGGCTCAAAGGCCATACCACTGCCTTTCCATACCTTGTGACCAGTTCCATGAAAGCTGGAAAGACTGATCCATGTCTTTGTTTCCTCATCTAAATGAAAGCTGGGAAGACTTTTCCATGTCTTTTCACCAATATTTTAAACAACCACCTCTATCACTATAAAATCATTAGTTACAAAACACGCACGATCCCCAACACCTACGCAGCACAAAAACGGGTATTCGGGCTTAATGAAAGTCGGGTATTCTGGCACATAAACGTTCACGTTAGGAGGCTTCTTTCTCCACATTTTTTTGATGAAATTGTCTGATGACAGGTGATTATTCCACTGCTTTGAGACGCTACAAAATCTGCACACACATTCCACTGGCAGCAACAACAATATTTCTTCTTTCAAATGATCATGCAAATCATTGTAGGTCGTTGAGCAATTTTTCGACTGCACCATTTTCAAACAGGTCGTAGAACTGGGAAAATTGTAATTCAAGGCGTTATAGTTAGAATGCCTTTTTTCAATATTTGATAACAAATGTAATGGTCTGTTCATAAGGAAGGTCAGAAAATTTAATTTTCAGGTTGGTTACGTAATTGAAAAAGAACAAGCAATACACAACAAACACCCATGCAAATTAGAAGGCTCAAAGTACACCAGAGCCATGGATGTAGCTAGTGTGACTTTCTTCTTTGTCTAAAATGGATCTATTTGAAACCACAAAAGGCCACATATAAGCCCTGAAAATTTCAGGATTAAATCTCATTGATTTGAAAAGGAAGAAAAACGTATTCCTTGAAACCTTTATTTTGAGAATTCACTTTTATAAGACTCTACACACACATCGTACTACCCAAATTTTGAAAATTAAATTTTCAACTGTAAATTCAACATGCAAGCCCTTGAAATTCTAAAGGGAATAGAAACAGAAGATGAATACTGAAGAAAATGTACGTGCATACCCTTCATTCACTACAAGGCAACTTCCTGTAACCATTCATCTCTCAGAAAAGACAGAGCTGGTAGAGTACTTGGGGAAGGCTTACAAAAAGGTATTAGCTATTCATAAGAAGTTACCACCTGGTGGTATACTAGTATTTGTCACAAGACAAAAGGAGGTGGAATTTCTATGCAGACAGTTGAGGAAAGCCTTTGTGAAAATAAGCAAAAGCAATGTTAAAAGACAAGATATTTCTCAAAAAATCAAACCCCAGTGTAGACACAAATGATGTTGCAACTGAACCCAATCTTGAGGGAATTTCTCAAGCTGTGGATGGCACATATGATAGTGGGAAACACAAAGATGGAACTGATAGGTTTAACTCATTTGACGATGAGGGGTTTGAATTTCAATCAGAGGCAAACTCATCTTCCTCTAATGCTGAATTTGATTCACATTCAGATAATGAAGAAGAAGAGTGTCTTGACAGTGGAAGAAATTGCAGTTGATAGTGTTGAAGCAATAAGTGAGGGAGTAGATATGAAATTGGGAAATATGCTTGATGTTTTAGAAACATCAATGTCTCTCCCATCCAATCAGCCTAATATGGAACCAGATAAGAAGCGCATTGTTGTAGTTGATACATCAAATGAAATAGCTCGTGATGGAGACATCCCTCATGCATGCATTGGTCAGTCACGGAGAATGCAAGTACCAAATGTTGATATGCAACATAAAGTCATGATTGAAGCGGTTGAAAATCATATGCCTCAAACAATTATTACTGATGAAATTGGAACAGAGCCTGAAGCAATGGCAGCCAGTACTATTTCTCAGCGTGGAATCCAATTGGTTAGAACTGCACATGGAATGACTATTGAAAATATCATAAAGAATCCTTATTTAGAGATGCTTGTAGAGGGTGTGTAGAGTGTTACCCTTGGAGATGATGATGCAAAGAGAAGGGGAGTTCAGAAGGATATACTTGAGAGAAAAGGACCATCCTAATTTACTTATGTTGTAGAGATGACATCAGGGACCGAATGTCGTATTCACCACAGCTTAGAAGCAACTATGGATGCCATATTAGCAGGTGCTCTATAAATTTTTTCATATCCATCCCAGGGGATAAATATGTTGTATGATGCAGTATGCAATGTCAATTCAAAAACATAAACAATTAATCAAGTATCTATCTTGGCCTGTTCAAAATTCATATAAAATTTCCATGATATGTTGTGAATAGGAAAATCTCCATCATTTGAGGTCTGCCAGATGGTTATGAAGGTAGTGACAGATGGAAGTCCTACCACAACAGAACCAGACATTGGAAGCCATTTTAGGAGCATTTGACATGTTTAGAGTCTGATGGTGTTTTTGAGGCTGGTAATGAGAGTGGTGATGATGATATTTTTGGGTTGAAAGGTATTTATGAGAAATTTTAGAAGGATTATGATTCACCACTTATTTTATATACTGATAAAAGATCATGGAGGCTGATATGGAGTAAGTAGTGGAAGTAATGGGCCTAGAGAATGCAGTTCAATTCACAATGACATTGGAGCAGATGATGCAATCTTGCTTTACATTCTAAGCTCAAGGAGAATTCATGGGTTCGAGGAGTGGCTAAATATCAGCATCTACCCATATTTGTGATGAAGACAAACATTATGGCGGAGATGGTAAGGGTCATGCGTACTATTCTTGGTTTCGAGACGCTTTGTGCAAGTTATTTTAGTTCATTCAAAAATTTTAAGAATGATATTGAGATATCAGATGGAGCAGCCAAGAGAAGATCTTCCTGAGAAGAGATTGATGCTTTAGAAGAGGCCAGACTTGCTATTGAATATATTTTGATCCCTGGAGGGTAGCCAGTTGAACTTCTTCCAAGATGTGCTGACATTATTGCTCGTCAAACAAAGCTGGTGGAGAGCTATCAATTAGTAACAGAGAAATCAGGGAGATATCGAGAGTGACAACTGATGACTACCCATGTTTCAGAGATATGACATTGCAAAACATTGAATCAACAAAAAAAGAAACAATGAAATAATAAGCCTCAGTAAACATTCTATTGAGCATATACATAGAGGCTGTGAAGATTCTCAAATGATTGAGTTGGTGGTTCAATGTTATAAATATGAAAACAAGTCTTTTCCCCACACTATATCAACAGTGACAGATGTGTCTAAAAGAAATATAAACAATGAAATGGCTGAATGTTTTCTCAATTCAGAATCTATAATTACAAATGAGCAGAGATCTCCTGAAGTGGAGGAAGATAATCCCAAGATGAACCTGATGCAAGTAAGGCTATGTGTATTGGTGTTCCGACAGAGGATGGTCTGGTAGAAGGAGATTTAAGAGTTAAGAACTATAACACTATGGCAGTGGAGCTTCTGCCTATATTATGCTAAACCTCACGCATGTTCGACTTATGAAGGAGAACTGTTGGTTTAGATTGACAGTTCAAGTTGATTTCAGACCCCCTTGGTGATTCGAATTTTAATGGAGGAGGGGGGGTTCGAAATGGGTACTTTTCAAACCTAGCCATTAACCACGTGGGAAGTGAAGGATATGTTCACCCCCCCCATCACAATACGGCTTACCATCTGTTGCGCTCTCCAAAATCCGATTTTAGGTTTTCGTAAAACAAATGCTCAAAGTCTATACTTGGAACGAATTTTTTTTCTGGGAAAGGAAAGGAGGTTTGAACTATCATTACCCAAAAAGAGCAATATTTGCACGATAATGTACACTAATGGCACAATTGGTGAACCTAAAGGCATATTGATCGCAAATGAAAACATTGTTTCTATGGTGACCGAAATTTCTTATTTTCTTAAATGTCAGAATGAAAAGCTCACAGAGAAGGATGTTCATTTCTCATTTCTTCCTCTAGTACATATATTTTATCGAGTGACAGAGGAATTTTTCATATCAAAAAGTGCTTCAATAGGCTTTTGGCGTGGGGATGTGAAGCTTTTGGTGGAGGATATTGCAGAACTAAAACCAACTATCTTATGTGGTGTCCCACGTGTTTTTTGATCACATATATTTAGGTTTAAACCTGAAGATTGTCATTGGAGGATTTCCGAATAGAAAGGTGTTTGAATTTGCATACAAATACAAGCTTAATAATATGCGCAAAGGGTTGAAACATGAAAAAGAATCTCCACTTTTTGATCAAGTTGTCTTTAGCAAGATTAAACAAGGTCTGGGAGGACGTGTCCGTGTAATGTCATCAGGAGCAGCTCCACTTGCAAATGTCATCAGGAGCAGCTCCACTTGCAAGACATGTGGAAGAGTTTCTACGAGTAGTGACATGTTTCCATGTTGTACAGGACTATGGTTTGACAGAAACTTTTGCGGGAAGTTTTTTTTCCCTTCCAAATGTTATTTCAACAATCGGGACTGTTGGTCCACCTGTTCCGAATATTGATGTTTGCCTTGAGTCTGTCCCTGAAATGGGATATGATGCACTTTCAGAAGTTTAAGCTTTCACAAGGAGAATACGTTGTAGTGGAAAATCTCGAGAATGTGTATGGCCAGTGTTCTGCTATTGATTTGGTTCGGATGTTGTTGAGTTCATCATTCGTCATGCAGAGGTCTTAATTGCCTTTGTCCAAGAGGCAAAGATTCCTGCGATTTTGAAATTCTTTAAGCTATTAGTTGTGCATGAAAATGCCGTGAGGAAGGCTACAAAGGAGCAGAAAAGGTGTTCTGATTATAAACCCATACTTGAGCAAGATGGCCTTATATGGCAGCGTTCTTCCTATCAGGGGACAAAGAGGGAGAAAACAAGAGAAGAATCATTAGTTGAAGTAAGAGATTACAAGCGGCAACAAATGTCATACTGTGGAAAAAAGGTCAAGCGAACTCCAACACAAGTGTTGCAAGATATAATTGAGGTCCACATGGAGGAAATTAAGATAGCAGGAGGAATTGATTCTTTTGTAAAGGGTATATTTGAGATACCACAGAAGGCAACACAATCTCTTCCTTCAGATAGTGTGACTGAGCGTAAATAGCAATGTGAAGCCACCAATTCAGCCTTTCCTAACAAGGGTGAAGGATTCTCTGTGTCTAGCTATCAAAGGATGCAAAGTGTCATGTGACTAAAGTTTCTGTAGGAAGCAATGTTTCGTCTTCTCTGATAAATAGGATCGATGCTATGCTTCACAAGCTAGGAAAATAAATTGATGATGTAGATGAAAAAATTGGTGACCGATGGCAAATATTGGACAGAGATATTTGAGGGTACACATGGTAGCCAACGCCACATTAGAACTAATGATCCAGCAAAGGCGGTCTGAATGGCAGAGCCAGATGTCAGAGCCACCTAGCATTGCCTCTTCGTGACCACCTCAGCCACTTTCAGCATACCTTTTTTATTTACGAAGAGCTGCCAAAGTTAATGTTACAGTCAGTTTTTCCAGAGATATTTTTTTGTTCGGGCATTGCATGGCCACATTTTTCAAATTCTAATTAAATTGTAGTTAATGAAGATTGTTGAAGTAGATTAGGGAAACCGGCATAGTTGCAGTTAAATACTACTTTTATTTTCATTATCAAGGGTTGGACCTTGTTAGACTCTGCGTTGTAAAGATCATTGTATTGGAACACTGTAGTTTTTGTTGGGGAATCAATAATAAGAGACCGTTCACAAGATTCTTGAGATATGTTAATGGTGATGTTTCTTTTGTGTTAATGTTTTTCTCTGCCTTTCATGCTGAGCATCAATTTGTCTGATTGTGAAACAGAAAATTTAGATTAAGATTTGCTAAGAGAGCACCTTAATTTTGTCTGTGTTTACTATCTTAATGTTTTCTTTTGAAGTATAGTTAAAGAATTCTTAACTGCTCTTTAGCTATTACCGAACTCATTGTTTTCTTCCATCTCATATTCACACTGCCAGTAAGATCCAGCCTGCATAGTTAGCTTGCCCTGTGAATTCCCTTGAAAAGTTGATGCACAATTCAACCTTTTATGATTCCATAGCCCAACGGATTAATTTTCATAGCTCTATCTGTCCAACCACGTAATCAATCAAAACAAATAGCCCTCATAATTTCTATAACTAGCCTACTATAAACCTTTATAATCATCAAGCTAAATCATAAAAAAAGAGAGAGCCCTCTCTGAGTCTAGGAAGGATAGGTTATGGACTCCAAAGCGGTTTGATGTTGTCCTCTATCGTTTATTCTTGCCAATCTTATAAATTACAGGGCCACAACAGGTGGCACTAATGTTGCACGCTAGCCAATCAAGATAGTCCTAGTCAACTTCTATGCCTATAGGGAATAGAAGCTTGGTCTCCAGCATCGAAATTGGTTCAATAATAAGAGACCGTTCACAAGATTCTTGAGATATGTTAATGGTGATGTTTCTTTTGTGTTAATGTTTTTCTCCTCCTTTCATGCTGAGCATCAATTTGTCTGATTGTGAAACAGATAATTTAGATTAAGATTTGCTAAGAGAGCACCTTAATTTTGTCTGTGTTTACTATCTTAATGTTTTCTTCTGAAGTATAGTTAAAGAATTCTTAACTTCTCTTTAGCTATTACTGAACTCATTGTTTTCTTCCATCTCATATTCACACTGCCAGTAAGATCCAGTCTGCATAGTTAGCTTGCCCTGTGAATGCCCTTGAAAATTTGATGCACAATTCAACCTTTTATGATTCCATAGCCCAACAGATTAAGTTTCATAGCTCTATCTGTCCAACCACATAATTAATAAAAATAAATAGCCCTCATAATTTCTATAACTAGCCTAATATCAGCCTTTATAATCATCAAGCTAAATCATAAAAACAGAGAGAGCCCTCTCTGAGTCTAGGAAGGATAGGTTATGGACTCCAAAGAGGTTTGATGTTGTACTCTGTCATTTATTCTTGCCAATATTATAAATTACAGGGCCACAACTGGTGGCACTAATGTTGCACGCTAGCCAATCAAGATATTCCTAGTCAACTTCTATGCCTATAGGGAATAGAAGCTTGGTCTCCAGCATCGAAATTGGTCCAACTTACCACTAGACCAAGCCCTATGTAGGCTAAATATTGATGGTGAGAAATCACCAGAGGGAGCCACTGATGTTGGAAGCTATTCAATGGGAATAAACCTGGTCACTTTTGTGCCAAATAGGAATAAAACATTAGTCCCTAGCATGGTATATGTTCTTAAATTACACTAGAACGAGCCTAATCAACTCATATTTTTATTAGTAGGAATGATAGAGACGTGGTTTTTAAGGATGGTCTGGCTTTAATATCTTCTCTAGGTTGTTATTTTATTTTTGGTCAAAAGCAGGGGAAACACTTCCCCACTATAACATGGGAAAGAGCATTGTCAAACACAGTGGAACATTGGCTAAGTTGCCGCATTTGAGGGGTTTCTATGCCCATACAAAATCCATTTGGACTTGAATTTTGTATTTTCCTCTTGGCCTCATCATGGGCCCTTAGTAACACAATGGAGTGCACTTGTCAGGGTTTGAACCAAAGTCATCATATGCACTCCCCCTTATTGGTAGATCATTTTTTCTTGCAGCTCATGTTGATGGCCAGAAGCCCTCTTAAGGGTGCCACTAACGTTGCAGGCTAGCCAATCAAGATAGTCCTAGTAAAATTCTATGCCTATAGGGAATAGAAGCTTGGTCTCCAGCATCGAAATTGGTCCAACTTACCACTAGACCAAGCCCTATGTAGGCTAAATGTTTATGGTGAGAAATCACCAGAGGGAACCACTCATGTTGGAAGCTAGCAACGGGCATAAACCTGGTCACGTTTGTGCCAAATAAGAATAAAACATTAGTCCCTAGCATGGTATATGTTCTTATTGCACTAGTACAAGCCTAATCGACTCATATTTTTATTAGTAGGAATGATAGGGATGTAATTTTTAAGGAGAGTCTGGCTTTAATCTCTTGAAGAATGTTCTTGTTGATTTCCCTCTATGTGTGAGATTTTCTAAACTGGCTCCTTAAATTCTGATGACTAGAAACACTAAAGGATATATGTAATTCCTGGGAATCTTGTTAAAGCTTTAAGTGAGAATGTTAGCAGCTAGCTATAATTTCTTGTTTTGTATCAATAGTGAATTGAAGGAATTTGGACGCTGGGAAATTGGACTTCACCTGTTGATTTTGGAAATTCACCACTCAGGTACACAAGATGTTATGGATTATGTAAGTTTTTTGTAAACTTCCAAAGTAAGAAGTTGGACTAAGCTAAGCAAGAATCAAGATGATAAGAGGAAGGAAAATTCAACTGGGTTTTGGCATATGTAGAAATGGAGAAATCCTGTTTGGAATATGAGCGGTGTATCATTTTGTATTTGTCACAAGAAGGAAAATTCAACTGGGTTCTGGCACATGTAAAAATGAAGAAATCCTGTCTGGAATATGAGCAGTGTATCTTGTCTTTTTTTTATGATTAACCTCCATATTATCATCTAGAGGATCAATGGAAGAAGGAAGGAGTCAAAGAATAGATGCAAGGTAACAAGGTTGTTTTGGATATTTGTGTAATAAAGAAGGGAAAATGGGCACTTAAAAGGCAGCCTTGTGCTCTCAAGGAAATGAATTGTTAAGAGCAGATAAACAATCCAGGTTGGAAAGAGAAAATAAACAATAAGGACACAGTTAAATCTTTGCTCCATCAATCATATTGCAATAGCTAAAATTCTAAGGATGGTTGGACAAAATTCGCATTGTAGTATCTGCTTGCCATTGAGAAGCAAGGACTGTAAGAAGATTCGTGTACAATAATTTCTTATAATTTTCGAATGCCATTGCCGAAACTCCATCTGACTTTCATGTGTGTCAGGGAAGAGTTCAGAAATTTGCTTCCTTATGCAGTTAGAGAGGAAAATGCTAAGGCTTGCTAAAATCAGCGATATGCCCGCTGCACAGTGGGAAACTAGATAGAGA
The DNA here is from genome assembly GCA_034641835.2 of Pinus albicaulis. Lineage (NCBI taxonomy): Eukaryota > Viridiplantae > Streptophyta > Pinopsida > Pinales > Pinaceae > Pinus > Pinus albicaulis. The sequence goes on from CM076576.1 coordinate 365,687,980, forward strand.
CAGTTACTATTTAACTTTCAAGAACTTATGCTTGATTAGCTGAAAATTATTGAATTTTTTTTCTCATGACCTTGAGTACAAAGTATCATAATCAACTGGACGAAAAATCAAGTCTATCTTTCAGATGTTTGAACCAGGACTAGATAACTGATATTATAGCAATAAAATAAATAATTCCAGTCTATAGAAAGGTAGCACAGTAGCAACATACTTGAATTTTTGGGGTGCTTCAAACAATCTCGTCCTGAAGATAGGATTCCAGGTTGTTTGCAGTTTTTAATTGGCGAAGTTGGCTTTAATTTTGGAACTTTGTCGGCTCTTCTACAGGTATCATTTTGCACCAATTATTCACCAGGTATTTTTCTTGGACTCACTAAAGGATTTTCATTTTACGCATCCTTTGTATGATTAAACCTTCAATAGAACATTGGTTTTCCATACAAACTTTCTTAGAGAGAAACTGGAAACTCGAAGCAGGTTACAAGACCTCCTTCTATAATGGATAGAGGTGACCCCAGAATGTGGCAATAGTTTTCCACTTCAGCCGTTGTAAAATAAAACAAAGAGATTCTCTCTGTAACTTTTAAGGCCTACTTGGATGGCCTATTTTGGCCAAAACAGCAAAAAAGTACCTCTACATTGTTATCTTGTGAAGGATAACGTTTCCCTCCATTAGTAACTTTTTCTATAGTCCCTGCTTCTTGATCCATTAGTTTTGAATTATCCATACACTAAAGAGCATTAAAGATTGTATTCTATTGCACAAATATGATCTGAAAGGGAAAACATGTTAAAGCATAGTATTTCAGTTGGCGTATCAAATTCTCGGTTGCATACAAACAGAAACTGCTTGTTCCATACAAATAGAAACCACTTGAAGATATCTATGAACCACCTGAACATAAAAAATGTTCAGTCTCGTAATTCTTAATTAAATCCGTAAAGAATGTGACATTATCCTTCTTGGCTTAGTGAAAGCCCTAATGTTCTATCCTATTTGACAGTCTTAAAAATCTTACAAAAACCTGTAAAGATTTTGGCATTCTGTACGCCCAGCCTCTAAAATCCCTAACTTTCTATCTTCCTCTGTGTAATTTGAATATAATACCGTCAAATAATAGAATAATCAATGTCCATTCTCCCAAAACTTTGGAATGTGAAGAACAGAAAGAGAAATCATTCAATCAAACTACTCGAAATGTATCAGAATCCCCATCATTTAACTCAATGAATTTATTCGGAAACTCTGTCATTTTTTTAAACAAATTTTTTAGCACAACCTCCTCTAGTCCATTTATAGAGAGCCTTAGCTTATGAAATATTGTCTCTAAGCTAAAATAGGGTTAAATTTTTCCATTGAAAGCTTAGAATAATTGAACTGAAAGAACCAAAGAACCATTGTAGATACTTTAATCAACTTGCTTTTCTCTAATTCTGCTGCTTAAAACAGTGTTTTGAGCAAGACCTATTTCGACAAAATTTATTTCAGAGAATACAGTGGCTTATTTAATGAATTTTATCCAAGACAGAGCATACAGGATTTGTGACAGCGACAAGAAAAATGATGAGATTTTTCAAGTTATGCAGAAAAATACCTTTCTGAACTCGTTTTGACGGTGAAGAAATGCAAATGATCTGTTGGAAGTCATGCATGAAGGGATCTAGGGGCTCGGGGATTTATCCCAGAGTGATTGCAAACCAGGATTGTACAAAAGTGAGCTCATGAGCTCGTTTCAGTGCGTGATCTCGTTTCAGGCCAGGGAGAGGGATAATGCAAAAGCGAGCTCCTGAGCTCGGCGTGAGCTCGTTTCAGGCCAGGGAGAGGGATAATGCAATAGTGGAAAAATACAGAGGCATTAAATGTAAAAGCGCCATATATTTTTATTTGAGTTAAATGATTTCAAAGAAATTGGAATAGTTTAATATTTTCTTTTAATTTGGAAAAATAAATGGAACAAGAGGGCAAAGGAATGAAACTAAGTGATTGGGTGGGATAATTATAATGGCTTGTGTTATTTTTTTGAGTGACATTGAATAGATATATAAATTAAGTAATTATTCATTATTAGAGTGGGATTTTATATAAATTATTTATTTATTAAAGTTAATTTGTAGTTTTTAATAATATATTTGTGTTAAAGAAAATTATTTAAATTAATGTTGTATCAAGATTTTTGTTAATTTTTCTCTATTATATTCTAATTTACTTTAAATTTGTTTTGAATATGTTATTACCTTCATATATGGAGGTTATTTATTTGCATATTTAAAGTTTAGTTGTAGTTTTTTTCCTAAAAAAATGACTATTGTGATTGTGATGGTGAGAAGGTATTCTATAATAGCGTTAAGGATTATTTAGAATAAATAGGAGATTCTTTCTCATTATCTGAGACTAATCTTTGAGAGAATGGATATACATTCCCTAATTATCACATAAACAATGGGTTAATATTGCATTTATTTCTTTCTCTCCACGGAGGTTCGCTAAACAAAGGGAATACCTCCTCTTATGTGAATTTGATTCTCTCCACCTCTTAAAGGATTTTCAAACATTAATAATTAAATTTCCGTTACTTTAAAGATGTAGTCTTGTCGAATATACCAAAAACATAGTAGGATTCTTTCATTGTGGACAAAATCAAGTACATGTCTGAGGGAAGTATTCCTCTATGGATGGTTAACAAGTTCATCAATAACTACAAGCAAATGCTTCAATCTATATATTTAATGATCTTTAGTCATCATCTAAAGAGTTGAAGAATCAAATAAATTCCAACCTAAGTTCTAAGTATATGGTAAGCTTGTACTTAGAGGTTCTATTATTGTAAAAATTGACAACTATGGAACTTGTGGCAAGGTATTGGAGGAGGGACTGTCATTTTGGGGTAGAGCTAGCCTCTTTCTAAATGACAGTTTCCAAAATTGAATCCATCTTCAATGTATGTACGTTGTCTAGCTTTGAGTTTGGTTTCCCTTTCATCCTAGAGATCAGAGAAATACATGCAATGTATTATGACTTTCTTAGCCGTTTAAGTTAGTCATTTTTAGTTTGGTCACTTAAAATTTCTCAAATTTAGTATTAATTTAGCAGGTGAACTTTTACAACTTGTAATTGTAAGATCATTAGATGAGGTGATCCTCTAACTCAATGTTGTGTATATGGCAAAGCTAGAAGATGTTATTGAGAAGAGGAATATCATGATGTCATTGGTTTCAACTAGACACTAATGTAAACCCACTTTGAAACCACCATGGGGGATCTGAAGGGCAACATCTAGTGCTCTTGTGTGTATGAGGGTTCAAAATTAAGGCCCCCTCTTATTTGCATGAAGTGTTCCTAGTAAAAATCCATCTTAGAGTCAAGGCCATGAAAATATGAAGTCCAAGTACTAAATTTATTGTTTATAAATAACCTCTTTAACAAATTGACACAAACGTATAATGATGTCATTTACATTGGAGGTGTATGTCACCTGAATTGTGTTACAACTTTAATCGCTCCCCCACAAAAAGGTGTCATGCTCTCTTGTGATGGTGCATCAACCCTAATGGAGAACAATCTCTTTATGTAAAAGGAATTTAAACATGATGTAACTTTAATAGTTCCCTACATTCACCCCTTGGCTCACCACTAGTGGAAAATGTGAGGCTATTTCAAGAATTGATGTGGATAATATCATTTTAGTTTCTCTTATGTATAGTATTATACATTGACACAATTGTGGTTTTTTAGCAAACAAAATATTTCTATCAAGGGTTAGCTCCTTGTTTATTAGGGTTGAATAGGTTGTGTCATTATGAGTGATTTATTCATTGTCAACTCCTTATGTGGGAGAACACTACAAGCTCCATGTCAACATGAAGAGTAGATATTGTGAGCAACTCTTATCGAGGTTTTTCAAATTATCCAGTTGTTCTACATTTGGTATACATGTTATAAGCGCATTACCCACAAACGCACACCCTCGAGACCAATACGCAGTTCTCTAAAAATCAAATGGTACTAATATTCTTAGTTAGAGGTGAAGGATTCTCCTAAGAGGTTATTTTGTTGGTTTGAGGTGTTGTGTTTTGCCTTAGATACTAAGTGGTTAAGGGCTTCAAGAGTTAAGATTTAAGGGCCAAGGGCTTGGGGGGAAAGGGATTTAGGGGTTACGGGCTTAATAATTAAGGGATTTAGGTGTTAGGGGCTAAGGGGTTAGGTTTTAAGGTGTTTGGGGGTTATGGATTAAGGTTTAAGGGTCACGGGTTAAGAGAATAAGGGTTTAGTGCTTAGGGGGTTCATGTATTCTAGGTTATGAGTTAATAGCTTAAGGTTTAATGCGTCAAGGGGTCGGTGGCTTATGAGGTATGAGTGTAGGGGTTAAGGGAGTATGGCTTCAGGGTTAAGGGATAGGGAATTTAATGGTTATGGGTTAATGAATTATTGGTTGTGATAATGAGACCCGTAATTCCCTTATCACCACTATGAGGGGTTCCCCTTTCAATTTCTCTTGTTACCTTCCCTCTAGGCCCCCTAGCCCCTATGACATTAGATCTTAATCCCCCTTCTCATTCTCTAATGCCTGTATTATAGATCTTTGTAAACCATGCTTGGACATCCCATATATATTGTTGATTAGAATGCATGGGAAACCTTTATAATAATATTCCATCATGTTGTGTAACTAAGTTTTGAAATTTTCTTCCAAGCTTAGATAGGACCACGAGCCTATCATGTTCAATTTTGCAAGGGTGGTGGTGATGACCTGCACTGTGTTTGGACAACTAGAGATAAATAAGTGTGAAGAAATACCATCATATGACTTGCATAAAGGATAGATGTTGGGGTGATTCATAAACTATCATGGATATTCCACTAGACAATTCATCATAACAGACCAGATAAAACTATACTTAAAAATGAATGAATAAGAGTTTGTGATAGGAAATGTCAGTGAGTTTTGGATGTGCTAAGGAGGGAGTGACCAATAACCCAAGATTCTCCCCCAACTTTTCAAACTTTCCCTTTGTTAGGAGCTTTGTAAAACTATTAACCATATGCAACTTTGTCAGAATGTGGTCCAACACTACCAACTCCCTAATGAACTTGGAATCTTAGGAAATTGTATTGAATATTAATGTTTTTGAAATGGTCATGACACATTGGATTTTCATAGAGCTTGATGTAACTTTGATTCTCACAAGAGACAATATTGGGCTTCAACAATTGATTGGTTGACTATACAATCAAGCTGCAAATCTAGATAGCTTCATAAATAAGTATATGAAACTTCCATATACTTTGCTTCATTGGAACTGAGTGTAATTGTTGCTTGCTTCTTGTTGATTTGATGAAAATGATTTATAAAATGATAATAATGATGTTTAAAATGAGCCTTATGATGGTCTAATTATACACATTGATTGTTCACGAGGTGTAGGGGTATGTTTATAACATCACTGCCCTTGAAAGCTTTGTCTTGAAAGCACAGTAATTAGAATTTTCTTTGGTTAAGCACATTTTTGTGGTGGAATGAAGTTTATCATATATCTATTTATACTTTGTAGAGGTCTGACTTTGTTTGTCCTTTGAGTGTTGGTGAGGTTTCTTTGTATTTTTTGCATCATAGTCTGAAGTCTTTTGACCTGATTGTTTAACATGATAGTTTTATGCTTATTGGAAATATATTTGAAATACCTGCGTGATCAAGAAACTATTATGGTTAATTAAATTACTAATTAGGTACTACAGAAAGAGGATGATGCTGAGAGGGCTTGCCTGGGTGACTCTGGGAGAAAACCGGAGGTGGTCAGACAAATCTCTTCAAAGTTACAAATCTGAAGAGAAAAAACTGGTGATATATATGTGGTTGCTCAACCTGGGTTGTATGGAAAATCTTGGCAGAGAGTGTTTACCTTTCCGTGTCTTCACGAAAGTAGGTTGTCTGGTCACAGAATAAGATCACTACATGTAGGTGATGGTTCTGTAGTAAGTTCTTAGCCTTATCTTCAAAATGGCTAACAGAGAGGATCAGGTTTGAATACAGGATATAATTTAATGAATTTGTAGATTTAGAGTTAAAGAAAAAGATGTGGTGATGTTTCGATGGGTGCTAATTTGTAGGGTTTTCCATTTTTATAAATTTCTTTATTGTGCTTTCTACCATGCTACCTAGTTGCTTTCCTATTGCCCTAGAATTTTAACTTTTTTGATGTTTATCTCTCTATTGTTTCTTGCCCCATTTGAAATGTCATCCTTATTTGGTAGGTGTTTTCTTCAATATAGTGTGAATATTTTTCCATCACACAGCTTATGTGGAATTTGTCTATGAAAATAGCTTGTAAGGCCCATTCTTTAGGGTATTTGATGAAATAAAATGATAATCGACGATCACCAACTAATGGTGCCTGCAAATATTTACTCTAACAATTCTATAGTTTTCCTGTACCAACAATTATACAACATTTTAACCTCATGAAATAGTCTCCTATATTCTCTTAGCTGATGCTATAAGCACTTATTTCTATAGTCAAAGCTTTACTCTCTAGTCCCATCGAGCTATTTCAGTTATTTGTGGACATTGATCTATTTTCATTTCATTTCTTCAATTTTTTTCTGAATGTTATGTGTTACCTTTGGCCAATGCCTTATTTCTTACCTATGCTTTTTCTGCATAAGCATTCCATCCAGCTAGAGCAGCAGGGGTAGTAGGAGCCACTCAGTCTAGCCAAATCCCACCAGGGGCGATGCAGAGGTAGCAAGAGCCACGCAGGGCTGACGCAGGCCTAGTCAGGGCAACACAGGGGCAATGTAATCCCTTTAGGTGTGACGTAGGCCCTTACTGAGCAGTGCAGAGGCTAAAAAAGGCCAGTTAGGCTGACGTAGAGGGATTCAGAGCAGCGTATTACTGCCATTTTTATTTCTTTGTTGGGTGAACCAGCTTTGGTGCCCAATATTTCTGTACTTAGATTATGCATAATAATGAGAACCCTCCAGAGCTAGCTGCACTGATTTTCCTGCATTGGGTTTTTTTTGGGGACAGTTGTCCAACAAATCCATGTGTCACTTTGTCTATGAGCATGTTATTCAATATTTGATCTGTATGTGTAGGTTGCTAGTTGTATTTACTATTTACTTCGCTAATTTATTGAATATTAAGAAATTAACTTGTAACTTAATTCAAGTAGGAGAAGTAAATCAAGATACTGCAGTAGGGTTTCTTAGATTAAGAAATTTTCACATTCCCTAGGTCTAGCCCCATTAGGTCACCTAGGGAAAAAATTTCCCAGGAATCTAGCTAGAGGAAAACTTCTATATCCTAGAGGCAATTGCGTTGTTGGGTTCCCTCACTCTCCTTGGAACTTTGGCCAATTCTGACGATGGAATCTCTGGATACCTCAAGCCCTAGATCTAGGATCAAGTTTTGCCTAGGTGTTCCCAAGGATAGAACCTAGTAGGATCAATTTGACCTATCGAAGTAAAAACTCTTGTCTAATCCTTTCCCCTCACCTTGTCCAGGATAGGAACATCATTGGTTTCTATATTCCATCCCCGAACCTGGGCTGGGTCCACTTGGCCCCGTGTGGTCCCATTTGGTGTCAAAGGAATTTCATCAAGGACCATTTGGGAATCCAAGTTCCCAAAGGATTTTATGGATTGAGAAATTCCTTCATAAGTATTTTCTTCTCCCTCAACCCTTCAATCCCCCTCCTCTCTCCCTAGAAGATAAATTCCATTGCTTAAAAGGAAATCAGGTCCCACTCTTTATTTTATCTTAGGGAAATGGTTTTGAGGGTCACTTCCCACCTATTCATTGACCTATACTCTACAAGTGACTTCCTAAACTATGAGACTCCACCCATTGGTGAAAGTCCGTGAAGAGCAAGGAGCCTTAGCTGTGGTGACAATGGGCTAAGCCTCCATTGTTTCCCTTATCCTAACAGTTGCCCTCTTAGGAACCCCTTTTAGGTTCACTACTAGTTTGAGTGGTAACAAGTTGTTCACAATTCCATTTGTGAACAACTCTTTGGTATGCCCACTTTTTCCATACTACAGCTCCAAGATGAGAAGTCCAGGGCTATGGAGGTTGCCCTTCTTCTCTCTGAATCAATCCTCTACAATATAGTGAACTAGGGCTAGTTGGTTGGCCCACTTGAATGTTACTTTAGTCCTTCAAAGTCCACACATCCTTAGGCCCTATACACCTACCCTTCTACCAATTTTGTTGTCCTTCACCAGAAGAAGAGTCAGGGCTCTTCTTTGACAATAACCTAACAACCCTCCAACTGTACTAGGACTACCATCAATCTTCCCAACCACATTCAATTCTTTTTAGTGATCTAGGGCCCACAATATTGTCTTCATCTAGGGCTCTTCAAATATGCCACCTAACAATGGTTTGAGTCCTCTCAAGATAATTGTTCTTGTGTATCGACAATTTGATCTAATTTGTTGTCCAATCTATGAACAAATATGAACTAATCCTCTTATCATACTTCTAACAATCTATATATGACTGAACTAGGGTCACAAATCAGCCACTAACAATCCATTTACTAATTTTTCATAGGTTTCTTCAGATCTTTGTCTAAAACTATATGGAAATTACACCAAAATCAACTTCTCTGCATGTCAAACCATTCTTCATGTGGCACATTTCTTCTGCATGCTCAATCTTCTGCTCAGGTTCCACCCTCCTTTGGATCTTATGTCTCCACCCATACTGAATCTGAAAACCATCTTCCAGATCTGCGGTCTTTATTGCAGAAATAAACCTCACTCTAAGGGTCACAACCCGTCTTCTTCTATGCAAATTTGTCACAGTCTTAAGGGCATACCTTATGAACTAAACATGCTAGGAAACTGTCCTATATAGGGAATTATACTTATGTAATTCTAATTATTGTAGAACAAACCCTATTCACACATAGAAAAAACACGACTTTTGCCTCCGTAAGAGACTCAAACTAGCTCATATGGATCCATAGATTCTGGGCATTTCTTTGACTGAATCTTGACATGAACTTCAGATCTCAATGTCGACCCTCAAACTAGGGTTAACTGAATCAATATTATGCCTATGTTGACTTCTGTTATGGCTCTAGATTACAGCGCAAGCCCTCCTCCATTTATGTTGGTGTTTATCATAGACCTTGCGGCCTACTAACCACCACAAGACAAGATGGTATCAACCCTCTCTTCTATTTCATGTAGAAAATCTAACCAACAGGATTCAATCTGATCTTGTAATGTACTAGAACAAGATACTGAATCCTTCCTACAATTTGTGGAAACAAAACACGATCGCACAATCACATATAAGTAAGAGAAACAAGTTATCAAATGCACAACACAAGATGTATCTGGGGAAGAAACTGCTCAAAACCCTCTATCTCTATTTTTTATTAATTCAAGGAATCATGAAACAATACAATGCTTAATCTCTCTTGAGATTCTCTAGCACTCTACCAATTGTCTCCTGCTGATCTAGGCAAAATCGGTCTAATACTTAGGCAATTATCATCCTTCCTTCAGCCTACCTTGCAATTCTTATGGAATTATCTCCATATTAATTAGGAAAATCATCCTTCCTTGATTGCACAATCCATCATGGCATCCCAATGACTTTATAATTGCACATGGAAAATTTTCAGTAAATACAACTGATAGTTATGTTCCTTTGAACTATGTTACAATAAGGATGAAGGGTTTTTTTATTATTTAAAAATAAGATAAAACCCTAACCCGAGGAGATGTAACACCAAGAGTGTATGGGCCCCGTTGGGGTTAGTTGGTCAGTCAGCTTCCCGGGGTCGTAACTTGGTCATATTATATTCGTTTGACGCACATGATACCTCGTTAGAAATATCTCTCCGAGGACTAAAACTACTAATGCAATTTCTATGAAATCATGAAACCTTTCATGTCCAAAAAACATCGTTTGGGGCCTCAAAATGGCTCCGGAAGTTCAGGACCCGAAAAACTGACAAAAATAGTAAATTGTGCTATAATTAAGGAAACTGAAAAACTGAAAGAGACGATGGCGAGGGCCTAAGTGGAATAGGTGGGTGGCCACCAATATCCTCCTCGAACACCTTAAATCGAATTTCTTGATCTAACTCAATCATCATGACTTAGTTAACTAACACAAGTTGTTATGAGACAAAATTACAATTTATTTTCCAATTTATTTAAGGGAAAAAAAAATTAGACACCTCACATTCTTCACTCCTGGTACATCAAAATTCCTCACCAGTGTGGGTGCATTTTTTTTGTCCTTTCTAGTTTCCAATTTCATTGTTTCTTGTTGCAAATTTCAACACTCCCTCTCAACAAGAAAGGAATTCAATCTATCCCCATCCGACACCTTTGGAATGTTCTGCATGCTACACTTCTCTAGTATTGTTTACACCTACAAATCCTAAAATTGAATAGCCTCCAAACAATTGAATCAGTATAATGCATCTGTCATTAGAGTCTTCTGACTGTTGCTAGCTACTGCACCTATCTAGTACTGGATTCTCTGCGCTGCTGCTGACATCTGCATTCGTGCCCTTTGAACTGTTCCTAACTCTGATTTGTGCTCCAGTATTTGACATCTATCACTCTGATTTATGTCTTGTTGACATCTAACTACATCAATCTAACTGATCCTTCCTACTACTATTGTACTGTGGGCTCCTCGTAGCCAGGTTTGATCCATGAGACACGCCATCTCAATGGACCTTGCACAAATTTCTTATCTTGGGATTATGTCTACACATCACCCCACCATACACCTCGAGGTATGGCTGCTCCCTCTTCCCATCTGGCTCGAAATTCCCCCCTCATGGAGGTCTCTGCTTGAGTGGATGCTTCCACTCGGTCTCCTCTCTGCTTCTCATGAGGATGCATGTTGAAAGGTAATTTATGCTCCCTCTAAACCACCAAGTCTCTAACTTCTGCCTTTCTCCTAAAATCTTTGCATGCATATGGTACCTCAAGTACATATAGGTTCTTAACTCACGCATTGTCCTGACGTTAAAAAATGTTTCTAAAAAAGAGTTGATTTTAAATCGATGATATCTCCCTCATCTGAGCTCCGATTCAACCAATTTTTTTTTCCATTTGGGTAGATTTTTGCAAGGAATCCAACTATTATATTTGTTTTTGAAAATTTTACACCAATATATTCAGATATTCTCTGCAAACTCACCGCCCAAAAAATTCCTTCTCTGATACCATGTAGAAAATCTAACCAATGAGATTCAATCTGATCTTGTAATCTACTAAAACAAGATATTGAATCCTTCCTACAATTTGTGAAAACAAAACACGATCACACAATCACATATAAGTAATAGAAATAAATCACCAATTTCACAACAACATGATGTATTTGGGGAAAGAAATTGCTCAAAACCCCTCTATCTCTATTGTGTATTAAGTCAAGGAATCATGAAACAATACATTAATGCTTAATCTCTCATGAGATTCTCCACCACTCTGTTAATTGTCTCCCATTGATCTAGGAAAACTCAGTCTAGTACTTAGCCAATTCTCATCCTTACTTCAGCCTGCCTTGCTCTTGCAATTCCTAGGGAATTAAATCCTTATTAATTAGGAAAATCAATCTTCCTTGATTGCGTAATCCATCATGGCATCCCAATGACTTTATAATTGCACATGGAAAATTTTCTCTGAATACAACTGATAGTTATGTTCCCTTTAACCTCTGTCTCAGCTAGGTATTCCTCGAAACTGACATGCATGCAACTATTAATACAGAATTTTCAGTTATATGATTGATCACTCATTGTGAATTAAATCTAATTTAATTCACTGGACCTCTCACTAGCTCATCACTCAGTTAGAACTAGTTAAACTAATTTTAACTCATTTAATTGAGTTAATTACACTTGCAGCCCACTAATGCATCAACTTCAATTGGACCCCAAAAATATTAGAATCCCTCTAGATGCCTCATCTTAGACCCTCAAGTACTTGAATTTCTTGTGCGAACTTGGTCATCATGACTTAATTAACTGACACAAGTTGTTATGAGATGAAATTACAATTTATTGTCCAATTTACTTAAGGGAAAAATAAATTAGATGCCCCACATTCCTCACTCTTTGTGCACCAAAATTCCTCACCAGTATGGGTGCATTTTTTTTTTGTCCTTTATGGTTTCCAATCTCACTGTTTCTTGTTGCAAATTTCAACATTTCAGAATTTGATGTGGCCTTCACACAAAGACACCATTAAAATCACATGCCCAGATTCTGATGAGAAACCTCTCTTAAGCTCGATCTTCTAGAAGAGAACCAACGATCTGCCATCCTACTTCCTAGCACAAATCAACCATTAAGGTATGAAACATTCTTTTGAACCCTCACATGATGATCTTGCTCTTGGAGGATGATCATGACCTCCCTTTAGCAAGTACCCTTACTTGGCCCTCGTACTCGACCTACTTTAGGACTACATCTCTCTTCACCCCCTTGATGTTCCAGATAGTGGGAATACATGTCAAACATGTTAAGATGTGCCAAGTGATAAGGCATGCCAAGATGTGCAAGGGTGTGTCAATGCGTGTCAGGGTCTATCAAGACAAAAAAAAGGGAGAAAAAAGTTAAACTACAAGGAAATGAACACATAAGAGGCTTAATAAGTCATCAATTTACCTTTTCCAAGAGGGGCATGAAGAAAAAGGAGTCTCAAATCTGCATCTTTCCTATACACCTTTCTAGACCTTTTTCATTCACCTAAACCTTCTAAGTTGTCAATATCATTGCATATTAATTGTAAAAGAGCATCTAAAATGGTTTTTAACTATTTTTTGTGTCTGCTGTTTGATTTAGATTTTTGCTCATTTAGCTGCGGAATCTTGCCACTTTCCGCAGCTGCTGCAACTTTCCGCAGCCATTTTGTGAAAGTCTATGTTGCAGGTGTCTTCAGGAAATTCAAGCCACATGGGCAAGTCAGAAATGATGTGGACATGGATCGTGTCCTATTGGCTCGGGCAAATTCACCTAAGGAGGCTGTGGTCAAAGGTGGCCAAGTGGAAGTCAACCGTAGAGTCCCACGGTGACAGGACTTTGTTTCTCATCACGTGAAGATTTGTATGACTGTTTCTAATTTACGGGAGACACATCAACACCTGTACACGGCTCCATAAGCCGAATCCAACATCCACTCTTCATAGATTTACTCCTCACCGCGGCCATGATGTTGGATCTCTGGACGTGATGGTTCACGTGTCTCTATCAGCACAAACTTTAGGGAATTAGTTATATCACCTTTGTTATAAATAATGCGTTTTCATACGCATAATAGTTAGCCTCCATATAGCTCTGTAATGTAATTGCGTTGCCACTGTGCTGTAATATCATTTCTCTGTTTTGACTGCATTTTAATATATAAAAAGACTATGTTTTCAAGCGTAATTCGTATTTCAATAAGTTATTGCTCCTAGGTCGGTGTAGAGTATTCCTGTATTACCACCGAGACTTTAACATCGCATAGTTTCTTGTTTTATTTCTTTAAGTTCATTGTGCCATAAGTCATTCACGTGTTTATACATTGCATCTTTCATGATATTTATGCTTCATCTCTGTTCATAATCTTTCATGCTTTACATTTTACTTCTGTCCATAATATTTCATGTTTTATGTTATTGTTAACTGATCAGTGTTCTTGTTTCAGATTACAAATAGGAAGCCCGGGCATTTACATATCTTTTGACTAATGACATGGAATCAATATTGTTCTGTTGCTAATTTATTTTTCTTAGTTTTTGTTTAATTCTAGTACTGCTTTGTTTATTTCAGTCTTGCACATTTGCTTCAGTAGTTAGATTTAGATATATTAAATTGCTCATGTCATTTTCAGTTACCTTCGAAAGCCACAGCTGGAATGATGGTGAGGGATTGAAGTATGAGTGTGTAGTTTGATATTAGTTTACTTTCTGCAAGTTAGATATATTAAATTGCTCATGTCATTTTTAGTTACCTCCGAAAGCCACAGCTGGACTGATGGTGAGGGATTGAAGTATGAGTGTGTAGTTTGATATTAGTTTACTTTCTGCAAGTTAGATATATTAAATTGCCCATGTCATTTTCAGTTACCTCCGAAAGCCACAGCTGGACTGATGGTGAGGGATTGAAGTATGAGTGTGTAGTTTGATATTAGTTTCTTTTTCTGCAAATTAGATATCAGATTGCTCAAGTTGTTTATGGTTACCTCCGAAAGCCATAGCTGGACTAATGGTGAGGGATCAAAATATAAGTTGATGTAATTTGATTTAGATTTACTTTGTTGCAATTCTTGGATTTCTTTAAGCATAGTTTCTTTTGTGTTTAGACAGCAGCAAGGATAATTTGGTTTTCATGCTCAATAGTTCATTGTTTGATTTATTAGGCTAGCAGCACATTTTCATTTCCTTTCAAGTTTTGTCATTGTATGTTTCAAATTCCTTTTTAAGTTTGAAGTTGGTAAATCATTATAAAGGATATCATTGCCTTGAAAAATCATAAGCATACTTGTTTTTATTTTAGAATTTCCATCTCACATTAGAAAACCAAAAACGACAAAAGGTAAGAAATAGGTTATCTTGCACATATAGTGCGCCACACTTCATCAGCTTACGAATCCCGGATTGATAAATTAATGTAGCAATTTAGGACACACTAAATTGACCAAACATTTTTGCGCCGTTGCCGGGGAAGTGTAACTAGGTAGCCAATTTCTTAAAAAAAAAAAAATAATAATAATAAAAGAAGGGAAAACTTGATAACTTCTTGAAGTATGCTCTCCTCTTGCACTTAGTGTGATCTGGAGGATCAGAAAAGAGAGTTATTGGTTTAGTAATTTCTTAAGTATGCTCTCTTCTTGCACCTAGTGTGATCTGGAAGATCAGAAAGAGAATTATTAGCCCAACTTTTTAAAAAATAAAAAAAATGACATGCATAGAGCAAGAGATTATAGGGGAAGGTTTATAGCTAAAGCCAAGAGTTCGATTTTCACAACTCCATCTTCTTCAAGGCATAGACAAGAATCACCACCATCTACCCCTAGCCTTAAGATTTTTGGAATTCAAGGAGCAGCCGAATTAGAGGATTCTCCTATACCACCTACTAAATCTCATTTAGAAAAGGAAGAGACTCCCTCTCATCCTCCCTTGATAGAAGAACCAGAGGACTTTAAGGAATCTAAAGAAACTATCATGGTAGAGGAAATAATAGATGGATTTGGAGGTAGAAGAGGAGGAAACAATGGAGACAATAATGGTGAAGGTAATAATGGAAGAAATAGGGAAGGAGACAACTTGTTTGGATTCCCTATAGTTGATGAGGAAACTCATACAACAATGAAAAATATCTCACCATCTGTCCTCCCCAACTTTTATGGATTTCGAAGTGAGGATCCTGAAACATTTCTGTTTGAGTTTGAAGTCGTGTGCCAAACCTCTGACTATATGGAAGACTCTCAAAAACTCAAACTGTTTCCTTCAACATTGAAGGGAGCTGCTTTGAAATGGTTCATGGGATTAGCTACTCAATCTATTAGGACTTGGAATGATATGAAACAAAATTTTTTGGATAGATACTTGGACTATTGTATGCCCACCAATCACAAGGATGAGGTATTCAAAATGATGCAAAAAGAAGATGAAAACTTGGAATATTTACTTGAAAGATTTCAATACAACTTAAAAAGAGCAAAGATGAGAAACTTAGATGATGAAACCTTGAAAGCCCTCATATTAAAAGCCATTAGAGATGAATGGATATATATTTTAAACATGATGGGGAAAGGATACATTTCTCAACTTCCACTTCGTGACATAACAGAACTATGTGTCCATCTCTCAAGAGGAAAATCTAAAACAGGAAAAGGGCATAGGGATCCTTCTCTTATTAGGGCTAACAAATATGCAACTGGATCAGTAAGTAGGGCAGAGATTGGTAACATGCTTGATGAATTCAAAACTGATATCTTAGGGAGCCTTAGTGAACAACTAGACACCCTTAAAATCCAAAACAAGCAGAAAGCAGAAACAGATGCTCTAGCCATCTTTTGTCCAAAATGTAGGAAGAAACATGCTTTAAGGGAATGTCCCTTGGATGAAAAAGTTGTAGAAACATGTATAATTTTCTCAGAGAATTATGAGATCAAGGATTGTCCTTCAATTCGTGGACTCAAAGCTGTCTTTCAAGAAGATCCAAATTCAGTAGAATCTCTCTGTTTTGTTGCAAGAAGACCTTGGCAGGGACAACAAACTCAAGGGTTTAACAACCCTATGATTCTTCAAACCCCACCAAATTGGAATCCTTGGCAACAACCTTGGCCCCAACATCAAAATCCATATCAGCCATGGGTACAAGGGATGCAAAATCCTTATGGGAGATTTGCTCAATTTTATCAATATCCTCCATCTTTTCAAAATCAACAAGTTCCACAACTTCCAAACCCAAATCCACAACTTTCATTGCCATTTCCACAACAACAACCTTCTCAACAAAATCCAAATCCTCAACTCATTCTCCCATACCAACAAAATACAAATCAACTTCCAGCTCAGCCATTGCCAAATCCTAACAATAAAAATCCTCAAAATACTTACATGGTAGAAGGACAACAATTTCCTACCTATATGATTGTTCTTCTCAATGATGTACAACTCAGATCTGGTAGAGTTTTAGAAAAACCTTCTATAGATATTCAAGAGCAAGATACCTCTGAGGAGGACTCTCTTAAATTCAATGAGGGTTTTGAGGAAGCATCTTTTCAAAATTCAAGCATTCAAAAAGAAAAAGAAAAGTTAACACCCACAACTCCTATAGTTGAGCAACCCGCATCTTCATCTACACGTCCTTTTCCTGAAAGACTACAAATTGACAAGGGGGTGGAAAAACAAATCTTGTTGCCTAACTATGATTTTCTAGATGAATTGAAGAATGTTTGTATCAAGATTCCCTTGCTACAAGCCATTCGAGAGATTCCTATTCTAGCAAAAACAATAAAGGAGTTGAGTTTCAAAATACCAAGAAGGAAACTAAAAGACACAAGAAGAATCCACCTGGTAGGAAAAATTGCAGATATCATGATGGGAAAATTTACCATGCAAAAGTATGTAGATCTAGGAAGTCCAATTGTCAAGACACATATAAATGGAATAGAAATTCCGAACACATTGATTGACTTAGGGGCTGCTATCAACATTATGAGTGGACAGACTATGGAACAGCTAAAACTTCCTAACCTTCTTTTTACACCTACTTTACTGCAACTTGCAAATCGATCAATTATTAAACCAGATGGTTTATTAGAAGATATTTCAGTCTCCTTATATTCTTGGGAATATCTAGTAGATTTTATGATTTTGACTCCCAAGAGTAATCTAGGAGGGCACCCACTTATCTTAGGAAGACCTTGGCTAGCCATAGCTGATGCTTTCATTAGTTGTAGATCTGGGGATATGTACATTTCTAATGGTAATTTGACAAAGAAAATCAATTTGTATCCTCCAGCAAAAGAAATCACAGAAGTAGGAGAAAATGAATGGGTTGATGATGAGGACACTATACAACCTGTCTTTACCATTTTTGAAATCAGTGAGGATAGTCAAATTCTGAACGCATTAGAAAATTTTGAGATATCTTCAGAATATGACCCCACACAATTTCAATTGGAATCTGACATAGAATATTTATCATCAAGACAAATGTCTCTTTACTCTATGGAAGAGTTTGGTAGTTCTACTATTGAGATTTTTCCAGGAAAAACATTGAATATCAACAAACATTTGGAAAAGTCACAACAAGAAGAACTAACCAAAATCTTACAAAAACATTCTACTGCATTTGCATGGGATTATACTGACATGAAAGGTATTGATCCCAAGACTTGCATCCATCATATCTATATTGAGGAAAATAGTAGACCAATCAGACAACCTCAAAGAAGGATGAATCCAAATCTTAGGGAGGTAGTGAAAGAAGAGCTCCAAAAACTACTCAATGTAAACTTCATTTATCCAATTTCAGATAGCCGATGGATTTCTCCTTTGGTTATAGTACCTAAAAAGAATGGTAAATGGAGAGTATGCATTGATTACAGGGAATTGAACAAAGCAACTTTGAAGGATCACTTTCCTTTGCCTTTTATCGATCAAGTATTAGATACATTAGCAGGTAAAAAGTACTTTTCATTTTTTGATGGTTTTAGTGGCTATAATCAAATTCAGGTAGCACCTGAAGATCAAGATAAGACCACATTTACTTGTCCATGGGGAACTTTTGCCTATCGAGTGCTTCCTTTTGGGTTATGTAATGCACCTGCAACATTCCAAAGAGTAGTACTAGGAATTTTTTCTGATCTAATCCATGATTGTGTAGAGGTTTATATGGATGATTTTATAGTTTATGGTAATTCATTTGAAGAGGCATTAGAAAATTTGGAAAAAGGCCTTATAAGATGTAAAGAAACAAACCTTTCATTAAGCCATGAAAAATGCTTTATGATGTTTACTGAAGGTATTGTTTTAGGACATCATATTTCAGGGGATGGGATTAAGGTTGATAGATCAAAAGTTGAAGTCATCTCCAAGTTACCTATTCCAAATTGTCAAAGAGATGTTAGAAGTTTTCTAGGATTTACTGGTTACTATAGAAGATTTATAGAAAACTTCACTAAAATAACATCTCCACTCTTCAAATTGCTTACAAAAGATTGTGAATTCAAATGGGATCCTGATTGTCAATCAGCTTTTGAAACTTTGAAAACAAGAATATCTGAAGCACCTATCTTGAGAGGACCAAATTGGAAACTCCCTTTCCATATTTCTACGGATGCTTGAGATACAGCTCTAGGAGCTGTGTTGGGTCAAAAAGATTTAGTTCCTTATGCCATTTATTATACCAGTAAAAATTTGACTCCCACAGAGTTAAACTATACTGTGACTGA
Organism: Pinus albicaulis; assembly: GCA_034641835.2. Taxonomy (NCBI): domain Eukaryota; kingdom Viridiplantae; phylum Streptophyta; class Pinopsida; order Pinales; family Pinaceae; genus Pinus; species Pinus albicaulis. Next base: position 365,706,911 of record CM076576.1, read on the forward strand.
AAAAGAGTTTTTAGTTGTTGTTCATGCAATCAATAAGTTTAGACATTATATAACATGCTATGAAACTTTTATTCATACTGACCATTCTGCAATTAGATATTTAATGAACAAACCTATTACTAATGGCAGAGTGACAAGATGGCTCTTACTTTTACAAGAATTCAATATTACTGTGTTGGATAGACCAGGGAAACAAAATACAGTAGCTGATTTCTTGTCTAGGATTTAGAATACTAAAGAATATTCTCCTGTAGAGGATAAGTTTCCTGATGAATACTTGTTTGCAGTAACTATTAATACTCCTTGGTATGCAGATATTGCTAACTATTTGGTTATAGGGAAACTGCCTTCACATTTATTTCCAAGTGAAAAACGAAAAATTATTCAGGAGAGTTCAAAATATTCATGGATTTCTAACGAATTGTTTAAAACAGGGCCAGATCTTGTGATCAGAAGATGTGTCAGGGAAGATGAAATGCCTGATATTCTTAAGGCATGTCATGATGAACCAATGCGGTAGACACTTTGCAGACAAAAGGACGACCTATAAAATCCTCTCTTTAGGATATTATTGGTCTTCCCTCTTCAAAGATGCAAAACAATATGTCAAAAGGTGTGACAACTGCCAAAGAGTAGGGAAACCTACCCTTTCAAATGAAATTCCATTGCAAACACAGGTACTCATTGAACCCTTTGAAAAATGGGCTTTAGATTTAATTGGACCTATTAATCCACCATCTAAGAAAAAGAAGTATATATTGGTTTGTACTGATTATGTTACTAAATGGGTAGAAGCCAAAGCATTAGTATCTGCTACTAAAAATTCAGTTGTTCATTTTCATTATGAGGATATTTTTACTCGCTTTGGTGTTCCAAGAGAAATTGTGACAGATCAAGGAAGCCAATTCACATCCAACCTGGTGGAGAAGCTGATGGAAGAATAAAAAATCAAGCATAGAAGATCTACTCCTTACCATCCGCAAGCAAATGGTCAAGTGGACTATACCAACAAATTTCTCGAAAGTATCATCACCAAAACTGTTCATCTACATAGAAGAGATTGGGCAGAAAGGCTTCCTGAATTCTTGTGGGCCTACAGAACTACATGGAGAAATACAACAGGACATTCTCCATATGAACTTGTTTATGGGAAGGAAGTCCTGCTCCCCATTGAGTTCCAAGTCAAGACCTTCAAGATAGCAGTTCAGTTGGGGATGGACTTATCAGAAGCCCAAAAGCATAGAATGGAGCAGTTGAACGAGCTAGATGATATCAGACAAGAAGGAATTTTAAGAACTGATCTAGTTCAATATGAAAGAGCTAAATGGCATGACAAGTACATCAAAGAGAAGAAGTTTCAAGAAGGAGATTGGGCATTGTTATTTGATTGCAAGTTTAAATATTTTCAAGGAAAATTTCAGACTCATTGACTTGGGCCATATGAGATTGACAAGATCTTTAGTAGTGGAGCGGTAAGAATCAACACCATTGATGAGTTTCAAACTCCTCTTATTGTGAATGGCCACAGATTGAAAGTTTATCATAAGCCACTCTTAAAAGAGGAATTTTTCAAAAATTTTCAAGAAAATTCTGCAATCAGGCTGGTACAAAAGAATTCTTCTTCTCCACCAGCCTAGCTTTTGTTCTTTTCAGTTAAAAATAAATAAATAAATAAATAAAAATGTATAAGCCTGAAAACCAATCGCTGATTGGCAGTCTTATACAGAAAATGTAGGGTAAAAATCAGGAACACCTGACACCCTATATTTTCCAAAAAAAAAATAAAAAAATCTCTCTTTCATTTCACAAGTTTTGTGACCACCCACTCCATTCCATTTCATTTCATTCCACTTCATTTCACTCCACTTCATTCCATTTCACTTCATTTTATCTATTTCATTCCATTTCACCAATAAAATTCTCTTTCATGACCATTTCCATTTAGTCAATTGTCATCTGTTCATTTCCATTCACCCAAATAATAGTTGTGTCAGTTTCCGCAGCTGACATCTGTTTCCGCAGCTGACACCAGTTTCCGTAGCCAGAAGAAGATTCCGCAGCTACCACTCTATTTTTCAAAAGAATGTACAGCCAGATGTTATTTCCATAATCATGAAATAAAATGCAGGCATGAGGACCAATTATGAAGACATGGAGCATTCAAGATATCAATGAGGAGCAACTAATTGAAGACCAAGGAAAATGGCAAGAATTCCAAGGTATGAGTAAAAATTTATTTCAATAGCATTTAAAACACATTTTTATATAGTTATAAACCATAAGCTCCATTATGTGCAATGATTGTATTGAAAAACTCCGTAACCACTCCATGATCTCTGTACAATCCTCCCACAATCCATGCATTCATTCTCAAACGGTCCCATAATTAAACCTCCGATCTTCACTCATACTCCGATATTCCACCTGTGACAATGAAACGTAGTTGATTTGACTACGGCTTCTTTCAGCCGCATAAAATCCGTAGCCGTTGTATAAACGTGCTTACATTTATTCTGCAGCCACCAAATTTTAAAACACTGCCATATGTGTTATACTCCTCCTATTTTTCTATTAATCTCACAGCCGCATTTCCGCCATGCTCACGTAACCCTTTTCTGTTCCGCTTCACTCCATTTCGTTCTTTGTTACGCTACAGTCTGTATACCCACTCTCTGATATCTACCTACAGTCATCGTGCTCATTTCCATTCATTCAGTCGTCCTACTTCCATTGAACCCTCCTCACGCAGGCAATTTTTTAAAGAGCAGAAATAAGGATGGGTAAATTGTTGAGAGCAGAACCAGAGGGACCTAAATTCATGGAAGGATACCCGCAAGTCAGGGATATATTGAAGAAGGCAAAGTGGTTGCGGTTTATCCAAAAGTTTAGAGGCTACCATAAAGAGGTGGCAAAAGCTTTTGCAAGGTCTTTCAATGGCCTGGAGGTAGAGATTGGAGACCTTAAGTTTACGGTGAATGAGGCATCTATAGCATCTGCCACAGAAATTCTTCAAGAGGGTGAACGTTGGTTTAAGAATAAAATCATTAGTGATGAAGCCTGGAGAGTGATTTTACATAACCCAAGTATGGACATAACTATTTTTAAAAGAGGAATTCCTGTTCATGCTTTGAAAGAGAAATGGGCTACTTTGTTGCTAGTTGTTCAAAAATTTATCACCTGTGAGGGCCGTTTTGGGTCAATGTATATGTACCATACCCGATTGCTGATGAATTTTCTAGATAACCAGACCCTAAATTTGCCATACTTTTTATTAAATAGTTTGAAGAAGATGTCTGTGACTGTTCAGAAGCATTTAGGGGATGTAGAACCTCATCTATATCACCATGGCCTTGTAAAAAATTTGATTGAAAAACAGTTAAAAGAGAAGAAGGATACATGGGAACAATTTTTGATTAGAAATTTCTTTGAGGAACCTCAAGAAATTCCTGAAGGTAGCACATCAAGAAGGAGTAGGAGAAAAATAACAAATGATGAAACTCAAAGTACTCCTACTACTACAATTGAAAGAACTAGTAGGGAAGAGAGACTGTCAAAAAGGAAGAAGAAAGAAACCAAGGGCAAAAATCCAATAACATCAAAAGAGAGAAAAAGTGTTGAGGCTATACATCAAACCCCTTCTTCCGAAGAAGATCATCAAGTGTTATCTGAAAGACTAGTTCACCTTCAAGAACAGTCATCTATGGCCAAGAAGAAAGGGAAAGGAAAACAAAATCAAAAAGAAAGTGGTCCACAGTGTGTGAGAAGAAGTTCCAGGCTTAAGGGGAATTTGAGGAAAACGCAAATGAAAGGACCCCATTTTATTGATTTGGGAGAAGAAACATCTGAAAAATCCCCAGCTGGCCATAGTCCATCTCACTCTCAGTCAGACAGTGAACCTAGTTCATTTCATTCTCAGTCAGACATTGAACATAGTCCATCCCATTCTTAGCTAGACGTTAATGTGAGTCCTTCTCAGCCAAGTTTTGAAGACAACTCTCCTCCACGACATTTTGGGGACAGCCCAATAAAAACGACACCTAAGATAGACCCAAAGCAACAAGAATTATATGATTATATATAATCTTTAGAAAGAGCGGCTATGGGTCCCAGTACTTCGTCCACTTAGCCTCACACAACACAAGATGATCTAGTCCAATCGCTAAAACAAGAAGTATTTGAGCTAGAGCTTTTAAATAGACACATTAAAAGTGAAAATGAGACATTGAAGGAACAAAGTAAATTGTACAAAATCATTCATGATAATACCATGCTACATCCGGGACTATGGCAGAAGAAGAACAGGAAATTGAAGAATAAATGCAAGAAGTTAAGCAGAGCACTGATTAATATCAAATTCAGATGCTTGATGAAAAAGCCCAGGATGTTAGCAGCACCAAGGAAGAGGAGGAGAGGAATGGATGTACTGGCTGAAATGTCAAGGCATATGAACTGAAGAAGGATTATCAAAATTTTGGTTGCATGAGGACATGCAACACCTTCACAGTGGGGGTATGTTGAGTCTCAAATCTGCATCTTTCCTATACACGTTTCTAGACCTTTTTCATTCACCTGAACCTTCTAAGTTGTCAATATCATTGCATATCAATTGTAAAACAGCATCTAAAATGGTTTTTAACTATGTTTTGTGTCTGCTGTTTGATTTAGATTTTTTCTCATTTAGCTGCGGAATCTTGCCACTTTCTGCAGCTGCTGCACCTTTCCGCAGCCATTTTGTGAAAGTCTATGTTATAGGTGTCTTCAGGCAATTCAGGCCACATGGTCAAGTCAGAAATGATGTGGACATGGATCGTGTCCTATTGGCTCGGGAAAATTCACCTAAGGAGGCTGTGGTCAAAGGTGGCCAAGTGGAAGTCAACCATAGAGTCCCACGGTGACAGGACTCTGTTTCTCATCACGTGAAGATTTGTATGACCGTTTCTAATTTACGAGAGACACATCAACACCTGTACACGGCTCCATAAGCCGAATCCAACATCCACTCTTCATAGATTTACTCCTCACTGCGGCCATGATGCTGGATCTCTGGACGTGATCGTTCACGTGTCTCCATCAGCACAAACTTTAGGGAATTAGTTATATCACCTTTGTTATAAATAACACGTTTTCATACACATAATAGTTAGCCTCCATATAGCTCTGTAATGTAATTGCGTTGCCACTGTGCTATAATATCATTTCTCTGTTATGACTGCATTTTAATATATAAGAAGACTCTGTTTCCAAGCGTAATTCATATTTGAAGGCTGTTGCCCAAGGCTGGTGCAGAGGGCCCCTACACACGCTGAGGTTTTGTGCATTACTGTATAGTTTCTTGTTTTATTTCTTTAAGCTCATTGTGCCATAAGTCATTCACGTGTTTATACATTGCATCTTTCATGGTATTTATGCTTCATCTCTGTTTATAATCTTTCATGCTTTACATTTTACTTCTGTCTATAATCTTTCATGTTTTATGTTGTTGTTAACTGATCAATGTTCTTGTTTCAGATTACAAATAGGAAGCCCGGGCATTTGCATATATTTTGACTAATGACATGGAATCAATATTGTTCTGCTGCTAATTTATTTTTCTTAGTTTTTGTTTAATTCCAGTACTGCTTTGTTTATTTCAATCTTGCACATTTGTTTCAGTAGTTAAATTTAGATATATTAAATTGCTCATGTCATTTTCAGTTACCTCTGAAAGCCACAGCTGGACTGATGGTGAGGGATTGAAGTATGAGTGTGTAGTTTGATATTAGTTTACTTTCTGCAAGTTAGATATATTAAATTGCTCATGTCATTTTCAGTTACCTCCGAAAGCCACAACTGGACTGATGGTGAGGGATTGAAGTATGAGTATGTAGTTTGATATTAGTTTACATTCTGCAAATTAGATATCATATTTCTCAATTTGTTTATGGTTACCTCCGAAAGCCATAGCTGGACTAATGGTGAGGGATGAGAATATAAGTTGATGTAATTTGATTTAGATTTACTTTGTTGCAATTCTTGGATTTCTTTAAGCATAGTTTCTTTTGTGTTTAGAAAGCATCAAGGATAGTTTGGTTTTCATGCTCAATAGTTCACTGTTTGATTTATTAGGCTAGCAGCACATTTTCATTTCCTTTCAAGTTTTGTCATTGTATGTTTCAAATTCCTTTTTAAGTTTGAAGTTGGTAAATCATTATAAAGGATATCATTGCCTTGAACAATCATAACCTTACTTGTTTTTATTTTAGAATTTCCATCTCACATTAGAAAACCAAAAACGAAAAAAAGGTAAGAAATAGGTTATCTTGCACATATAGTGTGCCACACTTCATCAGTTTACGAATCCCGGATTGATAAATTAATGTAGCAATTTAGGACACACTAAATTGACCAAACACTAGGCACACCAACACTAGGGGGAAATAGGTGCCAAGTGCAAAGTCTTAGTGCATTCTAAGTGCCAAGTATTCCTTTGTTGCTTCTCATCTACTTTCCAACAACTGATCATCACAAATAAATTTAATATTAAACCATGCCAAATCATACCAAGGCATCTCGATGTATTCCAATCATGCTAAGACTTTCCAAGCACCAATATGTGTCATGGACTAGTGTTATGCATGTTATGAAGTGGAAGGGAATGTTGAAGAGTTCTAAGGTGTGCTAGAGAGTGATAATGCATGTTGATGAGTGTTAAGGATTACTAGGAAAAAACATTAAGGGAGCAGTAGGTAAAAATTCATGGAAGTTAATGAATATGAGGAACTTGTGCCAGAGACTAGTGTTAATGAGTGTTAGTTGTCATGCCAAGGAGGGAGTGACAAGGTATGCTAAGCATTGGTAAGACATGCTAGGGAATATCAAGGCATGTCAAGAATTCCCAAAGTGTGCTTGGGAGTTCCAAGGTGTGCTAATTATATCATGTGAAAATTAATAGTGCCAAGATATGTCAATACATGCTAGGTGCTAAGGATGTGGCACATGGTGCCAAGGCATGTCACTGTGTGTCAAGGAAACAAAAGGAAGAACCAATAAGAGGATTAATAACTCAAGACTTTATCTTTTTGAAAAGGGGCGTGCTAGGCACACTAATAATAGGTCCCAATACATGCCAAGTGGCATTGTGTGCCAAGTGCTAATCTATGTCAATGCATTAACCAATGTGTTCCAGGGCATGCTAAGGACTATATGCAACATGCCAACACATGCTAGGAGAGTTCCATGTTGTGCTAGTGCATGCCACCATTTGCTTTGGCGTTGGTGTCATCACAAGATTTTCTAAGTACAATGATGTTCCAAGACATGTGGGGTGCTAAGAAATGTTAGCGTGTGCCAAAGCATTAATTTAAGGTCTGCCAGATTGTTGAGGATTGTTAGGTGTTTCTCATTAATAGAATTGTCAAAGCTTGATTATGTATTAAATAATATACTTCCTACACACAATAGTGGAACTTTATCTAAAGGGAATTTGCTAGATAATAAACTTAATATATATGAATCATGTGTTGACTCATAGGAAATCTCTATTCGAATAGTCATTACTTGAGGTAAATGATACACACTAATTACTTCTAAAAAAATTGATTGACCCTAACCACTATGGCCTTGGACATATTATAAAAAATACTCCACAATAATGGTATTAAATAGTTATCTTTTGACAAAAAAAATAATAACAGGCACATAGTGTCATCAAAAACACATTGGAATGATCAATGATGACGAGCATTTTTTGACCGTCACCAAAAGTAACAAAAAGAGCAATGGTGAGGGTCATTAAAAGTTCGTCACTAGAAGTGTCACCAAAGAGAGAATTAGTGATGGGCCTTTAACGACCCTCACCAAAAGTGTCATTGAAAATGTCTTTGGTGATGGACCATAAAGGACCATCACTATATACACTTACAGTGATGGTATTTTAATGATCAATGATGACAAACATTTTTTGACCATCACCAAAAGTAACAAAAAGAGCATTGGTGAGGGTCATTAAAAGTTCGTCAGTAGAAGTGTCACAAAAGAGAGAATTAGTGATGGGCCTTTAATGACCCTCACCAAAAGTGTCATTGAAAATGTCTTTGGTTACGGACCATAAAGGACCATCACTATATACACTTACAGTGACGGTTTTTTAAGGACCGTCACCATATGTGACATTGGTGACGGACCTTAAAGGTCCGTCACAAGCATGACCCTCACCAATGTGCTTTTTTCTTGTAGTGTTTCTTTAGTGGCCATCTTCCTTTAGCTTTCTCATTTCCTTTCAAATCACACTTAGGCTTAATTTTGCATGTTGAATGCTCATATCAATGCTTCAACTTTCGAATGGCCTCCTCCAATGATCTAGGCTCATCAAAGTCAATTTGGTCTCTATATTCTACTAAAATCATATTGATGAATCTAAACCATAGCCTTCTCTTCCTTGAGGTAGGGCACATATCTCAACAAGCCCAAAAAAATTTTAGTATACTCATCATCTTTCATGGAACCCATTTACAATTCATAAAACTGCTTAGCTCTACCATCATAATATCTCTTAGACAGATACTTCTTCTGGAATAACCTCTCGAATTCACTCTATGTAATTTCCTTATAAATAACCCTCACATTTTTCACTCCTTCCCACCAAATATATGCTTTACCTTTGAGACTAAATGTGGCTATTTTGGCTTTCATAATTTCTGAATAGTGATTCAATCTAAGGAACTTCCTCATACCAAGAAACCATGCATCTTCATCTTGTTCTTTCTTTGTCTCTCATTCAAAGGTAGGTGTCCTTTGTTTGTTAAAATCATCCGAAAAATATCCTTTTTCATTCCTCTTGTAAGGATGATAGTGATGACAATAATGATGCCTATAAAAACAAAAACTAGAATGGTATCTATGTCTCTAAACTCTGTTATCGGGAGTGTACAAGAATCTACCATCTCTAACTTTGTCGTCCCTACTTGACCTGTAACCACCAATAGACCTACTTCCATATGCACCATTACTTCCATCCTCTTGTCCATAACTAATCCACAGTGGCCCACGTCATTGCAAATATAAAGAAATCTGAAGGATTTCCACATTCACTTCTGCTTGTTTTTTTTGTGCCTGTATGATTATGTGATTGTCTGCCTTACAACTCCTTATCTCTTCCTTCAAACATCTCGATGTATCTGCTAAATCATATGTGTTTCCATCACCATGTTTCTCGTTGGATTCATAAGAAGAAACTTTGTAGTCTGCCATATTGCAATACATATTTGATTTCATACTGCAAGGCATATCATGTCAGCTTAAACCAAATTAAAATAAACCAATGTACCTTAGCATAATTCACGGAGGATATCACATCTGCAATATCAACCAGTAAGTGTAATACATGTATAAACATAATCATAACATCATATAAACTTGTAACACATGGCATACCAAAACATAAGCATCATTCTAGGTAGAGTATAATCATCAATCCATGACCACATCTACTACACACCATGACCTCATGCATGACAACATCAACCATACTAATGCACACTTGACAACATGTAAACACCTAACATGTATAACCAGTCATATTCTCATGACAACACATCTACAAAACCACCATAAACTCTTCCATGGTGACATCTAGGCCACCATAACCAACACCATGCAAATGCAATCAATACATAGACCATGAGATTAGAAACACATACATGACCGACATGAATACATGATGATGGTAATTTTCATAGCATCAAACCTTTCCAAAGGAAAGTGCAACCATGCTCCGATACCACCTATAACGTATACCTCCCCTCACATCTAACCAAGTAATCGGCAAACTAGGGTAAACATGAGCTGGGGAAAGGTAAGAGTAGACGCAACCTCCTTGGTGACTTTAAGGAAGTGGAATCGACGCGGAAAACATAATAGAGACTCCCGACACCTGTTACAGAACCCCCAAAGGCTATCCTAGTTAGAAAATTGACTTTTCCCTGGGTCCTACTCATTTTTGTTGAATAAAACCCCAGACGTTCCCTTGATATGGGCAAGGGTGCATTTAGGAGGCTTTGGAAGCACACACAGCATGGGCCTATGTGCATCTAGGGACTCAATTTCTCAAACACGTATCTATGTCCACGCGATTTAAGGCAAATTTTAAGCCTAGAATCCCATACACTACCCAAAACGTCCTATATATTTTAGAAATCATTAAACACAACGAAAATTCCAAATAACCAAAAACTGACTCCATGACTAAGCCCGACTATCCCCAACTGGGACTGGCATTCTCTTAAACACTTGGCATGAATGAAATCTAGAGGTCTATGATACAAGATAGAGAGTGAATGATTGAAAAATCTTATGAAAAATTACGAGAAATATCACGACCCTCTTCCTTGAACAGATATGACACCAATTAGGCCTTGCATCCATCATTTTAATAGTTCCAAGTAAATACATGAAATAACCATGACATGAACTCGTCATTTAAACATGTTTATAACCAACATAAAACCATGGAAATAACAAAGAGATAACAACCATTAAATAAACATATTAATAAGTACAAAAGAAGGAGAGATTAGCTTCCATTAAACATAGGTTATGATCAACCAGGTTTGGGACTTCCACGTGCCACCCGACCATAGACATAGTTGAGCCAAATCTCTCTTCAACCAGTCACACTCATGCCATATTCAAAAAACAAAAGTGGGATCTGATGCATAAACCCATCCAAAACACAACCATGGGAATCCAGAGGTTAAACCACGTCCACCGTTAACATGCCGTGATCACACCAAAACTAGTGCTTCGATCACAAAACTGAACAAAAATTGGAATTCAATATGGAATCCATCACTATCGTTGACTAATTTTATGACTCCCTGACTCTCAAGCTTTATCGCAATCCAATCCTGGATCACTGGGCCCTTAACCGAGACACTGCTCTTGGGCTTTACCATGTATCTCACTAAAACGGGTCAAGGGATTCCTAGGAATTTGCGAATGAACTTGAGACCATCTCTTCCCCATATTTTAAAATCCATATTTCAATTTCAAAGCTCAAAACCAAGATCAAAATCCAAACACACTGTCAGTGCCATGGTATTGTTGGGTTTTGATAGTGGTCTTCAACCTTGCCTTGAATTTTTACAGATTCCATGGTGTGTTGAGATTTTGATCTCGGTTTTGAGTTTTGGATTTGTTAGATGGATTTCAAAATCTAGGATGAAGGTGCTCTCAGGTTCATTCCCAAAGGCCTTGGAATCCCTTGACTAGTTTTGGCGTGATACGTGACAAAGCCTGAGGGTGGTGTCTCAGTTTAGTGCCTAGTGATCCAAGATTGGATTGCGGTAAATCCTAAGATACAAGGAGACGAAACATTCCTCAAGGATAGTGATGGATTCTAGATGTCATTCCAAGTTTGACTCGGTTTTGTGATCGGAGCACCACTTTTGGTATGATCATAGTATGGTAAGGGTGGAGGTGGTTTAAGTTCTCCATTCCCTTGGTTGTGTTTTTCATGGGTTTATCCATGAGATCGCACATTCATTCTTGGAATATGGGATGGGGGTGACTGGCTGAAGAGAGATTTTCTTCAGTCATTTCCATGGTCGGGTGGTCCATGGAGGTCTTGAACCTGGTCAGTTATTGGCTATGTTTAATGGAAGATAATTTATTTTTCTTTTGTAATTATTAATGAGTGGAATTAATGCTTTTTATCTCTCTTTTATTTCCATGATTTTATTTTGGTTATAAGCATGTTTAAATGTTTGGTTCATGTAATTGTTATTTCATGTCTTTACTTGTAATTTTTAAATTGATGGATGTAAGACCTAATTGGTGCCATATATATTCGGAAGAGGGTGGTGATCCTTATTGTAATGTTTCATAAAAATATTCAGTCATTCATACTTTGTCTTCTATCCTAGATCTGTAGATCTCATTCATGCCAAGTGTTTGACATAATTTAATTCCAAGTTGGGGAAGGTGGAGATTAGTCCTAGAGTATATTTTTGGTTATTTGGAATTGTCTTCATGTATTTAATGATTTCTCAAAGCTACATGAATTTTTGGGAAGTGTACGATATTATACGCTTAAAAATTTCACTAAATACCATTGATGTAGGCATATGGCAGGGCAATTGAGTACTTGGATGCATGCATGACCATGTTGTGGGTACACCCTGAGCCTCCCAGATGCACCCTTGCCATATCAAAGGAGCATCCGGGGGTTTTCTTCAGAAAAAGTTAGTGGGACCTAGGGACAAGTCGTATTGATGACTCAGATAGTCTCTCAGATTCTTGTAGTAGGTGCAGAAAGTCTGTGTTATGGTTTTCAATGTCGATTTCACTTCCTTAAAGTCATCAAGGAGGTTGAGTCAGCTCTTAATTGTCCTCATCTCATGTTTACCCTAGTTGGTAGATTAATTGGGTACATTTGAGGGGAGGTGTATGTTACAGTAGTTAGGTAGTTGAGACCTCGTATGACTTTTATATACATTATTACATCCTCAGATTATTTTCCTTCAATGGATGTGGGAATTAAATTATGCTCCATTGGAGTATTTAAATGATTTCACTTATCCATGCCAAACCTATTCAACATATATCCAATGTACTTCTTCTGAGAGAGGAATATAAAATTTGGATGGTGAGAGACTTCAATACCAAGATAGTAGTGAACATAGCCCAAATCTATCATTTCAAAACCTTTCCTCAGTTATTTTTTTATGGATGAAATTTATTTCTCATTTTTCCCTATCATCAAAAGATTATCTACGTACACCAAAATATACCCAACTATTTTTCCAACTTTATTGACAAGCAAGCTTGCATCAACAATATCATAATGTTTGAAATTGAGTTTCAAAAGATCTTGAGTCAACTTCTTGTACCAGGTTCGTGGTGCTTACGTGATTCCATACAAGGATTCTACAAGCATGGATATTTTTTGTTCTTCACCCTACACAACAAATCCTTTTGGTTGGCACAAAAACACATTCTCGTTCAGATCTCCATTATAGAAAACAATTTTTACATCCATTTGATGGAATTTCCAACCATTCTAAGTGGCCAATGCAAAGATTGTCTGGATGGTATCCCATTTTGTTGTGGGGGAAAGAGTCTCCTCATAATTGACCCCTTCTGCATCTGAAAAACATTTTTCCACAAGCCTTGCTTTATCTTTGTCAAGTGGCCCTTCTACTCTATACTTTTTCTTGAAGGCCCACTAGTGAAAACTATTAGTTTTTTTCCCATTGGAGGATCAACCAACTTCTAGACGTCATTATTTATCAAAGGGTCATATTATTTATGCATCTCTTCTCTCCATTCATCACGAGAAGTGACTTATTTTAAGGAAGTTGGCTCAAAATATGTACATATATTTAGTTCACAATCATAATAAACATCCATATTAATATGTGAATCAAGATCGTCAACATCACCACCATTTTTTCTGGTTGGTCTTCTTGTTCTTGTCTTTCCATCCTCATTGAGACGAAAATTTTCAAGTGTATTTTTCATCCATTTTGGAGGATATTTGTAAGATGGAATAGGATGTGCAGTTGATTGAGATGGGGTGGAATCAAGATTTAGCCTCCCACTTTTCTCAATCACATCACTCAAAGTTTCATCTTGATCAGTGGTTGTATCTTCATGTAGGGGTGAGAGTGATTCAAAGGGAGATTCCATAGATTTATCCAATAAAGGGATCCCACTTCAAGATGTGGAATATCGTTATCAAACTCTTGAAAATTAATTTTCATGTATGAATCTATCCAACCAATCAAGTTGTTTCTCAACAACATTGCCAGTCTTGGAAGATTCAAGAAAGATCTCATCTCTAGATATTTTAAAATTATTTTTCACTTCATCATACAAAAGATATGATTTGGAGGTATTTGAGTACCTAGAAGATACATTCATGACTCCATGAACCAATTTTGTTTCTTTTTTCCTTAGGTATGAAGGTATAATAGGTGGAACCAAAAACCCTAAGATGCCTCACTAAAGGAATGTTGTCATACCACATTCTTATTGGGTGTGTGTTATATTATTTGCATAAATAGTCACATACGTGGGGGGTTCTATTCCCCCTTGTTGGTGGGTTTGTAAGGTGACAGTATCCCCCCTGCATGACGTTTGGGGAAGCACCCTAGAAAAATATTTTTGGACCCTATAATAGGTGGGCAGACCTACCTATGGTTTTGTGCATGAATTTTTCACATGGTTTTTAGCATGATGGTTTTTTTTCCATGGTATTTGGTAGATTCGGTCAAGGGAACTATGGTTATGTTATAATCTAGGGTTAATGGATTGGGGCTTATGATTTCTTTGACATGTATATATATTTATTGTAACACTAAAATGAATATAATGAAAAATAAATATGGTATTCTTGGCTTTGGGATCAGGGGGGAAATCTCTGCATGTATTTGTTTTATGTTTTCACCATTGTTTATTTTCAGTTTTAAGAATTTGTTTGTGTGTAATTTATATACAGGGTTAAAACCTACATTTCATATCAAAGTTGTTTCAACTTTAAGGGGACCCCTTTGCTACTGATGGGTTTTGCTCAGGCCTTTGGAAGACTTTGTTCAGTGGGAGATCTACAATATCAATTCTTGTAGTGAAAGAAGATGGTGAGTAGTGGAAACATAGAGATCGGGAAATTTAATGGTCATAGTTTTGATTTGTGGAAGCTCGAGATGGATGATTTGCTGGTGGATAAAGATTACTGGATCGAGGAAGATCTGGATACTAAACAAAAGAAAATGTCAGATGAAGGTTGAGTGAGGTTGGATCGAAAAGTAAAGAGCACAATACGGTTGTGTATCTTATATTTGATATTGTTGAACGTATATAGGGAAGCTACAACGAAGTCTTGTGGGACAACTTGGGGACTTTGTACCAATGTAAGTCTGTAGTGAAGAAATTGTTCCTATGAAAAAAGTTGTATAACCTGAGGATGAAGGATGGACACTCAGATAGAGAGCATCTGAATGCTTTTAATACTATCGTAAGTGAGTTTTTATCTGTTGATATAAAAATCTCAAATGAAGATAAGTGCATCATTTTTTTTTTCTCTACCATATTCGTGGGATAGTCTAGTTGTTGCAAAAGGTAGTAATACAATAACCTTGAAGTTTGATGAAATAGTCTCATCCATGCTTTCAGAGGAGATGAGATGAAAAAATATAGAGGGTTGGAATGGAGATGCCCTGTCTATACGAGGACGATCTTATAAAAAAAACAAAAATATATGCTCGAGTGGGATATTTAAATCTATAGGAAAACGTATTAAGGTGTGCTAGAAACGGGGAAACAAAGGGAATTTAAAAAAGTTACGATAGATATAAAGCTCCTAAGAAAGGAAATGGATCTGATGATTCTCCTTCTATACAGGAAAAAACCACCTCAGACTAAGGTGATCATGTGTACTTGGCTTCTTCTTCAAGTACACATGTATATCATGAGGCATGCTTGAATAACTCGTTTGCATCCTTTCGCTTCACTCCCCATAGGGAGTGGTTCTGTGAGTAGGAGAAATATGATAATGGTGACGTCTTCCTAGGGGATGACAGGAAGGCCAAAATCATCGAGCATGCAAAATTCAAGATGAATTTGCAAGGTTGAAGGATAGAAGACTTCCTGGTGTTATCCATATTCCTGCATTGGCCCAAAATATGATTTTTGTACACAAGATGGATCATTAGGGGAATTTTGAGGTCTAAAATGGGCCTCATAAGGAAATTATAAAATAATAGTGGAAATAAGAAAATAAGATTAGATTACATCATCATATTTTAGAGGGAAAAAATAAAAACCTACTTTTTCAACTCATATTTTCAAGTTATCTCCATATGGGTTTACTCCAATTTAAAGCGGGGACACTCGTTGGATGCATAATATGATTCCTCATCGAAGGAGTACCCATGTATTCCTAATTTTTCGTGTATTACAGTCGATCCAAAGTATGAAACATAGATACTCCTTGTATGCTGAATCAAATTATGCATCCAACGAGTACTCCTACTCGAAATTTGAGTAAAACCTTAGGGATATAATTTGAAAATATAGATTTAAAAAGTAGTTTTATTAGTTTATTATTTTTTAATATTTTAATTTTTTTAACCCAAAAATGGTAAATCATCCCCTATGGTTGACGTCATCATCTTAAATCTATTCATTCTTATAAAGTTTATTTTTGTTGTACATTTCTTTTAGGAAGCTTATTTTAGACCTCAAACGTTCTCTAATGGATGTGGGTGTAAAAATAGTGTTCGAGAAGCATACTTGCAAGATGGTTTGGGGAGAACTGGTGATCCAGGAGGATCAAGAAGAACAAGTGGCCTTGCAAATATCTCAAAAGCCAAAGTCATCATATGAAAGTGAAACCAGGACCATATCATAGTTCTTGTTGCCCTGATTCCAATGGTGTGAATGACACTCAAATTAGAGTTTGTATGTTCAATTTATAATTCATCAAAATTTTGGTCAAACATGGCCAAGTGAAAGGCTTAACGAGGAAAAAATTTCATCGTAACCCAATGCATAGAATCTAGCCACTGGAATGGGTGAATTTGTCACCTACTTAATTTTCCCACTAACACTTATTTTCTCGCTGGAGAAAATTAACAAATGTGTTATAAAAATAAAAATAAAAATAGTTTTTGGGTGGAAAGAAACCAACCCCGCCACCCCAAATGACAACATTATATATATAAAAAAAATTCAAAGAAACAGGGTGGCAGACCTCCATCCCCACCGTAGCCCACAGTGGTATTACTATATTAAAAAAAAAAGGGTGGGAAGTCCACCCCTGGTAGACCTACACTTAAAAAATATGATGTTGCCAGTTGGGGCTAAACCCACCCGAACCATGTGGGCTGACTCCGAACAGACAACCCTATTTAACACTAACTGCAAAAACAAACCATTGACGGTAAAAAATAAAATTCCACCTCATATGAAATATAACACACCATTCCTGGGGGGGTGCATTAGAGAAATTGTGAGGTCTAAAATGTGCCTCCTAAGAAAAATTTAGAACCAAAATATGCTTTATAAGAACCAATAGGATTCAAAATAATGATTTCAACCATGGGGAATGATTCACCATTTTTTGGGGTAGAAAAGTAGAAATATTAAAAAATAATACAATAATAAAACGACTTTTTCAACTTGTATTTTCAACTTATATCCCTAAGAATTTTCTCAAATTTTGAGCAGGGTACTTGTTGGATGCAAAATTAATTCCTCATCCAAGGAGTACCCATGTTAGATACTTTCGATGGTCCCTAGCACACAAAAAATGAGAAATAGATGAAAAAACGTGATTACAATCACTTTTTTTCATGTATTTCTTATTTTTCGTGTAGCAGGGTCCATTGAAAGTAAGAAACATGTGTAATCCCTGGATGATGAATAAAATTATGCATCCAAGGAGTGTTCCTGAAGTTAGAAAATTATAAGTTATAGAGCAATGCAACACATACAATATGTGGAAACATAAACACAAAAAACTTATAAAACCAGAGAGACAAATATATGTGGTTCACCCAATTTGGGCTACGTCCACCCAGAACATATAATCCTTCCTTTAGATTATCCAACAAAATTAAGAGATACAACCTACAACAAATCCGTTGTAATATCCTCTATTCTCTCTCACAATATCCTATATGTTTATCGCTCCGAGAATACACATAAAATACACAATCACAATACAATACCCTCATACAAAACGGGGGGTTGCCTTTTAGGGAAAGAAACCCTAAATTAACCATAAATTATATTTTCATATCATCTTCTTAATGTGTTATCACTTAGATTGAACCTCAGGCTGAAAGAGGCAATTTTGACATAACTTCACACCACGCTTAGCCAAGTAGCTAGCCCTACTAGGCCAGGAGAGGGCTCTCTCCATATAGATCATAGCCGAGATGACTGAGGAAAGAAGATATTAGGCTAGGTATAGTAGCTCAGGGTTTTTCTTTTTTATTTGTGTAGGGTTTTGTTGGATCAGGAGGAGTCAAACAGCTAGGGCAAGGAAATTAGGTAAAAATTTGCAGGGTGTTCTAAGGGGAAAGGTAGGTAGAAGGTTTGACACTTAAGATATGACTATGGTGAGGTGAATAGACCGGTCAGGAGTTAGGAAGAGCATATGAGATGAATTCTCCCTAAATTGAAGAAAATAAACAAATTATGCAAAATTTCCCAAAACAGAGCATGAAAACATGAATTATGCCTTTCAACTTGAAATTAAGAATATCATAGGCATGAAAATGGTTTATGAGCTTACAATACATTCATAAAAATTATAAAGAAGAAGAAATTATGTCAAACAATACATACCACATGGATCCCAAAGAAATAGCTGCAAATTTATCATTAATGTCCATGCCAAACTGATACAAAATTGTGTCCTTGAGATGCCAAAGCTCCAAGTGAGTCCAACCATTACAATGACTAAGAAAAAACATCATATAGACCTCAAAATCACTCTTCCTAACCTCAGGGAGTCAAATCCATGAGATAGGGATTAGTTTCACCTACTCCCAAACAAGAATCTCAAGACTAGGAAGACCCAACAATTTGCCTCTAAAAGAGAGAAAATTGATTCATTTGACATCTAGAGGGCTTATCTGATGTATCTACCTTCGATAACAATGAAAACATGAAATTTAAATTTATTGTGACCTTTTAGATCAATAATTTCTCATTTCCCAACATAAAAAGTAAAAAATTCAAAATTTGCTAAAGATGGTGAAAATTGCATTTTCCTGGCAAAAGCGCAGTGCCATGAGAGAAAAAATAGTCTCTTTTGCAAGAAAATTTTGGAGGCCTTACCTATGTCCCAATCAGCTCCATGATAGCTCATTGGAAATATATATGATTCTAGTTTTCAAATATGTCTCCATTTTGCAAAATGATGCTCATTTTCCTTGTCAAAAATCACTTTTCCCAACACTGGTAAAAGCGGAGCGCCAAGGTAAAAGAGGAGCCAAAAACATGAAAATTTGGTGGATTCCTGCACTTTTCATGGACCAGTTATCCTCCAAATTTTCTAAAAATTACTGGGTTTTATGTATTCATCATTCTAAAAAGCGCAGTGCCAAGGGCGTTGCATTTTTGGCTGATTTTCTGTGTGCCAAATTTTCTGAGTTTTCTGCAAGACTAGGCCTCAAACATGGATCAATATCTCTCTAACCATGAGGTGTTTTAAAAAAAAAAAAAGAGGTCTTTTTGTTCTTTGGCATGTTTGAACACAAACCTCCTCTAGATTCCTAAGATGCTTCTCTTATTGTCCACAATCTTCTCTGCAAAAACATGTCCAAACAAGACATTTCTGAAAAATGTGCATTCAAAGATTTTTTTAAATTTCTCAAATTTTCTCCAAATTTACACAAAATTTCTCTATAGATGCCAAATAAGGTGTGTTATGATATCATGGATATATCAACAAGTAGTTCCAATTTACCCTTCTCCCTTTGACAAATTAGGGTTTCCTTGAGTTTGTCCTTCAAAAGTTAGGTTTTCTACCTCAAGCTTCTCCTTCTCCAATGCCTTCTTGAGGCCTCTTTTCCTTGGTTTCTTCTTGGTGGTTTGGATCCTTTGTGCTATCTTCTCCTCTCTTCTTCTATGTTTATCTCCTCCTCCATACTATCTCTTTCCCGCCCCATGGTGTGTTTTTCCTCTTCCATGGTGTAAACCCTAGGGATGAGGAAATGGGAGTGGGGATAGGAAAATTAGGGAGATGGGGGAAGGGGTTATTGAAATTAGGGGGGTGATAGGGGATCAGAATGTTTAAGGGATTGGGAATTATAATTTTATTACAGGTTTGATAGGGCTACATATGAAATTGAGATGCCTAGGACTTAGGGTTTATGGGAAAAGGGATTTAGGGAAAGGGATACGATGTTGTAGGGAAAGGAATAGGGTTTACAGTGATGTAGGAAGAAAATGTGAGGTTTATGGGCACCAAGTTTGAGAAAAAAGAGTGAATCTAGGGCTCGTAGCTAAAAAAACTTCCTAACTCAGATAGAAACAAAAAGCAACATGAAATTCCTCTTGAAAAGAAATATATATTACTTACTTACTTACTTACTTGTGAAGAGGTGTTGAGAATCTTTATTGAAGATTTGAGGCAATTTGGCTGAGTTTCAAAGCTTGGAGATCGAACTGGGAAAAAATGGAGCACCAAAAAAAAATTGCAGCGCCGCTCCTCACAAGCATAGTGCCAATGTAATTTATTCTATGGTTTTCGGGCATTAGCGTAGCACTGCTAGGCATTAGCACAATGCTCGGAAAAAAGCACAGTGCCACTGCATCACTGTTTTGCAAACTACTTTTGGAGGTCTTCCTGGTGTCTAAATTGGGCCCTGCATAGCTTATTGGAAATCTCTTGAAGTCTTATTTCCAGATATATTTTTTTCTTTCTTATTTGAGTTGATTTGAACTGTCAAAAGTTGATTTTCCCAAGATTTCTCAAAAAGTGTTGAATGAGGGTGCAGAAATGCAGAGTGCTGGTGCAAGAATTTTTTGGAGGCCTTCCTCAACTCTAAATTGAGCATCTAATAGTCCATTGGAAATTTCTCTCTTTCTAGTTATCATTTGACTCATCAAGAAATTTATTTTGACACTCCAGCTATGAGAAACCTTGATTTTCCCAAGGTCACTCCAGAAGTGCAGAAACTCTCCCGTGGCACCTGTATTTTTGAAATTTATATAAAACCATGACAGTTATGTAAACATTGAAGGATTTTTTTCTTCTTGGACCTATGATGGAGAAACACCTCTCTCACTTTTGTCAAATTCATCTATGTGTGGTTGGAAACTGTAATATTCCTCATGCAGCTAATAGGAATATTGAATTTTGATTGTTGCACCTAGTAGATGAATAAATGGGGGAAGGGACCCATACTTAACTTTAATTAGCATGAAAACCCTCTTGGTGTGAAACGAGATCATTCTAGTAGCTGGATTTGACACCATCATGTGTGAACAAGGACAATTGGTTTTGGACAAAAGTCAAGTTTGACCAAGTCAACACCATTCATGGAGAAGAGTGGATCATCAATGTAAATAGCTCAATATGAACAAGGATAAGTTTAAAAAAAAATATGAGAGATATATTGAAGACACTTGGGTGTGAAAAGGGGTGAAGCAGGTTGAAGAGGTCAACCTTGACCAAATCAAACAGTGTGGTTTTGGAGGAGTGGCCTTGATAGAGATACAACATAGTTTTGGAGGGAGATTGATCATGTGATGTTGGAAACCCTAATGGGTGGGACCCAAATGTTTGGAGGATTACATAGCTTATAAGGAAGAGGATGGCAGCCATTTTAGGTTAGCTTGATGATTATTGATTTGATGGTCTGCATGACTGTTTGGCATTCTCTTGTTGTTCAGCAGAGTTGCAGTGTTGTTTAGCACAAGGAATTATTGTTTAGGAATTCTTTCTCCTACCTTGAGAGGCCTCTTGGAGGAGAATTTTAATTTATTTTTCCACATTCAGGATTGAGGCCAAGCATCCTCCTTCAGCTAAAACATTATTTCTATAGAGCATAATGTTGTGTTGCAGGGTGTTGTAGTCGAAGGTCCACAACACCACTTCCAGAGCTTGTTTTCCAGAGGAGGAAGTATTCCCTTCTTTGGAAGATCAGTGAGGGAGAATTATGAGCATATTTTACATCCTGGCACTTGGCCAAAGCATTCTCCATCTCCTACAATGCAGTCCCTTGCAGGAATTGCGTCATTTTTCTGAGTATTGCAGTTTCAGGGTCAAGACCCTTGATCTTGAGCTTGTTCCTTGGGGAAAGGGCCAACCCTTCTCCCGGAAGGATTATATAAGTATCTTACTCTACTCCTTGTATTTCTCTACTACATATATATAGAGTTGCAGTATAAATACATTATTTCATATTTAGATCTACAGATCTGGTATTTTATAGTTGTACTTTCATGGAGCCCTTACCCGGTCATTCTTATATTATATAAAAAGGAAGAGATTTCCATTTTTCTCAGCCATTGGATGAAATTAAACTCTAGAAATATTATTTCTTCTAATTTTCTGCATAAACCCTCATTAAAATAACACTGTCACATGCTCAATAAATTATGCATATCATAAGTCATGGGGATTGGGCATTTTTGAGTTGTATTGACTTGGGGAGATCTGTTTAGCATGGCTAGAGAGATTTTTTTTTCTCCAATTCTGTATGTGAGATGTATATAGGAAGAAATAAGGGATCTAAGTCCCATTTCTCATATTTATAGCGTAATTCTCTATAATTAACGTTTTTATTCCCTATATTGCTGCATTTCCTCACTTTGGAATGGGTTAGTGGGACATTATCTTACTTATGAACATTCATTTGATGGATACATGTTCCTTTCACACCTTATGAGCTAATTCACACTACTATTGTGTTCATACATTGCTGCATTCCCATTTTAGGATATTACAGTGGTATCTGAGCATGATCTTTGGCTCAGCCTGTGAGTTCCAGCTATCAAAATAATAAAGAGAAGGAGAAAAGATTAGAATGATGGATAGAATGATTTTTCTGTCATCAATTTCCAGATCTATAAAGAACCTCTCCCAGGAGGTTAAGCAGATGAAGGAGAAGAGATGCAATGAAACTCCTAGAGGGTTTCAAGAAGAGGAAGGACCATGCACTTCCTGTTATCATAGAGAAGAAGATGAGAAGCATGGAGGACACTTGGATCATTAGATTCTATGTGACTAACTTTTTGAGTAAAAATCTCAACCTAGAGCCTTCAAGGAGACTCTAGACTTCCCATAGTTCATTCAACTGGAGAAATAAAGGAGACACTGCAGCCAAGGGAAAATCAAGGGCAATAGGTTTCTATTGTCCACTTTTGATGGGACATATGTAGCAAGGGCTTGGGAAAGAAGACTTAATGCATTATTCCTACTAAATCTAGTGGTAGAGAGAGAGGTAGTTGAGATTGTAGAACTGCACATGGAGGGTAAGGCAAGCACCTGGTGGTTCAGTCACATAAGTCATGCAAGAGTATCTACTTTTGTAGATTTCACTCAAAAGGTGATCAAGATATTTGATGAAGAAAAATAAGAGAGAGAGGAGCCCTCACCACCACTTGAGGAGACTTGTACCAATGTTGTCACAACCTTGGAGGAGCAGCCTTCAACATCAGCAGTTGTGGGAGCCAAAATAGTAGAAGAAGGAACTCTTGCATCCATACAAGGTGTTCCCAAAGCCCATCAAGGTATGATTGAATTTCCACTTTCTATTATTGTAGAAAATAGTTTAGAGGATTGTGGAAATCTACCTTGGCATGACCAAGAATCAACACAAACTGCTAATTTAAAGAAACCAAATTGCACTGTGCTGTCCAAGAGAGACAATGAAGAAAGGAGGACACATTCCTCATGGGAGCATTCAAATGGAAGCTTCATTCAGGAAGCAATGGAGGAAGAAATGACGAAGGTTATACATCTTGAGATGAGAAAAATTTTCTCCTCTCTAGATGACACTTTCTCAATGAGCATGCCACAACTCAAAGAGAGACTTCTACCTGCAGTAGATCTAAGACCCCATTGGTTTTGGACGGCCATGCATGAGGAGAAGATCTCATTAATATATCCCATTGGAGGTGCACTTAAACATTTCATGAAGTGAAAATTTCTTCAAAGGTTTGAGGAGGTTGGTGTCCTACAATGGGAGGATACCAAGTATTTGTAGAATGATATCCACCACCCACATTGGGATGATTGGATGATAGTATGGAGCAAGGGGTTCCCAAACCACTTGCAGATCTATGATATAGGCCAGCAAGAATCATGGCTACGCTGACTGCTCTTGGGTGAGTATGGTTACTACCCAAAGATTCATATTCTCTTGTCTCATGCCTTATGTCTCAAGGATGGGATGCATAAAAAGAAGGCATGGTTGCTTTGGTTATTAAGAAGAGAGTTTGGACATCACATGCTAAATATTATGTCCATGTATTTAATCTTGATTGAGTTATGTCTAATGTATTTACATATATTTCTGTTTGAGATGTATCTCATGTATGTACTTTGGTTTGGGAGGAAGGATAACTCCCACATGATGTGGCATAAGCGAGCTTGTTTGAACTATGTTGATGAGATATCTCACATGTCCATTATTGTATTTTTGCTCCATGATTTACATTATGATAATTCAAGAAGGCAGGAAGAGTCCTTGCTGCTATGGTTACTATTGCGAGAGCATGGGATGAAATTTCTTCATACTCATCTTGATATTTCAGGAGGAATGTATAGCACATTCAAGGTGAAAATAGGCTACCCTTCAACATTGAAGGTTAAGGAGGGGTTTCCACATAGGAAGAATATTTCCCCACATAGTAGCATTATAGTGGATGAATTTGGCATGTGGAGTGTCAAGGAAGGGGATCATGGACTGACAAGAGCCTTATCACTAGGGCCAACAACACTGTCACTTGGGAGTATGTTTCTATTGATGGAGTGTTCCAAGGGGAGCATGCATTCTCTCTTGTTGCAGATTTTTATGAGAAGATTCTCATGGGAGGAATCATCCATGGACCTCACTTTTAGCCTATTCATCATGCATGGTAAGGAATATATTTATGTACTTATTGATTATTTCATTGATTATGTACACTTTCTCACCATGTATATACATCGCATTGCTCCACAAGAGGGCAAGATTATTTATGTGCTTCATGGTCATGCTAGAGACAACCTCTATGATGGAGGTAACCCTTCTCTACATGACTTTGTACAAGTTTTTTGTCATTCTCATTGTACTCAGCTGATATGTAATTCTCTTTACCACCTCATGGTAGATGTGGAAACATGCACAACCATCATTTTGTTGAAAGACCACTTGCCACATGATGATCTAAAGCAGCAGCTAGGAAGACTATGTTGTATCCACTTGATAAACCATTGGTATCATCCAAACTTACATATAACCTTCAACATTTTTCTGATTTGGATGCAAAATGGTGATGATGTGTCATTCATTTTGAATGGGATTATTTGGGCCAGCACGATTCATGAAATGGGATAAAGGATCTTTGGAGATATAATATTCTTCTTGCCACTTGAGGGCAACCTTATTGCAGCCCAAGATCAGCATATGCTCTACACTTGACATAAGTCAAGAGGAAGACAGTGTGGGGTAGACCATTTTGTCTACCATGTTCAGTTATTCAGCCCACCTACATTGCAGGAGCCAAAGGTGGAGGAGATCTTTCATGAGTTTCCATGTTAGAGGGTGACTCATCTTGCATGGATGATAGCTTGGGGGTGGAGGTTTTACATGGGAATGATAGTTCCCAACACATTTTAGTCTCCATGCCTTGAGAGGGAACTCTACAGTTCTATCATTGCAGTTGCTTAGGGACAAGCAACATTTGGGAGGGGAGAACTGTAATATTCATACATTAGCATGCAGCTAATAGGAATATTGAATTTTAATTTTTGCACCTAGTAGATGAATAAATGGGGGAAGGGACCCATAATTAACTTGAATTAGCATAAAAATCATCTTGGTGTGAAAGGGGATCATTCTAGTAGCTGGATTTGACACCATCATGTGTGAACAAGGACAATTGGTTGTGGACAAAAGTCAAGTTTGACCAAGTCAACACCATTCATGGAGAAGAGTGGATCATCAATGAAAATAGCTTAATATGAACAAGGATCAATTTAAACAAACATATCAAAGCTATCTTTAATACACTTGGGTGTGAAAATGGGTGAATCAGGTTGAAGAGGTCAACCTTGACCAAATCAAACAACGTGGTTTTGGAGGAGTGGCCTTGATAGAGATACAACACAGTTTTGGAGGGAGATTGATCATGTGATGTTGGAAAACCTAATGGGTGGGACCCAAAGGTGAGGAGGCTCACATAGCTTATAAGGAAGAGTATGGTAGGCATTTTAGGTGAGCTTGATGATTATTTATTTGATGGTCTACATGACTGTTTGGCATTCTCTTGTTGTTCAGCAGAGTTGCAGTCACTGTTTAGCACAAGGCATTCCTGTTGAGGAATTCCTTCTCCTACCTTTACAGGCCTCTTCGAGGAGCATTGTAATTCATTTTTCACATTCAGGATTGAGGCCAAGCATCCTCCTTTAGCTACAATGTTATTTTTGTAGAGCATAATGTTGTGTTGTAGGGTGTTGTAGTGGAAGGTCCACAACACCATTCCCAGAGCTTGTTTTTTAGAGAATGAAGTATTCCCTTCTTTGGTATATTAGTGAGGGAGACTTCTAAGAATATTTTACATCTTGGCACTTGGAAAAATCATTCTCCATCTCCTACAGCGTAGTCCCTTGCAGGAACTGTGTCATTTTTCTGAGTATTGCAGTTTCAGGGTCAAGACCCTTGATCTTAAGCTTGTTCCTTGGGGAAAGGGCCAACCCTTCTTCCAGAAGGATTGTATAAGTATTTTATTATAATCCTTGTATTATTCTACTACATATGTATAGAGATGTAGTATAACTGCATTATTTCAGATCTATATCTATAGGTCTGGTATTTTATAACTGTACTTTCAAGGAGCCCTTGCCGGGTCATTATTATATTGTATAAAAAGGACGAGATCTCAATTTTTCTCAGCTGTTGGATGATTTTGAAATATAGGTATATTATTTATTGTAAATTTATACATAAACCCTCATTAAAATAATGTTTTCACATGCTCAGGAAATTCTACATATCATAAGTCATGGGGTTTGGGTATTTTTTGAGTTGTATTGACTTGGGGGATCTGTTTAGCATAGCTAGAGAGATTTGTGTTTTCTCCAATTCTGAATGTGAGATATATATAGCATGAAATAAGGGATACAAGCCCCATTTCTCATAGTTATAGTGTAATTATCTGTAATTAACATTTTTATGCCCTATATTACTGCATTTCCTCACTTTGGAATGGGTTAATGGGACATAATCTTACTTTTGAACATTAATTTGATGGCTATGTGTTCCTTTCACACCTTATGAGCTGATTTACACTGCTATTGTGTTCATACATTGATGCATTCCAATTTTAGGATATTACAGAAACATAGTTTAAAGCGAAACCGGCCCTATGAGTGGAAAATGACTTGAATCTTGGAAATAATTCTCAAAAAATGATGGAAAAATGATTTTTATTAGCTGAAATGACCTCATACTTACTAATATGACCTAATTTATGGCTCATTTTCTTAAATGCCTCGTTTCCTTAACAAACCCTAGCTCAGTGGGAGAGGAAATTAGGGCTTAGTGCTTGTGAAGAATGGCGACTTGGGAACCCTTGGGAAAAGACAACTCCCTTTGACATTTGATGTGTTGGGATGTGTATTTTTGAGTTGAAAGCCTTTGGGATACTGAATACTTATTACATTTGAACTGATTGAAGAAAATCTTGAGTTTATTCTGGGTCACCTTCACACTTTATGCTGCCCTTTATTGAAAATGAGACAATTCAATGATTTGACCTAATGAAACCCTAGTGACCTAATGAGAAATGAAAGAAACTCACTCAATGAGTGATTTTGACTAAAATTGAAATGGAAGCAGACTTGTTTTCAGCATGATGAAGATGTGGAAGAGGGTCAGCGGGCATTTACTTGTGAAGGAAAATGGGACACTTGACAAGGAAAGCCACCAGTAGAACAATTTTATATCATGACCTAATGGAATGATTGAAAATTCTTTAGAATGGGACACCTAAGATGCACATGAAAAATTTGTTTTGATCCCTGGTGGAAGTATGCATATGCTGACACTAACATTGGCTCCCGTTGGGGATGGTAGCTCCTTGAAGGTGCCAAGAACACCGTAGACCAATTTCCTATCCATTGGGCATGGATTTAGAAGCTAAAGACTAATTGAATATTGGAAGAAATTTGATTCAATAAACTAAACTCACTCAAGACTGACTAAAACAAAACTTAAAAATTTGACTTACCCTACTTATTAAGGGTAGTATATCACCTAGAATTGAGGGCTTCAAATCCTGATGAAAAGCACCTGTCTTTTTGAAATAATATTTACAATCAGACGATATCAAAATTCCAGTATAACCAATCAAGCAAATGCCTCCTTGATTGATTCTCATAATCAGATTCTCTGGACAACAATAAATATTTACAAATGGGCAGCCAAAAACATAGTTGACGATGATCTCCATCATGACTAAATACTGCAATAATTACTTTCACTACTGATTATAATAGATTTTCCACTGGATCCTGAAAAACATGAAAATTTAACTCTTACAGATCTAGATGAAACAAGGTACCTTTTTCTCTTGATTCTGATCTCTCTTCATAATGTACCTTAGCAAGACTGTGTTCCTGGTCTTCAAAAACTTTTGAACAAGTAGGTGAGTAAATTTATTCTTGAAATAAAAATTCTAAACATGAAACATGAGAAGAAAAATTTGAATGAAAATCCTCAATGCCTTGGTCCTCTGCAATTTGAATACATTGTTTATCATCTTCATATGACATGGCAACTATATTGTCATGTTTCTCATCACACTCATCAGTCCTAAGAGGGAAAAGTTCAGATTGTTCATAAACCTGAAAGCTGACATTTCTATCATTTACTGCAGAGTTATCCAAAGAATATTTTTCACTTAATTGAACAAATATCTCATCTTGTTTTTCACAATGGGACTGGATTACCTCTTTTTGAAGATTTTGTTCTAATGGGATGAGAACACTGGGGTCAATAAATTTGTTTTCATCTTTCAAGGTGGTCTTGACAATATATCTCTCCCTCATGGGATCAGGAACAACATACTCTTCATCATTATAATATGAATCTAGATCTCGATTAGCTAGCTTGAATTTACCATAATCTAAAATTGGAACTTGATTTTCCTGCATATCATCTTTTACTACAATCAGATCTGAAATAAGACCTCATCTTCCATCATTTTCAACTTTACAAATATCTTCAGCCTATTGCAAAATTTCCTAAGCATCTTGATAAGTATTCTCTATGATTTATTTATGCTGCTGAAATGGATTTTCATATAGGGCTTCCATGATCCCATCATCCATGAATTCATCATCTCCATAAAAATTCTCAATATTTTCAATAAAACTATCAATATGTTTACAACAGTTCTGAACTAATATTAAGGGTGGACAAGATTCTTTATACCTTTCAAAGAATATGGAATGAAAATCCTTTAAACAGTAAATACAAGCAGGTGAGAAAATTTCATACCAAGATCGAGCTTCATCTTTCAGAGTGGCCATGAATATCTTCATCAAGCAGTCTTCAGGAAAATCAAACTTTAATCTATGCACATGCATGTGAAATCTCACTAGATGAAGAGCAGCATCATTATCTTTCACATTTTTGAACATAGGAAAATTCCTTTCCCAACCTACCATAGGAATTTTATTTTGGAAACCTAGAATGTGATCTGAGCTCATGGGAGCATACCATCTTGCAATAGTTTCCATCCTGGAAAATCCTGAAACTATTTATCTTCATGAAGTGGAGTCACCATGAGGTGTTTATTTTCTAGATCTTTCAGTGAATGGAGCCGCTAGGTGAATGTTCAGCCTTCATATGTGTCCAACTGTTGTTCACCATCAACATTCAGATCTTATCTATGTTGTTCTTTTCCAGGGAATATTTTTATTTTCATTCTTACTTTTTCTTCCCCAGTATGGTTTCCAAAATATTATCACTCATATTGAACCTCAGGCTGAAAGAGGCAATTCTGAGGTAACCTCAAACCATGCTTAGCCAAGTAGCCATCCCTACTAGGATAGGAGAGGGCTCTCTCCTTATAGATCACAGCCGATATGAGTGATTAAATAAGATATTAGGCTAGGTATAGTGGCTGAGGGTTTTGATTTTTTATTTGTGTAGGGTTTTGTTGGATCAGGAGGAGTCAAACAGCTAGGGTAAGGAAATTAGGTCAAAATATGCAGGGTGTTATAAGGGGAAAGCTAGGTAGAAGGTTTGACACTTAAAATATTATTATGGTGAGGTGAATAGATCAATCAAGATTTAGGATGATCATATGAGATTAATTCTCCCTAAACTGAAGAAAATAAATAGATTATGCAAAATTTCCCAAAACAGAGCATGAAAACATGAATGCTTCCTTTCAACTTGAAATTAAGCATATCATAGGCATGAAAATGGTTTATGACCTTACAATACATTCATAAAAATGATCAAGAATAAGAAAATATGTCAAACAATACATACCACATGGATCCCAAAGAAATAGTTGCAAATTTATCATTAATGTCCATGCCAAATTGATACAAAATTGTGTCCTTGAGATGCCAAAGCTCCAAGTGATTCCTACCATTATAATGACTGAGAAAATACATAATATAGACCTAAAAACCACTCTTCCTATCCTTAGGGAGTCGAATCCATGAGATATGGATTAGTTTCAACTACTCCCAAACAAGAATCTGAAGACTAGGAAGAGCCAACAATTTGGCTCTAAAAGAGAGGAAACTGATTCATTTGACCTCTAGAGGAATTATCTGATGTATCTACCATAAATAATGATAAAAAAATGAAATTTACATTTATCTCTACCTTTTACATTATTAATTTCTCATTTCCGAACACAAAAAGTCAAAAAGTCAAAATTTGCTAAAGATGATGAAAATTGCATTTTCCTAGCAAAAGCACAGCGCCATGATAGGAAAAATAGCCTCTTTTGCAAGAAGCATTTGGAGTCCTTCCCGGTGTCCAAATAAGCTACATGATAGCTCATTGGAAAGATCTTAGAGGCTAGTTTCCAAATATTCCTCCATTTGTCCAAAATAATTCTCATTTCCCGATCAAAAATCACTTCTCCCAAGACAAGTTAAAGTGCAGCACCAAGGTCAAAAAGGAGGCAGAAACATGAACATTTGGTGGTTTTTTTCACTTTTAAGGGACCAGTTCTCCTCCAAATTTTCTGAAACTTGCTATGGTTGATGTCCTAATAATTATGTACATGATGGCAGTGACCATCTTTCCACTGGAGGCTCCAAGAAAAAGCGTAGCACCAAGGGTGCTGCACTTTTGGCAGATTTTCTGTGTGCCAAAATTTCTGAGTTTTCTACAAAACTAGGCCTTCGACATGGATCAATATTTCTGTGACCATGTAGTGTTTTGAAAAAAAGAGAGATTTTTTTTTTCTTTACCATGTTATGAACACAAAACTCCTCCAGTTTCCTCAGATGCTTCTCTTATTGTCCAAAATCTTCTCTGCAAAAAGCTGTCCAAAACAGGACATTTCTGGAAAATGTGCCTTCAATTTTTATTTTTTTTTCTCAAATTTTCTCCAAATTTCCTCAAAATTTCTCTAGATATGCCAAATAAGGCGTGTTATGATATCATGGATATATCAAGAAGTAGTTCCAATTGACGCTTCTCCCTCTGACAAGTTAGGGTTCCCTTGAGTTTGTCCTTCAAAAGTTAGGTTTTTTGCCTTAGGCTTCTCCTTCTCCAATGCCTTCTTGAGACTTCTTGTTCTTGGTTTCTTCGTGGTTGTTTGAGTCCTTTGTAGTGTCTTATCCTCTCTTATTCTATGTTTATCTCCTCCTCCATAATGTCTCTTTCTTTCCACATGGTGTCTCTTTCCTCTTCCATGGTGTAAACCCTAGGGATGAGGAAATGGGAGTGGGGATACGTCTAGGGAGTGGGGATAGGAAAATTAGGGATATGGGGGAAGGGGTTATTGAACTTAGGGAGGTGATAGGGGATAAAAAAGTTTAAGGGATTGGGAATTAGAATTTTATTACAGGGTTGATAGGGCTGCCTAGGAAATTGAGATGCCTAGGACTTAGGATTTAGGGAAAAAGGGATTTAGGGAAAGGGATATGGTGTTTTAGGGAAAGGAATAGGGTTTAAAATGATGTAGGAAGAGAATGTGAGGTTTATGGGTGCCAAGTTTGAGAACAAAGAGTGAATCTAGGGTTTGTAGCTAAGCTAACTTCCAAATTCACATAGAAACCAAAAACATCATGAAATTACTCTTGAAGACTGCAAGGAGGTGGAAATTATATATTACTTACTTGTCAAGAGATGTTGAGAATATTTGTTGAAGATTTGAGGCAATTTGGCTGAGTTTCGAAGCTTGGAGACTGAACTAGGAAAAAACGCAACGCCCAAACAAAAGTGCATTGCCACTCCTCAAAAGCACAGCGCCAGTGTAATTTACTCTATGTTTTTTAGGCATTAGCACAACGCCACTGGGAATTAGCACAGCGCCCAGAAAAAAGCACATTGTCACTGCAACACTGTTTTGAAGACCACTTTTGGAGGTCTTCCATGTGTCCAAATTGGGGCCAGGATAGCTCTTTTCAAATATCATGAAGTCTAATTTCAAAATATACTTTTTTTTTTTTTTTCTCTGATTGTAGTTGATTTTTCCTATCAAAAGTTTATTTTCCCAATACTAGTCAAAAAGTGTTGAATGAGGGTGTAGAAATGCAGAGTGCTGGGGCAGGAAAGTTTTGGAGGCCTTCCTCAACTCCAAAATGAGCTCATGATAACTCATTGGAAATGTCTCTTTGTCTAGTTATCATTTGAATCATCAAGAAAGTCATTTGGACACTCCCATTATGAGAAAACATGATTTTCCCAAGGTCACTCCGGAAGTACAACAACTCTCCTGTTGCACCTGTATTTTTGACATTTCTCTAAAATGATGATACCTGTGTAAACACTGAAGGAGGTTGTTTTTACTAGAAATATGATGGAAAAAACCCTCTCTCACTTTTTTCAAATTCATCTCTCTTTGGTCAGAAACATATTTTAAAGAGAAATTGGCCCTATGGGTGGAAAATGGCTTGACTCTTGGAAAGTCTTGTAAAAAAATGAGGGAGACATGATTTTTATGAGATGAAATGGCCTCATACTTACTGATATGAACTTCCTTATGCCTCTTCTACTTAAATTTTGCATTTCCATAACAAACCCTAGCTCAATGGGAGAGGAAATTAGGGTTTAGTGCCTATGAACAATGATGACTTGGGCACCCTTGGGAAAAGACAACTCCCTTTAACATTTGATGTGTTGGCATGTGGATTTCTGAGTTGGCAGCGTTTGGGAGACTGAATACTTATTACATTTGAACTAAATGAAGAAAATCATGAGTTTATTCTGGGTCACCTTCACACCTTCTGTTGCCCTTTATTGAAAATGAGACAATGCAATGATTTGACCTAATGAAACCCTAGTGACCTAATGAGAAATAAAATAAATTGACCGAATGAGTGTTTTTGACTAAAAAGTGAAATGAGATTAGACTCATTTTCAGCATGATGAAGACATGGAAGAGGGCTAGTAGACATATACTTGTGAAGGAAAATGGGACACTTGACAAGGACAACCACCAGTGGAACAATTTTATATCATGACCTAATGGAATGACTGAAAATTATTTAGAGTGGGACACCTAAAATGCACATGCAAAATTTGTTTTGATCCCTGGTGGAAGTATGAAAACACTGACACTAACATAATGAATGATCCAGATTGAATAGAAATTAAAATACTTTTACAAGGCAATTTTACATATGTTTTTAGCTTCAGGGGTGTTGCCCCCGAAACCCCTGCCAAGGGGGGGCTCCATAGAGCTGTAGCCACACCCCCCTTGACCCCACATGTAGCATTTAATTATGGACAGTGTTTCCGCCTCATTAAGAATAGGGGTTCAATTCTATCATACAAAACAAATAAGATAATCAGACTTCACACCGAAAAATCTCCCACTTGGAGACTGATTATAGTAATTCCGATTTTGCTTCATTTGCTGGAAAATGAATCCACTTTGGACTTGGTTGTTTCTCATCTTCATCATCATACTTGAATACCAAATGAAACTGAGCATAATCTTAATTTATCCCTAGTTACAACTTTTGTTAGCATATCTACAGGATTCTGGTTAGTGTTTATCTTTTCCAGGTTCAATTGTCCATCGTCCAACACTGACCATATGAAATGGTACTTCAGTTGTATGTGTTTAGTCCTAGAATATAATTTTGAGTTCTTTGCAAGATGAATGGCACTTTGGCTATCACTGTATAACGTGCCCATATCATGCTCCTTACCCAATTCATCCATCAACCTTTGCAGTCGAATCATTTCTTTACTAGCTTCTATAGTAGCAACATACTCTAATTTTGTTGTTGAAAGTGCAACAAAACTTAGGATTTTTGAAACCCAACTGACAGTTGTTCTAGCTCAGTAAATACATACCCAGTAGCGTTCCTCCTCTTATCTCTATCACTTGCCATATCTGCATCAAAATTTCCATGTAGATCAATGTTTGAACCACCATAGCATAATGCTTCATTTGTGGTACCTCTCAAATATCTAAGAATCCATTTCGCTGTCATCTAATGTTCTTTTCGTGGATTTTTCATGTACCTGCTTACAACTCCAACTTCATGTGCAATATCAGGCCTTGTGTAGACCATTGCATACATTAAGCTTCCAACTGCTGATGCATATGATACTTTACACATATAATCCATTTCCTCTTGGGTCTTGGGGCACATCTCCTTGCTAAGTTTGAAATGGCTAGCAAAAGGTGTACTAACTCATTTTGCACTCTACATATTAAATCTTTTCAACACCTTTTGTATGTAATCATTATGGGACAATCTTTATTTGTGATTTTTCTTGTCTCTAGTTATTCTCATACCAAGTATTTGTTTTGCAGCTCCCAAATCCTTCATTGCAAATGAATTTGCCAATTTTCATTTGAGTACATTTATTTCGTAGATGTTAGACCCTACAAAAAGCATGTCATATACATACAATAACAATATAATATAGTTGTGATATTTTTTCTTTTTAAGATAAACACAATGATCAAAGTGACATCTGGTATAACCTTGTTCAGACATAAACTTGCCAAATTTCAGATACCACTGCCTTGGAGCATGTTCTAAGCCATACAAGCTCTACTTTAACTTGCACACTAATTTTTTTTTCCCTCTGACCTCATATCCTTCTAGTTGTTGCATATAGATCTCTTCCTCCAAATATCCATGCCGAAATGTTGTCTTTACATCTAACTGTTCAATATGCAAATCTTTCGCTGCTACAAGACTTAAAATAGTTCTGATTGAAGTCATCTTAACAATAGGAGAAAATATTTCATCAAAATCAACACCTTTATTCTGTGCAAGCCCCTTCACCACAAGTCTAGCTTTGTACCTTTGTTTTCCTCCATCTTCTTCCTTCATCCTGTAAACCCATTTATTCTGAAATTTTGGTTTACCTTCAGGCAAACTCACTAAGTCCCAAGTCTGGTTATGTATTAAGGAGTCCATCTCATCTTTCATGGCTAGCTCCCAATTCTTCCTGGTTTCAACCTGCATTGCTTCTTAATAACATTTAAGTTCACCATAATTAGTCAACAATAAATAATATAATGAAGGAGAGTATCGTTCAGGGGGTCTACTTATCCTGGTAGATCTTCTTACACCACTTTCCAGTGCTTGAGGTCCCTGTTGCAGTT
This sequence comes from Pinus albicaulis, assembly GCA_034641835.2. Lineage (NCBI taxonomy): Eukaryota > Viridiplantae > Streptophyta > Pinopsida > Pinales > Pinaceae > Pinus > Pinus albicaulis. The sequence continues at coordinate 365,742,389 of CM076576.1, forward strand.
GTGGTGGTTGTTGTTTTTGTCGTTGTTGATTATTATTATTTTCAAACATGTTTTCTTTTTCTATGATCTCATCAAGAACTTTTTATTATTTTTTTTCTTTTTCCTTTATCTTTTTCTGTATTTGATTCTTATAAAATACCTTTTCATTGAATATTACATCTCTGCTCCTAATTATTTTGTGATTTTCATAATCATATAAGCGATAACCAAAATAATTAACAACATATCCAATAAAGGTACATTTCTTTGATTTTTCCTCAAGATTTGTTCTATTTTATTTATTAATATGGACAAAGGCATCACAAGCAAAAGGCTTTAAAAAATAGTAGTTTACGTTTTTACATGTCCATGCCTCCTCTGGAATACCACCATGCAAGGAACTTGAAGGCCCTCTGTTTATTAGATAAACAACAGTATCTACACCATATGCCAAAAATTGTAAACTCAATCTTCCATGTAATATCATGCACCTTGCACGCTCCATGATTGTTCTGTTCATCCTTTCTGAGACACAATTTTCTTGTGGTGTTGTTGGAACTGTCTTCTCTCTACGAATTCCATGCTCTGAAAAATACCTATCAAACTCTTTGCTGCAATATTCACCTCCATTGTCCGATCTCACATGCTTCAACTTATTTCTTGTATAAATATCAACCAAAACTTTCCATTTCTTGAAAGTATCAAATACATCAGATTTATTCTGAATAAAATAAATCCAAGTTTTTCTAGTTGCATCATCAATAAAAGTAACATAATAACAAGAGCCACCGAGAGATGATACCTGAGAAATTCCCCATACACCTGTATGCACAAGCTCTAATTTTTCTCTCTTCTTTTCTTTCCCAACTCTAAGAAATATGGCTCTCTTATATTTTCCATAAATAGAATTCTCACAAAAATCCAAATCAATATTCTTCAAACCCGACAACAAATTTCTTGAGTGAAGAATCTTCATCCCCTTCTCACTCACGTGTCCGAGCCTATGATGTCATAATGTTGCATTTGATCCTTTGGAAGTTAAAGCATAATCAGAGTTAGAAATACCATTTCATAAATACAATGTACCAACCTTTTATCCTTTTGTTATTACCAGGCCTCCTTTGGTGACCTTCCAAGTTTTATCTGTGAAAGTTGTCACACTACCTTCACCACCTAACTGACCTGTTGAAATTAGATTTTTCTTCAGATCTAGAATATGCCTTACCTCTTTTAATAACCATTTGTTTCCATTCTTTTGTTTTACATGAAATTTACCCTTCCAACAATTTAACATGGTTTATCATCACCTAAAAGAACTTGTCCAAAATCGCCTTGAACATAGTCATGAAAATATTTCTTATTAGGTGTGGCATGGAATGAGGCCCCTGAATCAACCACCTAGGAATCAGTAACATTTTCTAAAGAAATAATCAAAGCATCTTGTAACACATCACCTGTTACATTTGCTTCATGATTGTTTTCTTGTTGTGTGTCTTCTTCTTTTCCCTTCCGAGATCTATAATCTTTCTTTAGGTGTCCTTTCTTTCCGCATTTCCAGCACACTATCCTCGATATGGACATGGATCTTCCTTTCCTTAATTTACTACTATATGATGAGCTCTTTCCTCTTTCCATTTTTGTTCCCCTAGTCTCTACACTCAAATCATTACCAAATGTCTCACCAGAGCTTTTTCGTCACATTTCCTCACTAAGGATAGCACCAACAACACCATAAAACATTAGAGTACTATATCCAGAGATAGAGTTATTAATGGCCATAACTAAACCATTCCAACTTTCTACCAATGACTATAGAAATTACAGATCCCTAACTTCATCATCAAAGTTTATCCCTATAGAACTTAACTGACTGGTGACCGTATTAAAATTATTTTAATGGTCCACAATAGATCTACCTTCCAACATTTTCATATTAAATAAATGTTTCATAAGAAATACCTTGTTTGAGGCCGAGGGTTTTTCATATAGTTTAACTAATTCCTTAATCAAACCCTCTATTGTTGTTTCCTTCAAAATATTGAAGGCTACCAATGCCGCAAGGCACAACCGTACTATTCCAAGTGCCTTTCTATCAAGAAACTCCCATTCCGCATCTATCATAGTCACCGAATTCTTTATTTTTCTGCTCAATGGTAGGTAGAGATCTCTCTGATACAGATAATTTTCCATCTCCATCTTCCATAGTGGGAAGTTTTGGCTGTTAAATTTCTCGACCCTAAACTTACCATCTTCTACCATTGCTCCCACTCGAACCAGGAACCCTTCTTTCCTGTGAGTTTATCAGCCAAATAGACCTTTGGCTCTGATATGAGTTGTTAGAAAATTATATATTAGAGAGCAATGAAACACATAAATATGTGGAAACAAAAACACATAAAACATATAAAACCATAGAGACACAGATATACGTGGTTCACCCAATTTGGGCTATGTCCACCTCGAACAGCCAGTCCTTCCTTCCTATTATCGAGAAAATGAAGAGACACAACCTACATCAGATCTGTTGTAATATCCTTTATTCTCTCTCATAGTCTCCCTATATTTTTCTCTCTCTGAGAATACACATACAATACACAACGAAAATACAATACCCTCATACAAAATGAGTGGTTTCCTTCTAGGGAAAAAAACCCTAAATTAAACATAACTTCTATTGTTAGATAACTTACCAAATGAATGGCCCAAATTAACTAGAAATTACAATACTTTTACAAGGCAATTTTACATTTGTTTTTAGCTTCACGAGGGCTCCATAAATTCGCAGCTAGCCCCCCTAGACCCCCTAGGAAGCATTTAATTATGGGCGGCATTGCCGCCCCATTAAGAATAGGGGTCCAACGTTGTGATACAAAACAAAGAAGATAATCAGGCTCCACACCTAACACCTGATCAAAATTTTAGTAAACCCATAGAGAGATAAGTAAAAAATATGAGTTTAAAAACTAGTTTTCTATTTTTTCCCTCTAAAATTTGATGATGTAATGTAATCTTATTTTATTATTTCCACTATTATTTTATAATTTCCTTAGGAGGCCCATTTTAGACCTCAAAATTCCCTTAATGGGGGGGATTTAGTGGGGTTGGAACACTTGACCTACCCACTTCAAATTCAGCTCCCTACCAACCTGCACAATGACACTATGTTAGGAAATCCACCCATCACATCTACTTAAACCCCCTCAAACACATTCAAAGAGGGAGGACAACGGAGGAGAAAATGAACCTTTACCAAGGACAAGGAGTCGAACCATCAGTGGGGGAATAAAATAGATGCCAAAAGGATTCTCTTGGAGCGAAATAGGTGCAAGTGACCAGATTCGACAAATTTATATAGTTAATTTCACATGATTGCATGACATGAATCTAGTGGTGATGTCAATTTCTTTAGCTGAGATCTCTAGTTTTAGGCCATCATCCGGATTGGAGTTATAAGGGTCATTTTTTTAAAAGTTGTTTGTAACTAATTTCTTTGATGCTACTAAATAAAATAAGGCCTCCCCACTATTGAGAAGGTCTCGGGTACATAACCCATATTGGGTGAACTTAGTAATCAAGTGATTGTGTATTTGATCTCATGATTTCTTATGCTTTTCCGCTTCTTTTCATGTGGTTAAATTTACTTGGTTAACATGCTCTATTATATGTAATTCTAAATGTATCCTTGAAGTAAAAGATCTCATATAAAGTTTGATATTAGAGCGGGTATTTCTTGATGCAAGTTGCATGAGTATATGCTAAACAGAAAAAAGCTTTAAAAGGTGAAGGAAAACTCCAGTCCTTTGATCCTCAAGGATGACATGCACCACGAAGACAAAACATGTCAAATTATGATGCACGAGATGAAGAAGATTGAAATTTTCTTAATATCTTCTTCAACATGGAAAAAAAACTTGATCAGATGTTTGAAGAATATGATAAGACAATCAATCATGAGAAGAAGGAGCCCGAGGACCATGCATTGGTACACCATAAAAGTGGAGGAGGAGAACCTCCTCCCACTCCATCCACCAATGAAAGTTCTTACTCTTCTTCTTATTTTCATCATTCTAATAGGAACCAGAGGAATGCATCTAAAAAGACCATTTTCAAGTTGGATTTCAAGTTTGATTTACCTTTATTTAGTGGAGAATCTAATGCAAAAAATATAGATAACTGGATAAGAAAGATTGAATTGTATTTCCGCATGCGACAAATCAAAGAAGATGAAGCCAAGGTCCAACTAGCATCTCTTTAATTGAGTGTCACTCCTCTTGTCTAGTAGGAATGAAAATTTCAACAAGGTGTTAAAATAGTCATAAACTTCTTTCAGCTTGGTCTAAGTTTATTTTTTTCTTAGGGGTCCAGTCGTACCCACTGGGTTATAGAAAAAAATCCATGATGGAACGAAAAAATTTGAAATAACATAGACGTCAAATGTTTATAATTTCACATAGGAGTTTAGGAAAAAACCATGTGCATTGAATCTTCCATTAGAGACTCCTAAGACATTGATGAAATATATCATCTCTTTGCATAGTTATTTGTGTCATTCATTATTATTATTTGAACCTAAAAATATTGATGAATCTAGTGTGAAGGTTGTGCATCTTGAAAGCAGGGGGGAGCATGAACAAGATGATGACCCAAAGAGGGAAGCAACAACTAATAGAATAGGATAAAATCCCTCTTGTACTCATTGTGAGAAATAATGGCATGATGAAGATAATTATAATAAATTTCATCCAGAATTGAGACCTAAGAGGAATGATAGAAATAGAAGAAGAATATTGTTGCAACTGTGCAACAAGACCAAGAGTTTCAATTAGAGGAGGACTAGAAGATCATGCCTAGTATATTTAAAGGTGGTGGACTAATTTACATGTGATCAGATTTATGATAAGAAATGAATATTGCAGCTATTGGGATTGCAAAATTTCGATGCACCGATTTGGGTTTTGATCCAGGCAATGAGACAAAGATTTCAATAGATGTTGTACCAAAGTTGAAAAGGGCACCAAATGTGACATGACTCCAAGAACTAGAATAAATCAACCAAATCATTTAGGTGGAGAATGTTGAACTAAGGATACTCCTACTTTAAGAAGAGAAGGAGAAACATAGGTTGCAATGTTAGTTATGAGCCAAGGATGACGCCTTGGAAAATTTGTAGCATAACAAGTGTGGGGTAAGAAGTGATCCTTAAATTTCATGTCCCTTTTTGAGGATTTTTCTGCTTTTGAGACAAATACTATAGGAATTGGATCAAAATTACTGAATAAACTGGGTTATCAAGGAAAGGGCCCTGACATTAAAGGCCAAGGCATTGTGAATCCCATCAAAGTGGAGAAATTTCCTCGCTATGCAGGACTTTGATTTGTCACAAAATATGTTTGGGAATACTCGAAGAAAACCTATTATAAACCAATGAAAAATGATGAAAGCACCTCATCACATTCTAGTGATACCGAGGATTCCACATGCACTTACTAAAGGTGCACTAGGAAAAAGTGTTCCCAGACGGTTTCGAAAGTTTGGAGGAGAAAGAATCCATGTAGCTAATGCAACAAGGATAGACACCATAAAGCCGCATGTCAGACACCCCAGGCCCAGGAAGCACTTATGGAAGAACCAATTCGTAAATGTATTCAAAAATAGAATCTTCCATATGAAGATGACCCATTGACTTTGTTGAGTAAGATGTGATTTTAGTAGGTATAGTCTCTTGTCATGGCCACCAATTGTAAATCATGCGTTGTGAATAATTGTAAAGGTGATGATGTGTTTTCCATCACTTATTAAAGCAACGATTATGTTTTTAGACCTTTTTTGGTATATAGGGTATTGTTTTCTATTATAATGTAAACTTGACCAAAGAGTGTGTGTTATAAACTCTTGGCAAGTTTGGGGTTATTTCAGTCATGTGTGGCTTTGTATGTTATTGCAAAGAATGTAACGGATTGGCATGAAATGCAGATGATGAAATTATGGCTTGAAACAGACACAAGAATTATGAAGGATGTGCTCATGCTTTTGGAGGACCAAAATCTCCTCAGTGGGGAAGAATTATGCAAGAGGATCCAGAAATACTAGTGGCCTTGAAAATAGCCCAAAAATAAAAGTCCTCAGACGGAAGTGAAACCAGGACCATATCATATTGCTTGTTGCCATGATTCCAATGGTGTGAACGCTACTCAAATCCAAGTTTGTATGGTGAAGTTATAGCTGGTCCAATTTTTGGTCAAACTTGACCAAGTGGCAGGCTTAACAAGCCAACAATTTGGAAGTGATCCGAGACGCGGAATCTGACAACTAGAATCGGTGAATTTTTTGCCTACTTAATTTTCTTATTGATCCTAATTTTCCAGTGGGAGAAAATCACCCACTGTGTTATGAAAATAAAAATATAAATTAGTTTTTGGGTGGCGTGCCTATGACCACATTATATATATATATATATATAGTCAGATAAACGAGGTGGTGGGCAGCCACCCCCACCACACCCCATGATGGTATTATTATATTAAAAATGAAAGCGGTGGTCGGGATGGTGATCAGCAAGAGTGTTGCAACTCCCAGATGCTACTCAGATTTACTTTGTCAAGTTGGGGTTCATACAAACTTGGAGGTGACATTGATATATGCACAACAGATAAGCTCTACTCATTCCACAGTCCTCTTAGTTCTACCATGAGGTTCTAGTAACTAGGGCTACTTTGAAAGAGTAAGTTTGTCACACTTCTAATTGTAACCTAACACCCAAAGTAGATCATAACCACTTCTCTATTGGCAAGAAAAGAAGATAGACAAGATTACATCCATTTATCTATTTAATGTTTAATTTTTCTATGGAAAGGAATAGCATTCATTCTAATTACAAGGAAATTATACCATATTACATTGAACTTATAGTCTAACTAATTAAATTTCAAAAATGGAATTAATATATCTTTGCACACACACTGAATGAATTATTAATTGACTTCTACCTATTAAATGCTAGCTCTTTGCTAATGATTTATTTTATGATGGACTAATCACACTCAAATTACTCTATTTTGAAGCAAGATAAGAGGGAGTTTGGGTGTCCTAAGGGTGTCCCTAAATAAAGGATTCATATTTGGCGGTCCACTAATGTATTTTCTAGGGTTAGGTGAGGTGGAGGAGTGATTTTTAAGTGAATGAGAGGGCTCCCAAGGCTACTACAAGATTCTTGTTTCACTACAGGAAGTCTTGTAATGTTACAGGAAATAGGATGAGAAATTTTGGAGCTCAGAAAAGGTGGAAAGGTGGTTAGGAAAGGTGAGGGAAATATGGATATAAGGAAATGGAAGAAGAACCCCCTTGTCTAGGCTCAGAACCCCAGAAAAGTCTATATTCAACCAAAAATGTTGCTCGTGGTGGGTGTGATGATGGTATCCAAAACAGGATTATAGGTGACAAAATGAAAGGTGATTGAAGGAGGGTTAAAACCCAAAGTGATAGTGGTGAAGGGGGTCCTTATCTACTTCTATATCCAAACCTAAAACCAATACATTCACTCATGCATTTATCATCAACAAACTTATCATGTAAATATTGGAAACGACGACTTGAATTTAACTGAATCTACTCATGCACTTGAACCATAAATCTAACTTTGAACCTAAAGAATATTCAAGATAAGAAAATTAAAATGTACCTTAAATTTTCCAAGAAATAATGAACTAAATATGTTTGGTCTATGGTGGAATTCCCTCCTCCTAAAGCTCCAATGGAAGAGGTGAGAGAGGGAGTCGGTCAACACAGTTTTGATGTTTTAGATGCTACCAAAATGAAATAATAGCTACCAGCTACTGAAGCATAAAGGAAAAACACAAATTTACATAAGAGAGATTTTAGCCTATGGATTGGGCCCTAAGCCACAGTTACACAGCAATTTGTCACTGACCCTGCAATCCCTCACCTTGCATACTTGAGGATATTTTCCGTGGCCCGTGAGCATTATCATCCTTTGCAAGAACCTTCCCTAAATCCTTCTATACAAGAACATCATTTCTCTGACAGAAAACTTTCTCAAAAAGCCCATAAAAATCCATGTTTTGGCATTGGCGCGGGTAGCCAATTTATCCCTCGTGCCAACATGGAGAAAGTACACTAGAGGCCACACCAACTAGAATTTTGTCCCTGTTTTCTACCCGTGCTAGCCTTTTTGGGAATATTTTTTTAACAAACTAGAGGAAGAAGCTTCCTTCAACCACCTCTAGGATGAGTCACAGGAAGTGCTTAAACTGGCTAAACCATGGATATCTCTCTTTAGGCAGTAGTTTCCTACTCTTATGGGACACTCCTAAAAGGTAGGTCTCCCATCCATGATAATAGGGCTCCTAACCTCTCCCTCTCCCGCTATATAAATGAGCTTCCTCCCATCATGAAAGCTAGCTGAACAAGAGGATTATGTAGCTGGAATGCTGAGCTTGGAGAACTAAGCCATAGTCGAATAACTGAGAAGGTAGATCAAGAATGAAGTCCATCGAGAGGTCCCTTGTCTCGTCCAAATTCCCCGACGAGATTTGAGACGTTCTTCACCCGCGCCCCGCTGGAGTAGACTACAATGTCAGAGCATGGTTGTATCTCTTCTTTCTACCTTAATATAAGTGACTATTGTCTGGTTCCCTTCCTGTGTTTTGTTTGTATTAAATGCAGTATGCTAGTCTTCTCTGACTGATTAGTAGATGTTGAATCGAATTAGTATACGGTATATGGTTGTCTTTTTCTGATCTCTGTGTAGGTGTCCGACCCCGATAGGCAGAAGGATCGTTACTTGTCTTCAATCAGGAGCAAATGACTCTCATCATCACTGTAGGCATCGACGATAGCATTGGACCACAGGTAGGCCATATTTTTGTATCCATTTTCATTTAAGTATCTTGGAACCTACACCCTAACATGATTCCTTGTTTCTAGACCCACCCTAGGGCTAGTGGGATCACCTCTATCCGCAGAGGGGATTTACCTAAGTAACAAGTTGGCGACTTTACTGGGGACTCAGTGCGAGTTTTTCTTTCGTCTATTAGATTCAACTCCCTAGATTTATTTTGAGTAGTTGATTTTGGTGAAATGAGTATTGAGTGAGTCTTGTCTCTTTCATTCAGTCTTTCTTCATGTTACTCCAAGCATAGCTCACATTGCTTGTATGGGTCTGTCTTGACATCTTTCTTTGATTTGAGAGATTGTGACATTGGTTCGAGTCCTTGTTTTGTTTTCTTGTGAGTTGATTTAAGTCATTTCGCTTCGACTCTTGCATTTTCATTCTCGAACTAGTGTGAAGATTCATTTTTCATGTTATTTAGAGCACTTGCTCTATTACATTGAAAAAATCAAAAACATATTTTTTTTGCATTCTTCTTTGCATCATGAAATTGAAAAATCTTTCGCATAACTAACATTTGGGCATTCTAGGAGAGATTTTTCATTTTCATTAGTTTGCATCGAGTTCTGTACTGGATGTTTTCGCATGCTTTTATTGTTGCTATCACTTGGAAACCTCTAACTTTATTGTAGATAGCTCTTCGTTGAATGAAATGGTATTTTATGGCATGTAGCTTGCATTCAGGGATTTGCGAGATTCAACATTCGGTAGGACCTTCGAATTGAAACATAAATACAATATCAACTTAAAATTTATTTAATTAACCTAAGGCAACATTGAAACTTAACGAAACATTTAGTGGTCTAAGTTAGAGACGTGCTCCGGCATCTTTAAGCCTAGCAGCTGTCACTCACCATCTGGCTTCAAACAACGCTAGTAGGGACTTGCGCTCCAGATACCGTCGAGTATATAAAGGGAGAGCCCTCTATGTTGCAATCCTTTTATCTGTAGGAAGTCGAGTCAGCCACTTTGTGACCGTGATACACCGAACAAAGCATTCAGGGAGACTACCTACATGTACGTCAAGTCCTTGGTTGATTTCTCTTTCATTTTATAACCAAGGTGTATATGGAAGTTCACGGGAACCTGGTACACCCTTTGACCTAGACTACCTGAGCAATCATTTTTTATCTTCAATGACTCCATAAATTTGAAAAGATCATCGAACACTTGTCCTTTCGAGCTCGTTTAAAACAGAAAGAGACTAGAGTCATGTTTGACTGTTTCTTGACTCTTAAAACATGAAACAAAAATGTTTAGTTTCAATGTGGTAAAATAAACTACCTACAATTACATGCCCATTAAAGGTTGATTACTTGGCCTATGTTTGTTTGCCTTGGTTTTGATCCAAGAGTCTTCATTTTTTATATTTTCCACTTTTATGGTGTGCTACAGTCACAGTGGCGGAACCATCAGTTTATTCTACTGGCAGTCCTTTATTGGACGATTCATCTGAAACTTCACAGATCTCTGGGTTTGTTGAGCTTCAATGGCCCGTCATCCCGTCAGAGTATCCCTTTGGAGAACCATTTGAATTCAATTGGCCTCTTTCGAACGCTTGATTTGGATTTGGGGTTGGGGAACATTTTCTCCCTCTTACATAGGGATCGTTTTTTTTAGCTGCTATCATACCTCCTAGCCCCTGTACTCTTCTACAAGATCTTATGGTGGATTCAGACATCGATTCGTCTAGTTTTAATGGTAGTGAGGGTATTCCAGTTTCTGATGAACAATAACAGCTATTCCTAGAAGGCATCCAAACAGAACCTGCTCAATCTTCACCATCAGTGTCGCTTCAAGCCAGATATAGGTCTTTGGGTCATGTTATGGCTGGTATTGCCTCCATGGCAACATCAAATCCGTCAAGGGGTCCAGTTCTTCCATCCTTAGGTATGTCGCTGAAGACACCTGTCTCACTGTTTCCTTTTGTCACATCTGTCCCAACTAGGCCTATTGTCTGTGTGGTTGTGTTGACACCAATGGTCACTACTCAACCATCAGCAGTTTCCACTTCAGTGGAGACTTCGATTGCCATGGAAATCCCTGACGGCCTTTTGTTTGAGGAGTATTGGCTAGCTGTTTAGCAGCAGAGCTCCCAAACTTATCAGTCCCCTCAGGATTCTTATTGATCTTATTTTTCTCATTATGGGGCGGATGGTACTCTGATTTATTCACTTCCATGTCAGCATGATGAGCAGGGAAACCCTATATATTTTTCTGCTCCTGAGGCTTATCAGTTTCTTTCTGGTTTTATACCTACCTTGCCTGCACAACCCTCTAACGAAAAAGGACAACCCTTTCAGGGACAACCTTCGGTTCAACAGGGATATGCTTATGACCAACAAGGACAACCCTTTTAGGGACAACCTTTGGTGCAGCAAGGGTATGTGCATGACCCACAAGGGAAACCCTTACAGGGCCAATATTTGGTCCAACAGGGATTATTTTATGGCTCGCAAGGGCAGCCTTACAATCCTCCAAGTAAACCTTTGCAAACTCAGCCTGTGATCCCACCTAGGAAGCCTCAAGCGCCAGTTGGGCCATAGGGGTATCAACTTAGACCTTCCTATGGTCCTAGGAGGCAGATCCATCTATCTCAACCTATGATGCAACCTCAACAGTCGTATCCTTTGATCGGTCCAAAAGTTGCACAACCAGGACCATCCTATGGTCCTGCTCCAGGTCAACCTAGATATCAGGTACAACCTGACCCACCTCAGCCATAGGGCCAACCTGATTCGCAAGGGAAACCTGGTGACCCTCATCTGTCGGGTCAACCTATTCAGCCGAGTCAACCTACACAGCTCGTTTACCCTGCTCAGCCTCCTTTCTACTCTATGTCGCAGCCAAATCAATCACTGCGCCTGATGTATCAAGCTCAGCAGGGGCCCACTTATCAGCAGCCTGTTTGACCCCAAGGCGGTTATTTTCCTCAAGGTAAATATCGACCAATTTAGAACTCGCCTCAAGGTCCTTCTTATAACCCTCAACTGCCAGGCTATACTTATACTCCGCAGAAAAATCTGTATGTTGCTCAATCGGGACCCACATATACTCAAAATCAGTATCGTAGTTTTCAACCCCCGTACCCTAGTTCTCAACCACCATATCAACCTAATTATCCGGCTTATACCCCTTAAGGTCTGAATCCTTCAGGACAGAACCAGTGGGGGTAGATTTATACTCAACCAGGGTGGAGTATGGGTACAGGTCCTTATCGAGGGCCTGCTATGCCTTTTAATCCACAGTTACCTTTCCTCACCAAGTTGGAGTTACCAAACAAGTCCAAATTGACAAATGATCCCATTATTCATAATCCTTTTTGGCCTCTGATTCCGACCAAGGTTCCTGGTGATTTCCCCAATTTCGAGGGAAAATTTGGAGAAGACCCCCAAGAACATGTCATGACATACCATTTATAGAGTTCTTCAAATTCTTGGGTGGACGACTCTGTTCAACTTCGTCTTTTTCAGTGCACTCTCACCGAAGCCGCTGCTAAGTGGTATATTGAATTACCTAGTGCAATTTTTCAAGATTTCAATAGTCTTGCATGGCATTCCTGACTCATTTCTAGTTTCTAGTTCGTTGTGAAGCCAGGACGCATCTCCTCACATCATTGAAACTGGACCGGGCTACCCATATCTCGAACCATATTCATGAATGGAGATGGCGTCGTCGCCTGATCAGGGCCCTAAACTGAGTTGCTACTTCTTTTTTCAACCATATTGCAAAAGATATTGCCATGGGGGCATGTGTGGCCGAGGAACAAGCCATTGCTGGTGCCCACTACCTTGATCTAGTGTACTCTCAATCGAGAATTTGGTATGACATCTTGACCGAAGCTCCATGTCCTGGGACCTCTAAAGTGCCAAACACCCCATCAGTTGACGACATTATTGGTTCCGTATCTCAGACTTCACCCATGTCTTCCAATGGGAAGCAGAAATCAAATTCTTCCAATAATTCTGCTCCTCAGGCTACTTCAGATTCTGATAAAACCTCGGAATTCAATGCCATCCAGGCTAATCCTGTGGACAAGACTTCCAAGGGAAGAAATAAGGGCAAAGGAAAAACCAAATCTGATGCCCTAAAATTGAAATCGTCTAAACCTCATACTGATGATGGTTCACAGCTAAAACTGAATTACCACTGCCTGATTTGTCATGAGGACCACTACACTAAAGATTGTCCTAGATGATCCGAAGTTAGTCAACTTCTTAAGGGTGCTAAGGGAACTCCAACAGTTCTTAAACTACCTTTTCCATCTCAACAGATGCAGATGGTCGAGCAACCTCCACCATCTGTGCCGTTTTGTTCTCAGATATTCATGATGAATGGTACTGTACTAGTTTCCATTGCTACTCGGTCGAAGGATTATGTCATATCACGCCAAACAGCTGGGAAGGAAGCCATTTATGGCCCTCCTCCCCCACCTACCTCTAGTCTTCTTGAGATTGAAAGGCCTAGTGTTGAACCCATTGTACAGCCACCTTCCAAAGGTGTTCTTAAAAATTCTTCTTATAATCCGAACACCTGTGTTGCTCAGCATTACAGTATTGTTGAGGATTTAGCACAGGCGCTTTTCGTGATGCCCGCGTTAGAAGTGCTTCATATTTTTCCATCTCAACAAAAATATTTATTATCTGCAATCGCTGGGATTGATCCTGCTGACTCTAGCCTTCTCACCTTCGATTTAGAGAATTTTGTCCCCCAACTTCCGCACCAGATTGCGCTTGTCATACAAGTCGATATCAACGGTCTTAATATCCATAGGGCCGTAGTGGACGAAGGTGCATCTACCTGTGTCATTTCATCTGCTTGTTGGAAGGTTATTGGCTCTCCAGCCTTGAATTCATCGCCCAATGCCCTTGAGGAATTCGATGGAAGGGAATCAAAACCCTTGGATGTTCTCGTGAGCTTTCCGATGAAATTGCAAGGTAAGATAGTCAACGTTGAAGTAGAAGTCGTTGATGCCAAACTCGGCTACAATATTCTACTCGGTCGCAGTTGGACTCACGCTATGCTGTGCGTTTCATCCACCCTCTTTCGACTTCTGAATTTTCCTCATGAGGGAAAAATTATTACTGTTGATCAGTTGTCATTCTTCACCTCGTCTTGCGATAACAACGTGGCATACGTGGATCAAATTCATAATCCCTCTGACAGTGTAGGGCTAGGTCTGTTCAAATATCTTGCTCTCATGGGTATTTTTCCCCTTCCACCACCCAATACCATTCAAGTCAATATGATCTCTCGGTCACACGACCCTTGGATCATCCCTTTACTTGAACAGGTTGATTCGTTTGGAGATTCAAGGCCGCTTAGTCCAATCGAGATTAATTATTGTGAGCTTACAGTTGCATCTGATTCTCCCCCTCCTGAAGCTGTTCCTTTGAGCATTTCTCTCGACTTGTATTCTCAATCCTCCTGGCTCGGCGATGCGGATTCGCTGAATCATTTGAAGGAAGTGTTTCCATCTGATGAGGCTATCATGGAGACCATGTCTCTCGAGGATCTACTATGGAGTGATGGGCATCATCGTTCCTCACTTATGCCTTGTGTAGGGGCCATGTCTAACTGTCTAGAGTGCTTTGCATCTCAAGTTTTTTCTTTGCCACTTCAAATGCATATTTTGACTCATGAAGTGTTTGTGGAAGGTAACTTGGGGAACATTACTCAAATGATGCCTATCGAAATCTCCATCAAGCTAGGGATTTTCAAGAACATCCATGTGGGAGTCACTTTCTCTTCCAAGGAAGTCCAAGTGTACACTATTCTCTTTCGTGAATTCTGAGATTTTTTCACCTCGTCTTACGAAGATATTCCTAGGATTGACCCTAGTATTTTGGTGCACGAGATTCCCAGCTACCCAGGTGCGAAGCCTGTTTGCCAGCATCTTCATCCCGTGCATCCTCGGAAAGCCGCCGCCATCAAAGCTAAAGTTGAAAAACTTCTTAAAGAAGGTTTCATTTATCCGATTCCCCTAACTAAATGGGTTTCTAATATTGTTCCTGTGGATAAGAAGCAGGGCACAATTCGTGTTTGTGTTGATTATCATGATATCAACTGGCTTGTCCTAAGGATAACTATCCCACCCCGTTTATCGGTTAGATCATTGACGATTGTGCGGGGACTGAAATCTTCTCCCTTATGGACTGTTTCCCTGGCTATAAATAGATTAACATTCTACTGTCAGATCAACACAAGACCTCTTTTATTTGTCCATGGGGAACGTTCGCATACAAGAAACTCCCTTTCGACTTGAAAAATGATGGGGCCATGTTCCAACGCGCAATGTCTTATGCCTTCCATGATATTCAGCATATTTTCCAACCATACCTAGATGACCTTTTGGCTCATTCAGCTGCGTGGAAAGACCACCCGGAACATCTCTATCAAATATTTCTTCATTGTAGACTCTACAATATTAGGCTCAATCCGCATAAATGCGTCTTCTGCATCGACTCTGGTAGACTTTTAGGGTTTATCATATCTAAATATGGAATTCTCCTTGACCCTCTTAAGTTTGAGGCTATTTTTAATCTCCTCTCCCCGTCCTCATTATATCAGCTCCAGTGTCTCCAAGGGAAAGCCAATTTCCTACGTCGTTTCATCCCAAACTACACCGAAGTAGCCAAAGGATTTACATGACTTATAAAGCAAGACGTCCCTTTCTGTTGGGATGAGATTTCTCAGTAGTCTTTTGATAGACATAAGAAGTTTCTCGTCAATGCTCCTCTATTACATCGTCCGAATTACCATCGTGATTTCACCCTCTACCTGGCTGCCACTTTCAACACAATCACCATGGTTTTAGTTCAAGACGATGATGACGGTAATGAGCAACTCATTTACTACTTGTCTCGAAACCTTCTCAACCCTGAAACACATTACGCACATGTCTAGAAGTTAGCGCTGGCTGCGGTCTAGGCCATCCAACGTTTTCGTCATTACATTCTTTTACACAAGGTGAAAGTGATTTCCAACTATAACCCCATGACTTACATTCTGTCTCAGTAGTTGTTGGGAGGAAAATAATCAAAGTGGATCGTTACCCTCTAAGATTTTGATTTGGATTTCACTACCACCAAGTCGACGGAATCACTTGTTTTCATAGATTTGATTTGTTCTCTCCCCACCGACTTTGCTCCTTCTTCTTCCAAGGATAATACCTCAGACGAAACTCTTTTCTTGATCAGCACCTTCGATCTATGGTACAGTGATATCATCGTGTACCTCAAAACGTCTACTTTCAGGTCTGCGCTAACGAAAGATGCCCAATGCCGCATTCGACATCAATGGCAACCTTATCGTATTGTTGGAGATACCCTTTATCGTGTCACAGTTGATTCTGTACTCCGCCGATTCCTGGCCCTCAAGGAAGTAGAGAATATTTTAAATGACTTCCACAGTGGCACTTGTGGTGGTCACATTTGTAGTTATGCCACTGCACAGAAGATCCTTCGTGCTGGCTATTTCTAGCCATCCATTTTTAAATACTGCATTGTTGCAGTACGTGAATGTCATGCGTGTCATATTTATCAATGCAAGATGCGTGCACCACCCATTCCTGTAAATCTTGACATTACCGTTGGTCGTTTTTCCAAATGGGGCATAGATTTTATGACGTGTAACCCTTGTTCTGCCGGGGGGCATGCCTATATTATCGTCGCTGCTGATTATTTTACAAAATGGGCCGAAGCAATGCCTACACTGGTTGCGGATGGTAATACATCGGAACAATTCATATTCAATCACATTATTGCTCAATTTGGTGTCCCTCAAGCCATCGTTACTAATCATCGCTCTTATTTTATGGATTATATGATGGAAGAGCTGATGTCTAAGTTGGGTCTGCGTCATGATAGCTCAACGCCTTACTATCCTCAAGCTAGCGACCAAGTTGAAGTTGTAAACAAATTCCTTGTTACGATGCTTCAACGAACAATTGGAATCCACAAATTAAACTGGAATCCCATGTTGTTCTCAACTCTATAGGATTACCAAACATCGATCAAAAGTGTAACCGGATTTACACCATTCCAGTTGGTATATGGTCTGCAAGGCACGGTTCCGATTAAATGTGAAATCCCTTCACTTAAATTAGCTACGGAATTATTTCCCGATACTTCGCCTAAAGAAGAATGTCTCCTCTATTTAGAGAGATTGGACAAAACTCGTCGCTTAGTAGCCTTAGTCATCGAAGCACAGAAAAAGTGAGTCAAAGCCCATTTTGACCAAACAATTTCTCCTCATTCTTTTATTGAGGGCAATCTCATCCTCTTATACATCTTTAAATGTGTGTTATAGAATGGGGCTTATGAGCTTATTGATTATGAAGGTTGTCCTTTATCGCAGCCTAGAAATGGGTTGTACTTGAAAAAATATTATGCTTGAGTCATTCATGTGTGATATGTGTACATAGTTGATTGTTTTCATTTTGTGTGCATGCTTTGGTTTGATGTGCGTTGTGAGCTTTTTTCAGCTTACTGGGTCTTATTTTCTATGCAGATGTCTATTGCCCCCTATGTCGGTTTCGCGGATGGTGCTTCTCGCACTGCCAGGAACTTGTCTTCGGCATCCTAGGTAATTTATGATCCTGTTGGTGAGTTTATTAACTTACAAGGTATTTGTCTAGGACCAGCTACAAACAATGTCGCTGAATATAGTGCGGTTTTGGAACTATTAACTGAGGCAATCAACCTTGGCATATGCACATTACTTGTAAAGTTGGATTCACAACTTGTTGTTCTTCAACTGAATGGTCATTATTCGGTTCGAAACCCATGCATTTTAAGATTTTATTTGCGTATTCGTTTACTTGAACAAAATTTTGATTTCATTACTTATCAACATATACCAAGACGAATGAATACATTAACAGATGCAATAGCTAATATTTTTCTAGATAGAAATTTGCACAATTTATAAAAACATCACCATATGTAAATAGACCCATGTACAAAATAGAAGATATATATATATATATATATATATATATATATATAATTTTTTTACAAGCCGTGTGCATCATAAAAACCACAAAAAATAATATATTTTTATTTCAGTTACATCATGAGACAACATGTCTCTCAAAAAATGTACAGAAACAAAGCCTAGATTCCTAGTCAGGGTGGTGATCATGATAACACATCACCACCCGTACCAACCACCTTAGCAAGCGGTGGATACATCTCAACACTCCTACTGTGTCCCTCTGGTAGGCTCGAGCTACATCATTGGAGCGAATGTAATCTGGGACACCACGGGTGATTCCCTCCAGGTTTTGCACCAACTCCTCATCAATACCCTCACCCTGAGGATCAAAGTCATGAAGAGTCTGCCTCACTATTGGAGACATCATTGCGGGATACTCTGGGCCAACATCTACATCCATATAAGATTAACTGTCAGAACATGCATATATACTTAAAAAAAAATCATAAAATCATGAAAATAAAAAATGAGTCTTACCAAGTTCTTCATCCCAGTCCTCTCCCTCCGGGAGCGGAAGGTCTGGGTCTCCGGTAAAGTTTGTGCCGACGTAGGGACAATCCTCCATGAAAATAAACCATCATCGAAGCCAATAAAAAAACTCTAGCCTCCAGTACATCTGCTAGACACCCCCTCCTCTGGGCATCAATTCCGCCCATCGAGCCATCCGTGGCTCCCTCAGTGGTGGCTTCGAGACTATAGCCTCCTGGCGCTGAAATATGGGTAATCATTCCAAGAAGAATGATACCAGAATCTACCCATACCCAAACTGTTTTAGTTTGGTCTTGTTGCATTTGGTGAGCTATCATTTGATGTTCATGGCTACGGTGTCAGGCGAATTGAAGATGGTTAGGTTCATACACTCCGAAGCAAGAAGAAATTACATCTTCATGGCCTTGTGCGATGCCTGTGATCCCGTAGCCCATGTAATAGTGTGTAGCACTACTCTTAGTGCTAGATCAGGGACGGTCTGGATATCCACTTTATCGCTCCCTGTTCCTTTTCGTGCCCTTGGGCACACCCTGTTCATGACCATTGTCATGCTTTCACTGGAAGGCCTGGTACCAGTTAGAATAGGGACTCCACCTCTGCATGATAGTCCATTGATGAAACATACATCAGATACATCGAGCTCAAGCTCTTAGTCTCGAAGTACAAAATTCTCCTGATCTTCATTCCATATGCCGATAAGATATTGAAGCAATTCGGGCTGAGCCCAGAGACATGGCGTCAAGAAGAGCTTTTTGAGCCCACAATTCCTGAGGGCATTCATGCATTACTTTTTTTCCATTTCTTGTTCATCCTCTTTGCTATGTTCTCTCCCCTTGCACTCGATTACCATATTTTTTCACTTGGTACCTGCATCAATTGATCATAGGAACATTGTAAGCCCCCTTGGGTATTAAAATTTACTTTCTATTGGTTGTATTTTTTGAAATTTGAAGCGGATTTTGAGTTGCGTGGTTTGCACGACTGTTTGGCTAACAGTTGTGCCACCTGGTGTGACCCCTATGTAAAATAGGGCTGATTGGCATGGGTCTGTTCCCGAAACCTGTGCCAACCGCGGAGACCTAGATTTTTCCGATCCTCCCCTAAGGGATCTTAGCTGAGAATAAAATGCAATAAAATATAACTTGAAAGATGGAAAAAGAGGTCTTCTCTTACCTGAAACAGAAGGAATTCAGATTGGTCCACTAGATTGTTCACAATCGATGCCTGAAGATCGCAAGAGAAAAGGGTCACTATTGCTCTGCAAAGAGGTAAAAAAGAAAAGTAAATATTTTTATCACTGTTGTTCTTTTATAACATTTCAAAGTCCTAAAATAGGCTTTAAAACATATTTGTCGATATATTTTCTTATTATTTTCATGGAATATGTTTTACACACGTCTTTTGGTGCAGCAACAGGTTTTCCACATGGTTTTTACGAAGAGACGAGTTGTATTTTATACTTTTTCGGACTCGGTAAAAACATGAAAAATTCACTACCAGAGTCACCTTTTAGCTCTTTTCTGACTCTCTAAAACTGAAAATATCACCGATTCGCTTGTCGTTTTGAGCTCGTTAAATTGGCTATGAAACGATATCCACCCAATATATGTTTACCCCTTTTTTAGGCCGGGATAGATTATTTACGAAAAAGGAATACCCTAGCCTATCACAACTAGGAGGTTCTTTGAGACATAGCTTTCTACCTTTTTGGATCTGTGGGACTATATACGAAAAGGGACTACTGGATTTTTATTTTCTGCTATCTTTTCAAACCCTCTACACATGAAAAGATGCCGAGTTCTCCCATTCTCAGACTCGTTAAACTCTGATGACATCAAACTCTGTCGCAATGACGTTACTTGAGTTCTTCCTTCCTAGGGCTCGTAAAATGTACTAGGTTGGATTTTTTGGAAGGAAAAACTTACATTGCAAGCACATGCTATCCTCTTCAAGCTTGTTTCCAAAAATAATTGGGGTACTGGCTAGAAATGGTGGGGGGGAAATGGAACCATATTGTAGTCATTTTGGCAGTATGTCGCTCTTGAACATGGCACTTTTCTGCATTCATGTCGGGTTGGGAACATCTCATCTCGTTATTTGTTTTCCTCCATGGGTTTGGGTAATATATTTTGACCACTCATCTGTTCTTTGCCACATCGCCATGACCTCAGATCCCTTGATGTCGAATATTGCCAAATCCAGTGTCGTGCCGCCGATATGTTCAAGAGAAGTTTGCCTCTAAATTTTTCACCCTCCCTCTGATTCTCTGTTGGCCTTGATTCACAAACATCATATTCTTCTATATCGTGTTGATGATGTAGGAAACATTATGGCCCACCTTTGACAAAGGTCACTTCCTATCGACTTCAGCTCATTATCCAGGAAGTTGATCTAGAGACTCCCTTCAGGTACCTTGGAGTCTACATGCCTCAATGGCAGGTTCTTCGCATTCGACGTAAGGCTCACATCATTGACCTTCGATCGACTGACTCTGTGAGTGTTCGACTTTAGATCACTGTTCACATTCCGTGGATTGTACCTTGAGTACCTTGAGGACCATTTTCATTATTGGTGGTTTCTCTCGCGTCTATTAACAACTCTCATCATTGGCTAGTAATCACGCAACGTTCTTGCACGTTTGAATTCAGCTCACATATTCGCATCCTCGAACTTCTACTTTGTTTGGGTCAAGATGGAGCGCAAGACCCTGGGTTTTGTCTGATGAAATCTAGGCTGCAGGTTATTTATGGATTACTATGAATTATTGTATATGACTCTTCTGATTGGATGGCTGCGACCATACCTGAGTCTATTTGTTGATCCATACTGCTGGATGGCTGTGTCCATACCTTGGATCTCATTATTTATGTACTCTGTTATGGATGGTTGTGCCCATACGACATGTTGTATATTAGATGTATCAGTTATATTTGTACTTTCAGGTTTCTAGATAGTAGTGTTTTGTTCGAACACGTTCTCATAAATCATATCACCCCTCCCTCTCCCTCGGACCTCATGCTTTAGGGGGCATCTATTACACAACAATTTGTCACTGACCTTGCAATCCCTTGCCTCGCATATTGGAGGATATTTTCTGTGACCTATGAGTAGTATCATCCTCTATAAGCATCTTCCCTACATCCTTCTATACAAGAACATCATTTCTCCTACAGAAGACTTTCTCAAAAAGCCCATAAAAATCCATGTTTTGGCATTGGCGCGGGTAGCCATTTTATCCCTCATGCCAATATGGATAAAGTACACTAGAGTTCATGCCAAATGGTGCTCTTTCCCTGTGTTGTACCCGCGCTAGCCTTTTTGGGAATGTTTTTTAACAAACTAGAGGCAGAAGTTTCCTTCAACCACCTCTAAGATGAGTCACAGGAAGTGGTTAAACTGGCTAAACCATGGATCTCTCTCTTTAGGCAGTAGTTTCCTACTCTTATGGGACACTCCTAAAAGATAGCTCTCCCTTCCATGATAATAGGGATCCTAAATGAGCTTTCTCCCATCATGAAAGCTAGATAAACAAGAGGATTATCTAGCTGGAATTATGAGCTTGGAGAAGTAAGCCATAGTCGAATAACTGAGAAGGTAGATCAAGAAGGAATTCCATCGAGAGGTCCATTGTCCCGTCCGAATTCCCCGATGAGCTTTGAGACGTGCTTCGCCCGAGCCCCACTGGAGGAGACTGTAGCATCAGAGCATGGTTGTATCTCTTATTTATACCTTAATATAAGTGACTATTGTCTGGTTCTTGTCTTGTGTTTCGTTTGTATTAAATGCAACATGCTAGTCTTCTCTAACTAATTAGTAGATGTTGAATGGAATTAGTATATGGTATATGGTTGTCTTTTTCTAATCTCTATGCAGGTGTCCAAGTGTGATAGACAGAAGGATTGTGACTTGTATTCAATCAAGAGCGAACAAATCTCATCATCACTGTAGGCATCGAAGATAGCATTGGACCACATGTAGGCCATCTTATCATATCCTTTTTCATTTAAGTATCTAGGAACCTACACTCTAGCATGATTTCTTGTTTCTAGACCCACCCTAGGGCTAGTGGGATCGCCTATGTCCACAGAGGGGATTTACCTAAGTAACACCCACTATCTTTAGTCCTTTGAAATAGACTTAGTAAGAAATATAGAAACTGGTCATTCTTATTTCATAACCAAGCTCTTACTTAAAAATTATAGTAAAAAATATCTAACACAGAGCTAAGAGTCCTGTAGCTGCATATAACATTTGAATCCTAATGATCTCTTTCTCTTTTCTATTTATAAAAAAGGGTAGCTACCAACATCTCCCTAAAAATTAGATGTTTTTCCCCTTGATCTTCAAGAGAAGTTGAGCTTGGATTTTTCTTATCATCCACTTTCTCGGTTTCCTTTGACTTCAAATTATTGGAGGAGGATATCAAGAGATATTGGTTGATTCGAGGAGTTAAGAAGGTGGTCAAAATTCCTATGATTTCTCCTTGTTTTCTACTCCGAGCCTTGGCATGGAATTTCACTAAAAAATAGCATTATTTCCTTCATTTTCTGCAATTAAACCATAGTAGGCTTCTTGTCATGTCAATCGTTTTACACTATTCTCAATAAGAAAAATATGACACAATTTAATCAAATGTGAGAGAGGGAGAGAGTAAATAACCTAAAAATTTGACTCTATAATTGCTTAAAATATAACTAATGGTGGCCCTCATCATCACCTCCCTACTGAAATGTCTTCTCATCCTATAAGCAACTCAGTCCTCTCTCCTGATTTCCTTCAAAGCTCTAGTAGCTTCTTTGACATCCCAATAGCTTCTCTAACATCCCAAGGTGACATGGAAGGGGTTCCTTTTAGTGGGTATAACCCTACATTATTTTTTTATTCTTCTAATTTTTTATGATCCTCATTTTTCTCTCTTCCTTCATGTACCCCCAACAGGAAATGTGGTTTTAACTTTAATTCGATCCACTAGATTTCTATTCTCTCCATTGATCTTCTGTAGTAGGGGGCTCTTTCCAATGCAACTCTCAACCTTTCTGGAGTATAATACTCCATGTTATTTAAGCTAAGTGGTAGAACATTCCATCTTCTTTGACATTCCATTACACTCTCCTCTCCCAGTAATCTAGAGATGACATTTGATGCAGGAGCATCATAGTTCCAAATTTTGTACATTTAGTAGAATCTAGGGGGTCTTGTTTTTTCAAGGGAGTTGGTTCCCTAAGTATTTAATAATGTAATTTTTAATGTTTTGATTGATTTTATGTGAGAGATTTAGAGTAATATTTAATTAAATATTGTGATGCATATTTATAAATGTGCCGGAATGTAGGAGAACATGAGTGATTGGTGGGGATTGAGAGATTCTTAAATATTGATTGTAAATCTTAGATTAGGAGCTAGTTCATGATTTCGTGGATCTGAGAGGATCCTTAAGATTTAGTTGAGCAGATTTTCGATTTGAACTAGAATTGGTTCTAGACTCCATATGTATATTATTATAAGTCTGCATAGGCAGAAAGAGATATATATTCAGGAGGAATAGGGGAGTACTTAATAGTGTTGAAGAGGCCACTGATATAGAAAATCATGCCGAAAGGAGATTCGTTAATGTAAATATTTTCTTGTGAATATAAAACTCAATTACGAGTTTATGTGGGGTGCATTGGGTTGATGTAATTCATGATGTGTTAATGTAATATAAAAATGTGTATGTAATCAGAGTATTTTCACATAACGTATGTGTTGTATGTGAGTCTGAGAAGGATCGTATTGAGAATAGCGTGAAAATTTTATGGAATTGGTTCAATCTCAGGTTTTGGTTTCAACAACTAACTTTAAACAAGAATAGGAATGACAAATCCCCTTTAGTAGACATGGAGTATTACAGCTTGCACTTGTAAATTGCTAAATGTAAGTACTGTAGAAGAGAAATTATAGCATGTAAATTAGGTAGTTGTTAGATGTTGAATTAACCATTGAAATCAAGTCAGAGCTAGTTAATTTGAAGCTCGTTTGATTCAAGATCCATTACCTTATTGGATTACATTGGGTAAATTTTGTGTGGAATCAATGTTTAGAAATATGTTTAGAAATTTGTATACAAGATGTATAGAGGAAGAATGTTTACCATAAAACATGAACAGTGCTACAACAAGTGTAAAATGATCTGGATCTGTTGCAGATAGGAGGAAAACAAGTATATTTTTCTGAAGTCAACAACCACAAATTCTTCCAAAAATTCTAAGGATTTCTGAAAAAGAGCGATGGACGGTTGAGATTATATTGCAGAAATGAACTAGAAGATGAACGATCAATATCAAATCACAGTATTACTATGGAAGATGGGAAGCTATGAATGATATCGCATTCATTCATGAATAGTTTGATCGCATATCACACTCGGCCATAAGGATTTCATCACATATCGCATTCGATGAAAGTAGCCTTTGGAATGCGACGAGGAGTCATGTGTTGACTTGTTCTATGATTTGCGATGAATTGAGATTTCGATGAGACGAGATTTGTGATGTCATATTTGGGAAGGATTATTACGAATAGAATCTGTGATGTCATATTTGTGAACGTTTATTGATATTAGGAATTTTTAATGAGGATTGGTGAAGGAAGCATCGTTCACGTGATGTGGTTGTGTAAAGAAGCAAAGGGTAATAAGGGTAAGTTTAAGTGCTTAAATGTTAAAAGTTCATACATTGAATATTTTCTTTTGGTTTTGACCTGATAACTCATAGTTTTGGATGTAATTATTATCAAGTGGAAATTGGGATTTTTTTTCTTCATAAAATTGGCATGATAAGGTTGTTGCAGGGCTCTAATAGAGAAGGAAATCAAGTTGGATTGAAGGGAGTTGTGGCATATAAGTTTGTGATGAGTAGCAGTGTGTTTTAATAGGTTTAAAGGGGTATTATGAACTATTGCAGAGTGTGGTTTCAATTCAGATCACACTATATACAAAATAAATCCTTGGTTTTGGAAAGGTTTAGTATTACGCCTACATCATTTGGTATCAGTGCAGAAGGAGATTCTGCGTGTAATGGAAGGAGATACAATTATGTTGAGAATTGGTAAACACACTTTGAGGAAACTGGAATAGAGTATTCTCTTGAAGTTGTGCATGCATATACACTTGAAATTGCAAAAGAAGGAGATGTCATGGAGAAGATCATGATAATATTGATTTGAAGGAGGATGAATGGTGGAAGAAGATGATGCAGATATCTTGAAGGTGATATGGTATGATTTTATTTTTAACTTTATTTTTGAGGATTGTGTTTGCATATTTCAGTCTACAGACAAAGAGGGTGTTAGTAACAAAGACAGCTGAGAGAAGCTGAAAAAAATGACCAATTCTGTTCCTAATTGGAAGAGCATGTGGGCTATTAAACAGTGGCAGAACCTTGAAGAATTCCAATAGAGGTTGGATAAGGAGGAAAAGTGAATGTTCTTAAAGGAAGTGGAATATGT
Source organism: Pinus albicaulis (assembly GCA_034641835.2). NCBI lineage: Eukaryota > Viridiplantae > Streptophyta > Pinopsida > Pinales > Pinaceae > Pinus > Pinus albicaulis. The sequence continues at coordinate 365,768,247 of CM076576.1, forward strand.
AGATCCTAAAAGAGAAAAAAAGTTTGCTCAAAGAATGGTTCCAGGGGCAGAGAACCATAGATCAAGCTTAAGGAGAAAAGCTTGTTGAGATGTCTAAGGTAGGTATGGAGACTTGCTGAAAGGAAAGGCTTAGGTGCAGTCCACAAGTGAACAAGATGAAGTTCACAAGGAAGGGGAAGCAAATGATCACTGAAGGTTATTGCATAGGTTCAGAGGAAGGCCACGATAGAAGGAAATATGCGAAGGTAAAGGACATGAAGTTGATGAGTCAAGAAGAGTTTGACAGGGAACTTGTTGATATCAAAGAAAGTATGAATGGAATAATGAAACTGGTAGAATAATAAGAAGAGGACCAATGGTATGGCTGGATAAAGAAGAATCAGAAAATGAAGTGGCCTTCACTATAAAGGATATTGAGGAAAAATGGGTATGATAGGCTAAGGAAAGAACTTAGGACAACTGAGTATAAATTTTTTGAAAAAAATGTGTTCCTGGATGAAGAGGAAACCTGAAATATTGAGAATGAATTTGTGGACAGTCTGAAGGACTATGAAATTAGTTCGGGTTTACATGAAGATGTGATAGTTGAGTCATCAGAAGAAGAGCATTAGGTTTTTTCTAACACTTTGTGTGTGGTTGTAGATTCTATAGGTGAGATTAGAAAATTGAAAATGTGCTTGTGCATATTGATGAGGAAATAAATATTTTCAAAGATATGGATGATATGGTGAAGTAATTTGAACATGTTTTTCATGATTTTGAAGATAGTGGATTTGGCTGGAAAATTGAGACAAAAGACAAAGTTGAAGACTATAAACAACATCATGATGAAGTACTTGTGAGGTTTTGAAGAGAAATTGAGTTGTTGGAGTATTTGCTGAAAGAAACAGAGTATGAGAGTGTGATTGCAATCAGAAATGAAGGAGAGTCTCAAGCAGTGATTGGGACATAGATATGTGTTAGCTACCAATATTCTGATGTATTGGCCAGAAGAGAAGAAAATTTCGATGAGTATACAGTCGTGAACATGATAGGAAATTTACTTCTTGAAGGTAAATGTGAATATATGAAGCAGCAAATGGCAATCACAGAGGAATAAGTTCACTATTGTTAACCAGATCAGGGAAACATCCTTGGAACGAGTGATGTGGAGGAGAGACTAGATGAAAGTCTCATGAACTCTTTGGATAATTTAAATCAGCATCATAAAGGTGTGTTGGCATGGAAATCAAATCAGGCCATAGAGTCCTATATATCTAATTCTGATAATTGGTATATTATTTCAGGTTTTGATGAAGATACTATTGCAAAGACCAAAGAATATTTGGCACAGGAGAACAACCAAATGAAGGAGGAAGAGGAAGATTCCATGGAAGTTCTTAACCCATGGAGAAAATACATTAAATTATTAGAAATTATGTTGGAAAATCAGGATTCGGTGTAAGAGGAGACAGCCATGGAAGAGGAAGATTCCATGGAAGTTCTTAACCCATGGAGAAAAGACATTAAATTATTAGAAATTATGTTGGAAAATCAAGATTCGGTGTAAGAGGAGACAGCCATGGAAGAGGAAGATTAAATCTCAATTTCAACATTGGGAAACAAAAGATCTTGAAGATGAAGTGCAATTCTTTGAGTGATGGCTTAAACAAGATGCATATGGAAAGGGCTGAAAAATAAATGCAGATCCAAGTGAAGAGGTGCAGAGTCACAGGGTAGTCATAACGAAGCAATTCAGAGTAAGAATCCTGAAGATATGGAGAATGAGGGAATGCAACATCTATTGGACAGTAGAAGAAAATTTCAGCAAGAAAGAAGAAGCGACAACAAATGGTAGAGTATGTACCAGCCCAAGGATATGTTGGACATGGAGATTGAAGAACTATGGAAGTTAATGATGAAACAGTTCAGATGGAGTAAGCTGACATCAGAAGGGATGATCAATCAGAATTTGAAGGTGATTGAATAGAGGAAAATGAACCAAATGATAAAATACAGTCAATAGCGACAAAGGTGCAAGGCATTTGGATAGTTACAAACTAAAATTTGGGACCCTGGATGTTTTTAACAGCATATGAAATCACATGATCAGGAGATCATGAGTTTTTTCAACATTCAGAATCTGAGGTAGGAGCATCATGGTTCAAAATTTTGTACATTTAGTAGAATCTAAGGGATCTTTTTTTTTCAAGGGAGTTGGTTCCCTAAGTATTTAATTAATGTAATTTTGAATGTTTTGAGTGATTTTATATGAGAACTTTAGAATAGGATTTAATTAAATATTGTGAGGAATATTTGTAAATGTGCTTGAATGTAGGAGAAAATATGTGATTGGTGAGGATTGAGAGATTCTGAAATATTGATTGTAAATCTTATATTAGAAGTTGGTTCATGATTTTGTGGATCTGAGAGGCTCCTTAAGATTTAGTGGAGCAGATTTCGGACATGAACCAGAATTGGTTCTAGACCCCATAGGTATATTATTATAAGTTTTCATAGGCAAAAATAAATATATATTAAGGAGGAATAGGGGAGTACTTAGTAGTGTTGGGGAGGCCATTGATATAGAAAATCGGGCCGAGAGGAGATTCATTACTGTAAATATTTGTTTGTGAATATAAAACTCAATTACGATTTTATGTGGGGTGCATTCGGTTGATTTATTTTTTGATGTGTTAATGAATTATAAAAATGTATATGTAATCAGAGTATTTTCACATAATGTAGGTGTTGTAGGTGAGTCTGAGAAGGATTAGATTGATAAAAATGTGCAAAGGTGTTTGCAAAGGTTGTGGAATTGGTTCAATCTTAGGTTTTTCTTTCAACAATAATAGGAATGAAAAATCCGCTTTAGTAGCCATGGAGTATTATGGCTTATTCTTGCACACAGGTAAATGTAAGTACTGTAGAAGAGTAATTCTAACATTCTAAATTAGTTAGTTGTTAGATGTTGAGTTAACCATTGAAATGAGGTAAGAGCTGGTTAATCTGAAGCTCATTTGATTCAAGATCCATTACTTTATTGTATTACATTCGGTAAATTATGTGTGGAATCGATGTTCAGAAATATGTTTAGAAAGTTGTATACAGGATGTATAGAAGATAAATTTTTACCATCAAACATGGATAGTGCTACAACAAGCTGAAAATAATCTGTATCTCTTATGAACAAGAGGAAAAAAAGTATATTTTTCCAAAGGCAACAACCACGATTTCTTCCATAAATCCAGATATTTCTGAACAAGAGAGATGGACGGTTGGGATTATATCGTAGAAATGAAGCGGAAGATGAATGGTCAAGATCGAATCATAGGATTACTATGGAAGATGGATGGTTTTAAGTCATATCTCATTAAGTCATAAAATGTTTCATCGCATATCGCACTCAGCCATAAGTATTTCATCTCATATCGCATTTGGTGTAAGGAGCCTTGGGAATGCAATGAAGAGTCATGTGTTGACTTGTTATGCGATTTGAGATGAATGAGATTTCCGATGAGCCGTGATTTGCAATGTCATATTTACGAAGGAGTATTGCAAAGAGAAGCTGCGATGTCATATTTGTGAATGATTATTGAGATGAGGAATTTGAGATGAGGATTCGCGAAGGAAGCATCAATCACGTGAAGTGGTCGTGTAAAGAAGAAATGGGTAATAAAGGTAAGTTTAAGTGCTTAAATGTTAAAAGCACGTATAGTGAAGGGTTTATTTGATTTTTGACCCAATAACTCATAGGCTTGGCTCTGATGATTATCAAGTGGGAATTGGGATTTTTTTTCCTTTATAAAATTGGCATGATAAGGTTGTTGTAGGCCTTTGATAGAGAAGAAAACCATGTTGGATTGAAGGGATCTGAATCATATAATTTTTTGATGAATAGGAGTGGGTTTTAATAGGTTGAAAGGGGTCTTATGAACTATTGCAGAGTGTGGTTTCAATTTAGAGCACACTATATACAAAGTAAATCCTGGGTTTTGGGTAGGCTTAGTCCTAAGCCTGCATCATCATTAAAATGAGAAATTTCTTGTGCTTGGGTGTCAAGGTATTTATCTACAAGGTTAGCATATTTATAGATCATATGGTGAATGTCTATGACACCTCTACGGCTGATGAGTTCTGCCCTGATTTGGAGGGGTTCTCTTTCTTCTCTCGTCATCACCCTCTTGAATTCCTTTGTCATTGTTTCTTCATTTATCACCCAAGATGGTAAGGCCATTAATTGCATGTCATCCAACCTATAATTTGGGTCCAAAATATTCATGTGAGTCAGAATAATGTTGTGCATGTAAAATTCTGCCAACCTTGCTCTCTCTTCTATATTGGTTTCTTTGCATAAATCAATGAATTTCCTATAATTTTTAAAGGGAAATTAGCCATTTCGTTCTAAGGTTTTGATCTAAAATGGTAACCATTTATCTTTCAAATATATGTAATAATATTTTGAAGGATATCTATATTGTATTTCCTGCATACAAATATTTTCCGTAGTGGCCATTTGTTTCTCATTTTGTTGCAATTGTCCCATTAGTGTCATGTTCTCTTATTGTGCCTCCCGCAATTGTCCTTCCAATAATGACTCTCTAAGCTTGACATAAACTAATTCCCTCACTATCTCACTAAATTTTTCCTCCATTAGTCCCATATCTTCAACGTTTATGGATTTTACAATTTTCATCCACTTGTGGGTGTGCCCTCTTTCTATTTCTAGCTCATAAAAGAGGGGAATGGAGAACTTCCAGGGGATCAACCTCCCTCCTTGAATGAACTTATAGTAACATCTTAAACTAGGCTGTGGGGCAGGTTTTTGTAGCTCTATGATGTCTTTATAGAAATTTTGTGGAGAGGTTTCTTTTGTTGGTGGATGTCGTCCTACAATTTGTGCCTTCCCTTGTACCTCTTATTTTTCAATTTGGGCACTCTGCCATTTTATTTGTGCCTTTTTTTCTTCAATTTGGGCGCCATTCCCTTCTATTTGTGCATTTAGTTCTTCCCCTTTTGCATTATTCTCTTCATGTAGCACTTTCTTCCTTTCATGTACCAGTCTCTATCTTTCCTATAACACACCCTATATTTCGCATATCACACCCTCTCTTTCCTCTAGCATCTTTTTTTCTCCCTCTTGGAGGTCTGTGGGTAGTTTTGATTGTTTCAAGGATGATAATATAGAGGAGTGTCAATGTGCATATGCCATGGGTTTCTTGGATGTTATCTTGGGGGAAGTGACTTATTGAATATTTCCTTCTTCTGGCCCTATTTCTCCCCTCTTTCTAGGTGAATCATCAATGGTTATGGGGCTCCCTGTTGGAGTTTTGGCCTTCCCTATTTCACCGTTTTGATTTCTTGGTTTTCAAATACATGGGAGTCTGTCTTTTCCTCTTTATTTCGGGTTTCATAAGGGTGCTTAAAGTGGCTAAAGTTGCTAAAGTGGAAACCACTTCCTTCTCATTATTCCATGGCGAAAGAGTGGTTTGTTGAGTGCATATATTTGTGGTATTTTTGGACCTAAGAGCATCCTCCTCTTATAACTTCTTTTCTTCCTTATCTTCAATTTTTCTCTCTTCCTCTATATCCTTTGCATTTGCTTCTTCTTTTTCTATCTCTTCTTCTTCTTTTGTCCTCCTAGTCTCTTCCTCCAAAGATTTAGTGTCCCTATCTCCAAGGCTAGAGGAAGGGGCATCTACATAGATGATGTATTGTGTCCCTACTAGATTTTCTCTATCCATGTCAATGAAATTTGACCACACCATAGGAATTATGAGCTTGTTTAAGCCATCCTCCACTATGAGTTTAATTATACCATGATGGGCTAGGTGTTGTTTTTTTCGTTCCCTATCCCTGTGGTTCATATATTTCATGGAGTGGAGGAGTAAGTAAGGTATGTTCAAGATTTGATCCAATATCCTCCTTGCATCCCATCTCATGCACTAACCTAAAATTGTAGCCATAAACTACACACACTCTGCCTTCACGGGAGATGCACTTCATGATGTGGTAGGCCACCTCATCCCATGGGTAAGGTAAAATCTCCCTTCTTAACCCACTCTTTTCTTCTATGTGTTCCTCATTGGGTAGAAATAATGTCTTTTTGGAAAAAACACTAGTGACCCTGTCCTCTCTATTCCACTTGATCCCTAGGGTTAAGGTGTTCACTCTGTTGATCAACTCAGGGGTTATAGTTATGGCTAGTCATCTCAGCATAGTAGTGGCACTGACATCTTCTTGAGAGTGAAAATCCATTGAAAAATCTCGAGCTACCACATCACCATATCCTCTTAGGAGCTTGAATAATATGAAACCGTGATTACTTATGAAAATTTCTACTATAGGAGGGTGTAATCTCATCCTATTTGTATATGTGGCTTAATTTTTATTGAAACTTCCCCCCATCTCTTTTTGGATATGTTTTGATTGGTGTTTGATAGATATTCTTCTGTGGATTGATTTCAAAATAAAATTGGTGATAAGGGACCTTCAAACTCTCAAAATTTCAAAGTGTCTTTTTTTATCCCCTACCTCCTCATATGATACTTCAAATTCCTTAATTATGGTCGTACTGTATGAAAATTTCTATGAAGAATTCTTGTGAATTTTATGGGGGTGATGGCCACTTACCTTTGTAAATTGAATTTCCTGACTGAAATGTAGCGTATTTGTGCTAATGGACACTTGTGGTGTCTTGCACGCGTCTTATAAACATTATGTGGCTCTCCTTGAATATTCGTGTAGAATTTGCAAGTTTTCCTGTAACACTCCTGGCATGTAAAATTGACCAATGATAAAAACTTATCTATGGCCTCCTACCTTCATCATTTGTATAATGTCTTTTGAAATGGGCATAAGTGTGAGGGGAAATGAGTTGAGGTTCTTTTTATTTGATTTCAATTGGGTTTGGAGCGTAGTGTAGATGTGTCCCTTGCACGAGGTTTCCTTATTTCGACCATTGGCCCCATTTGAGATAATCATCCCCTCCTGTGTTCTAATCAGTTCCCAGTTTGTTTTATCTCCTCTTATTGATGTGACAGACCTACCTAGAATGAAGATCCACCAAGTTTTTTTAATTCCACTGTCGAGGGTGGCCACGTTAACTAGCAACCTTTTTTCTTATTAAACCCTCTCTTCTCGACAATAATTCATTTAGTTAATTTATGTGTAGAGAGAGGATGAGGGATACATACCTGAGCCTTACCTAGTTTCCAATTAGTTGCAGGATCCTTCATACAGAGAGATGGAGCACTAAAGTAACCTTAGAGGCTGCCTTTATTTTTCTGTGTTTTTATTTGTTGAGTGAGGTGCTTACTATGTTTATTTGTTCTGTCTTTTGTAGGTATCTCATGGAGGCCTCAAGTTGTTTCTGCTGATGTAGATTCCTCTTTGGAGTTCTATGGTGATCTTCAAGATCAAATCTTCAACATGTGTCTCCTGCTCTTGATGTGCTAAGTTGTGATCAAATGGTCTTGTTGTCTGCACATGTCTGCTACAAGAACATATCATCTTCATGTATTAGTCGCTTCTTTACATATCTGGAGCTCAAAATTGCATGAGGAGGTGAAAAAAGGATGTGGCAATGCTGGGGATGGTGTTAGGATGTTTATGTAATGGTTTGGATTAGGAAAAACATGAAAGAAGAGCACCTACGTTTATGTTAAAACAAGTTGTATCATAGTGGTAGAATAGAGGGTTATACAAGGTTATTTTTATGTATTGGATGAAATGATGGTTATGGATAGTAGGCATAGGTGGGGTGACATTTTGCATGCCTTTTATTAGGATCATAGATCCATGGATGAGATAATATATCCTTGACCTTTATTCATGTAGGTTCCCATTACTTCCTGTAGCACTACACGATTTCCTATAGCTTACTAGGACATCCTGTAGCAGTACATAGATAGGAAGAAATTTGAATTTCTTGCTCACATGGTGGTATAATTTGATTTAGGAATGAGCATTGGAGTTGTATGTGGAACGATTATGCAGAGGAGAGAGAGATATATCAAATAATGTTTCACCCTCTTCCATATTACCCATGTTCAATAAATTGTAAAAAGGAAACATGCCAGTGCCTTGGTGCCATTTCATTCTTTTGATTTTTTTATAATTTTATTTTCTTTTTTCTTTAAGGAATGTGGGCTTCCTCAAGAGAGGTTTTCAACCCATAATCCTACCTTGGGTTCCTCCAAGAGGTTTTTTCTCAATGATCTTTTAACTCTCTCTTTTTTATTTTTTCTATTTTTCCTTTTTCTCCTTTTTTTTGTTATTTTTCTCCACGACTGCCTCATGGAGATTTTCAACCATAGAGTTGGCCTTTGATGGATCAGGAAGGTTTTCGCTTAGGAATTTTTATTTATTTTTCTTCTTCATAGGAGATAAAGGCACTGGAAGCCATGAGGCTCCCAATTACATTTACTTATCTCTTGATTGAGTTTAGGAATTCTCCCTTGGACATTAGCCTCTTGAAAATTTTTAGCCTATAACCATTCACAAGCAAGGGGATCCCCCCTCATCTATGGTTCTGATTTAACAACCCCATTTTCATTTCATTTCTATATCTGAAAGGGTCCTAGAAACCTGGTTATTAATTTCCCTTGAAGTCCTTAAATCTAGATTCATAGAGCAAAGCCCAATCCCCTTCCTGAAATGTCTTCTCTTTGATGTGATTGTCATGAAAAATGTTCCTTTGTAAGATTACTATTGGGCCTTGAAATTTTTATTTACTTCCATTACATTTTCACTTATATTTCCATATTATCACCTTCAGTCCACCTCCATTTAATTACATTTACCTTACCATTACTACTATTGGGTTACATTTATGTGTTTCCAAACTTTATTAATTCCTAGTATTTTTAAGTGAATTTGTGATTAAAAATTAGAAAATAATATGCACATACTTATACCTAACAAGTGGAATGAGTTTGTTTCCATGTGTAGGTCAATAAGAAGCTTCCAAACGACTCTTACGTGGCCTCCTAATTCCAAATTCGAATTTGTATGGAGAAGATCATGGGATCATAAGAATATGTGTCTCATTTCCTATTTGTATTATAACTCTAAAAGGACATGTGCCTTATCACTTCCCATTTGGATTGTAACTCTATATATATAGGGAGAGATTCGTGGACTCTCATGAATGAGATAGCTTCTCAACTTTTTGCATAAATAGGGGAAGCTTTCTCCTATCAAATCATGTGTAAAATTGGAGTTATGCTCAAGCTTTGAATACAGAATCAGATTGTGGCACCTTACTCATGGATGTTCCTTCATTTTGACTTGGTTTTTATTACATATGGAGCATATTGATTTACCATCTCTCATATTTTTAGATCAACTACATAAAATTTGTGAGATTTAATTGCTTTTATATATTAAAGTTCATTTGATTTATTAGTATTATTTTTAGAATGATTTTGTAATCTTTGCTTTCCTAAAAACATTTCAATAGGAAAGATTTATCTATTTTCAAATTGGATTAAGTTTCAGGCAATAGAGCTCATAATTATTTAGTTTATTTTCATGTTCTGTTATTTACTTTGTTAGATCAAACTATCAATTCATTGTATAATTGAATAAAATATCAAGCCAAGAAGGTGACTTGTCATACTTCCAAATTTGGTGATTGAATGTTCAACCTATGCAATCATTGAGCTTTAATTTTATGTTCTGTTAATATTTAGTTTCCTTTTATGTTCTGTTATTTACTTCCTTAGATCAAACTATAAATTCATTGTATAATTGAATAAAATATCAAGCCAAGAAGGTGACTTGTCATACTTACAAATTGGGTGATTGAATGTTCAACCTATACAATCATTGAGCTTTACTTTTACATTATTTTACATTGTTTTCTAGATTTAGATCCTCATTCAAGTGTAATATTGGGTGTTCTTAAAGATCATTTCAAGAAAGTGATTTTATGATATTTCTAAATGCTTGAATACCTAACTTATGCAATTATTGAGTTTTCCATTTACATGCGTTAATTTATTTCCTATATTTAAAGACCAAAGTATAATTAGTTGCTTATCATTTCAAGAGGGTGATTCTATCATACTTCCATATTGGACGTTGGAGTGATTGAATATACCTTAGTTTCTTTTCTTTACAAGGTTTGAAATGATTTCTTAGATTAAAATTTCAATTCGTACAAGTGTTATTGCGTTCTATATTTTATTTTGAATTTTTTTTCTTTATTTTCGTTACTTGATTTCATAGGTTAGTTGAATTTCATTTTTATTATTTGATTTCATAGATTAGATGAATTGGTTTTCATTATTATGTAGTTAAATTGATCTAACCTAAAAGATAATTTCTAGCACATACAATGCACACATGCTTCACAAGTTTATGAAACCCCTGATTGACAAATTTAATGATAGGCAATCAGTTTGCCCCAAAATTTTGGCGTCGTTGTCAGGGAAGTGTGCACAGGAACTAGCTTTCATTCTAGAGTGTATTTTATTTCTACTGTTTAGTTCTTACTAACCATTTATGGACAGAGGATTTAGAATGCATCCGAAAGAATACATTGAGGAATGGTATCAAAAAGAGATTGCGCCACAACATTCATCAATTATTCAAGAGATCCTTGCGGTAAATCGAAATATCAAGGTGATTTTTCAGATCCTTACAAACAATCAGGTACATTTTTCAAGTTTGGATATGAGCATTTCAAAAATTCTAATCCGTAAATGGCTTCATTGGAAGCATGAATATATATATATGCACCTTTTAGATAAATAGGAAAAATAAAAATAATTTTTTATAGTTTTTAGGATAAATTTGATGTTTTGTGGTGCAGTAAGAACCACCCATCTACTAACCCTTTGCAGGAAATATTTTCAATAAAACAAATGATTGAGAACAAATAACACAAGCGAAGATCACGAGAGATAATTTAAGGTATGAGATCAAACATTTTCATTTTATTTTTTCAAAATTTACACAGAAATTGATTGATAAAATCTTGACTATGCTAACAAAATAAAATAAAAAATATAAAAAATCTTGAGTATGCTCTCCTTCAGCACTTCGTGTGACCTAGAGTATCAGAAAAAGAAATCTTTTTCTTAGTATATTATAAAATCTAAAAATATTATTTAGATACAAAATGCAATTCTGCAGCTAAACTTTTGTTTCCATCATTTGATTTAATTTGATTTGATTTTTCAATAAACTTTAAAATTGAAAAAAAAAAATTATTAAAAACCAAAATAAAACTTGTCAAAATTCATTAAAAAATTTGTTTTTTTTTTAAATTAAAAAAATATATGTATATATTTTTAAATTTCTAAAAATAAAAAATAAAAAAAGTAAAACATTAAAAAAAAAACAAATAATTAGAGCCTTGATTTGATAATACATGTATTTTTTTCTCTCCCTGCATGTTGACCTCTCTCGCACGACCAATGAGCTTATCCAAGCCATTACACAACAATTTCGCCAATTTTTTTCTTTCTAAATACAAGCTTAATCCTCATAGCACCACATCGGTTTTGAGAAGCTAAAATCTTTCACTTGTTTGATCTACTATTGTTTCTTTCTTTGCACTTTTGTTCATCTCAACCATATTTCTCATCATTCTCAACATGATGAAGTTGATGCTCGTTTAGGCTGCCTCAGGCTTCAGTAATAATAAGTTCATAGGTAAAAAAAAGTTCTATACAGTTGCCCATTTGTTTACCTTTTGGCCAAAACAACAACATTATTATGACAATTAAGAATCCATGCATCTGTTCAATTACGATTGCCATGATAATTGAATCATTGTTATATATTCAATTCAAGACTGTAGGAATCGTCCAAGCCTACAAATAAAAAAAACCCTGTAACAAAATAAAACAATTTCATTCGCCAGGAACCATAACAATTTTCTTTTTTTCTAGCAAACATAATTGCCAAAAAACATCACTGTTTGGACACCCGATTTTGAAATGCATTTTCTGAGCAAACTGAGGGGAATTAGGGAAAAACACAACATGGGTTTTTTCGGAAACGGGGGTAATTAGGTAAATAATTAGAAATTTTCTAGATTTCGCAACCATTTGGGAGAAATCCAGAGTTCTTTGGAGCTTTGTTTTGTAGATTGCATGGAGAAACGGTTTTTAACAAACAGTGAAATAGGTCAATACGACATCGTACAGTAAGAAAATTTGAATTGAAATGAAAATCTATTGATCCATGTGGCATGAAGAATTCAACTGTACATGGCCACAAGATGAATGTAATCATTGCAGGGGCTGTAATGTGTGATTTGATGACAGTCTACGCTTGAGTTTCTTCCATGCTGATCCAGATCCTGATATGAGAAAAATATTGATGGAGCTTCTTATCCACAAAAATGGATCAATTAGATGGCATTTCATTGTATCCATTTAGGGAAGCTGGGAGTGAATGGCTTCTTAGTAATTCCACTCTCCCTATTCTTTCAAGAATTGGGAATTCTGCTACTAAGAAAAATTCTGAAAATTTTTCCATTTGAGTATTATGCTCAAGTAATAAAATTGGAGATCTGTAATGTAAAGGTGGCAAGATCATTAGAGATATGCCAAAGCGGAAAGCCCATCAGAAGGAGAATAAAAAAGATGATTTCAAGGTCAAGAGAAAAATATCTAATCTGTCAAACGATATCTTATGCTCCGTGGAAGAATCAAAGAAAACTTCAGTGCCAAAATTTCTTGAGAATTCGGTCAAAAGGGTGGATAGTAAAAAAACGATATATTGTTGATGGAATTTAGCTCGAGTGGTATGGCATACATTTATTTTTCCTCACTTGCATATGTTTGAACAGTTGCTACATTTTTAAAAGGTTAATGATTTTTAATAAATTAAATTTTCAATGAAAAACTCTAAATATTTCATTATAGCCTTAAATTTTTATTTTGCGCAAACAGTTTAAAATTTAAAATAGTTTTAGATTAGTTGAAAAGAAAAAAAAAATCCGCAAAAAAAAATAATATATATATATTGTGATGATTATTTATTAAAGCAATTTATAAAGTAAAAAAAATAAAAAAATTACTTGCAAAATTTAATTGAAATAATTTTTTTTTGTGCAATTACATTTTTTTTTATCGCTTCAAATATATTTGACAACATGATTTCGCAGCACAGATTCAATTTGACAGTGACTTACAGAACAATTGGAAGATTATTTAGATGATTTCTCAATATTTGGCATTAAAAATTTTGTTGCTATGTATTTTTCTATGAAGCTTTAACTTGCAGAACACAATGAATCGTTGAGATGCCAATCATATTACTGAGCACCTTGCATGAGGTCGTCCGACAACAGGGAGTTGATTTATTTTTCATATTTATTTCTTAAAAATTGATTGTTATCAATATCATGAGTTGGGTTGAATATAGCACTTTTGATTTTCCTTAATCTATTTCATTTGACATTCAAATTTTAGCGTAAGAATCAGAGAGGAATTAGCCATTTATTTTTTAACACACTTATGTTATTTGTGTCAATTTTTTTTTGCAGGTTTGGGATGATCGAATTATCGTTGAAGGAAACCAATTTGTTGGCAGAATTGGTCTTCAAAAGACAAATTTCATTAAAAACATAAGAAAAAGTCCATTTCCATATCCATCAAGACCATTACCTTTCCTCCCTTTTGAATTATAAATCCAACCAAACAATTCAATGCAAACCACAGTTATTTTCCCAACAAGATTCAGTTGTTCATTTTTATTCACATACACTTTCCATCACTCTTTTTCTACTCCTAACCCACAAATAAAAGCAGGAAGCTCACTTACATGCTTATTTCCCATTCTCATTTTCCATTTTCATCTTCCATTTCAATTTTCCTTCTCCTATCCTTTTCATTTCATAAATAAACCTTGCTTCAATAAAAATTGTTGATTGCATAGTCCTTTGAGTCTAAAATCCTTACAAAAACACCTTGAGGCTTGCATGCCTTAATGGAAATTCTTCTTGCTAATGAACAATGGGAATACATTAATGTCCCTTGTTCATCGGGTCTTCTAGGTACTCGACAACAGCAAAATTATTCATACCTAGAAAGATGTGTTTGGGCATCTTGACTCTGATTGTAATGAATAGTGAGAGTTATTGCGTTTACCAGTGGCATCCATTAACGGCAAATAATTCAACAATTTCCTACTATGTTCTACATCAGAAGATCTATTCACATAACAGGGATTATGGAAACAAGTTTTGAAGACATGAAGACTATCATTTTTAGCATTTTGAATCAAATGAAGAAGATATGAAGATAAAACAAAACAACACTATTCTGCAGCTGCAGAATCAGATGGCAGCTACAAAATTAGATGATAGCTGCAGAATCAGAGGGTAACAACAGAATCAAATGGCAGCTACAGAATCAAAGGGCATCTACAAAATCAGATGCCAGTAGTAGAATCAACACCATTCTACAGCTGTAGAATCAAATGACAGATGCAGAATCAGATGGAAACTGAGAATCAGAGGAGAACAGTAGAATCAACATCATTTCACAGCAAATTCAGCAGTTTTAGTAGAAGCAATAAAAAGTCACCTTGACTCTTTTATCCATAACTTGTACAGCCACATGAAGAAGATTATGATCAGAATTTTGCAGCCACCACACATGCAGATCATCCATTATCAAAGGGTAAGTTAAGGTATGTCATTTTCTAACTTTTTAACATAGAATTCCTTGAAAATCTAGAATAACAATTTTTAGAAAAAACACTTCTTTTCCTCATTTCATAAAATTGGAAATACCGTCAGTTGGGGGGGGGGGGGGGGGGGGGGGTACATTCATATTCACATTTTTCCACATACATATCACATTCAAAAGCCCACATACTTTCAAAAGATATTAATTATTAAATTATTATTATGAGCATACAATGGCTTTTCAAAAGTGCTTAAAAGATAGTTGGATGAAAACACAATCATGGTTGTCACACAAGAACCAACCATGATGCAATCCAATAAAGATATACTATGCAACAATAATCAAATTATCATTATGCAAAGTTCAAAAATCAAAATTGAATGCAACAACAACATATGGTTGAAAAACAAGAACCAACCATATTTAAATTCTACTAAAAGGCTTCGAAGAAGTATGAAGTTATCAAATGATATCATGCAAAGTTAAGCCAAAGCTCAAAAGATAAAAAAGAATTAATGTAATAGATTGCATGAGGACATGCAATAGCTTCAGTTGGGGGGTATGTTGGGCCTTGAAATTATCACTTACTTCCATTACATTTTCACTTATATTTCCATATTATCACCTTCACTCCAGCTCCATTTCATTACATTTACCTTACCATTACCACTATTGGGTTATATTTATGTTTTCCCAAACTTTATTAATTCCTAGTATTTTTATGTGAATTTGTGGTTAAAAATTATAAAACAATATGAACATACTTATACCTCACAAGTGGAATGAGTATGTTGCCATGTGTATGTCAAAAAGAAGCTTCGAAAAGACTCTTATGTGGCCTCCTAAGGCCAAATTCGAATTTGGATGGAGAAGATCATGCGACCGTAGGGATATTTGTCTTATTTCCTATTTGTATTGTAACTCTAAGAAGACATGTGCCTTATCACTTCCCATTTGGATTGTAACTCTAGAGATATAGGGAGAGATTCATGGACTCTCATTAATGAGACAACTTCTCTCTTTTTGCATAAATATGGGAAGCTTTCTCCTATCAAATCATGTGTAAAATTGGAGTTATGCTCAAGCTTTGAATACAGAAATAGATTGTGGCACCTTACTCATGAATGTTCCTTCATTTTGACTTGGTTTTGCTTACATACGGAGCATATCGATGTACCATCTCTCATACTTTTAGATGAACTACATAAAATGTGTGAGATTTACTTTCTTTTATATATTAAATTTCATTTTCTTTCTTAGTATTAGTTTTAGAATGATTGTGTAATCTTTGCTCTTCTAAAAACATTTCAATAGGAAAGATTTATCTATTTTCCAATTGGATTAAGTTTGAGGCAATAGATCTCATAGTTATTTAATTTCCTTTCATGTTCTGTTATTAATTTCTTAGATAAAACTATTAATTCATTTTATAATTTAATAAAAGATCAAGCCAAGAAGGTGACTTGTCATACTTCCAAATTGGATGATTGAATGTTCAACCTATGCAATCATTCAGCTTTACTTTTATGTTCTATTATTTAGTTTCCTTTCATGTTTTGTTATTTACTTTCTTAGATCAAATTATTAGTTCATTGTATAATTGAATAAAAGATCAAGTGAAGAAGGTGACTTTTCATAATTCCAAATTGGGTGGTTGAATGTTCAACCTATACAATCATTGAGCTTTACTTTTACATGCTTTTACATTGTTTTCTAGATTTAGATCCTCACTCAATTGTAATATTGGGTGTTCTTAAAGATCATTTCAAGAAGGTGATTTTATCATATTTCTAAATGTTTGAATACCTAACTTATGAAATTTTTGAGTTTTCTTTTCGCATGGTTTAATTCTTTTCCTAGATTTAAAGACTAAATTATAATCGGTTTCTTATCATCTCAAGATGGTGATTCTATCATACTTCTATATTGGATGTTAGAGTGATTGAACATACCTTAGTTGTTTTTATTTACATGCTTTGAAATGTTTTCTTAGATTAAAATTTCAATTCCTGCAAGTGTGATTGCGCACTATATTCTCTTTCGAATTTGTTTTCTTTATTTTTGTTACTTGATTTCATAGGTTAGTTGAATTTCATTTTATTTATTTGATTTCATAGATTAGATGAATTGGTTTTATTTATTCTGTAGTTAGATTGATCTAGACTGAAAGATAACTTCTACCACATACAGTGCACACATGCTTCACAAATTTACGAAACCCTCGGGTTGACAAATTAAATGACAGCCAATCACTTTTCCCCAATAATTACTTATGTTTGAAGGGGGGCCTGCATGCTAAATTCATCCAAACAATTTTGTTGAAGAAACCTTTCCTTTTGTGCCTTTGTGATATCTAAATTCAATTGAACTACCATTCTAAGGGTTTTGTACTCAATTTCAATGGAGAGCAATGCCTTCTTCCCATAAAATAGATCATATAGATTAAACCATGTATTTTTCTTCCAAGTAGTGTTGTAAGCCCAAGCACTCTCCACCAATATGTCTGCCCAATATTTTCTGTTTTTGTTCATAACTTTGGTAGTCATGTTCTCTAAGGCTCTATTTTTCACTTCCACCTGCCCATTTTCTTGAGGGTGATAGGATGTATAAGTCTTGTGCTTGATATTGTGCTACCTCATGACATTCTCAATGAGATGAGAAATGAATTGAGCCCCTTAATCGGTGAATACCTCCCTGATATTTACAAACTTGTAGAATAAATTTTCTCCCAAAAATTGAACCACCTTTTCTTCTATTGTTGTGTTGACAACCCTTGTCTCGACACACTTGGTCATGTAATCAGTGCATACTACAATGTATCTATTATGCTCAGATGGTGGGTAAATGGGTCCAATGAATTCCATGCCCTAATTTTCAAATGGCTCGAGGGCCACGTGAGGTTGTAGAGGAATTTCATCCCTCGGTTTAGGTTTCCCCATCCTCTGGCATTGATCACATCCACTGGTGTATCTCCTGGTATGTTGATGGAGAGTAGGCCAATAATAGCCAGCTTGCAAGGCTTTGAAGATTGTCCTCTCAGTAGAAAAATGACCCCCACAGGACCCATCATGACAGGCTAAGAGGATGTCAAAGACCTCCTCTTCCCTAACACATATCCTAAGGATTTGATCCGGTCCTAACTTAAAATGATTTCCACCAATCCAAGTGAAAGGGGTGCTCTTTCTTACAATTATTCTCTTTTCTATGGATGAAAGGTATGAAGGAAAGTTATCAGCAACCAAGTAGTTGAATATGTCTGCAAACCAAGGAGAGAGTGTTAAGATACAAAATAATTGTTCATTCATAAATTGATCATTAACCATCCCTTCCTCATCTATAGGAAAAGTGATTCTAGACAAGAAATCTGAAAAAACATTTTCTTTTCCTGGATTATCAACAAAGTTCAAATGAAACTACTGGAACAATAATATCCATCTAATAATTCCAGCACTAACATCAATATTTTTCATTAAATATTTAATTTTTGTATGGGAAGTATGTACAAAACTTTTATACCCATTAATATCATGCCTGAATTTATTTAAGGAATGGGAAACAACTAAAAGTTCCTTTTCGGTGATTATCTAGTTTAGTTTGGCCTTAGATATATTTTTACTGATAAAATAAATGGGATAGCATAATTTATCATCCAATTTTCCCAAGGCTACCGCCACATATTTATTTGATGCATCAATATATAAATGGAATGGAAAAGCCCCATTAGGACCTCAAAATATAGGGGCTCTGGTCAGTTTTTCCTTGATGATATAAAAAGCCTCTTGACAAAGACTTGACCAACATAATTCATAATCCTTGGCTAGTATTCCAAACAATTGGGAAGCCACTTTACTGAAGTCCTTGATGAACCTCCTATAGTAGCCATCCAAACCTAAGAAAGCCCTAACATACCTCTTCTTTTGAGTAATATTCACCCTTTCTATAATGGAGATTTTGTTTGGGGCTACCTGTATTCCTGCATGAGATATGGAGTGGCCTAGGACATTCCCTAACTTTTTCAATAATTCACATTTTTTAGGGCTCAGATAGAGATGCGTTTCAATACATTTCCTTAGCACCTTACCCAGATTGGAGAGAGCCTCCTGGAAATCATACCCATAGGGAGTGAAACAGTCCATGTAAATTTCCATAGAATCATGGAGAAGTTCAAAAAAAATGCTCAAAATTTCTCTCTGGAAAGTGGTAAAGGCGTTGCATAGGCCGAAGGGAAGGACTTTATAAGTGAAGGTTCTCCAAGGACATGTGAATGTAGTATTGTCTTGGTCATAAGGGCTGATATGAATCTAATTATACCCACTGAACCCATCTAGAAAAGAGAAGAACCTTTCCTGCTAGACCATCCAAGACTTGGTCAATGAAAGGAAAAGAAAAATGGTATTTCTTAGTGGTTTTTTTCAACTCTCACTAGTAAACACATATCTGCCATATCCCATTATTATTTGGGACTAAAATAAGAGGAGACACCCATTCATTATCTGATATGGGTTAGATGAACTCTGCATCTAACAACTTCTACAATTCATCCTTTACTATATCCTTTAAGGTTGGCTTCATCCCTGTTTCGGTTTGGTGCACAATATTGCATCCGTATTTGATGTAAATATGATGTGTGCACACTGAGGGATGCATCCATTTCATGTCCTTGTAATCCAAAGAAAAATAATCTAAGTTCTCCCTCTGAAACTAGAAAAATTGGTATTATTATTTGGTTAAGAGTGAGGGTTTGATCTTTAAGGATTTATATGGGCCAAATTCTACAACCTTGGTAGGTTCAGAGATTGAGTTAGCTAATCACAACTCATTCCAAGGTTTTATTTCAGATTATCTCACTAGCTCATCGAGTAGAATGGTAGTGGGGGGTTGTCTTTGAAGGATATGGTCAATGAGCTCATCTTCATCAGGTTGTCCCCATATAAGAACAATATCTAAGGTGTAAATATGGCAGGGTGTTGTATGGTACACTTCATATTCTTCTTCATCCTCCAACTATAAAGGAAAATGATGGTCAATGGAAGGCTAGGTAGGAGGATAAAATGCTAGTGTCTTGGAGAAGGGACCATTTTGGATAGTGATGTTTTCCAGTGTTACTAGTGATATAAGCATTGAAAATGGACAACCAAGGTCTTCCTAAAATGAGAGGATAGCCATTAAAATTGGTTTTGGGCTGAACTACCAGGAATTTGGTTACATACTCCCAGGACTAAAATGAGACCATAACATCCTCAACAATTCCTTCCAAAGTTATTGTGGATCTATCTACAAGTTGTAGAAATGTGGTGGTATTTCTAAAATCTCCCCACAGGTTGAGCTTCAACATAGTTTCCCTAGTCATCACATTGATGGCAGCCCAAATATCAATCAAGGTATGGGGTATAATGATACCATCGATGTTTACATATACTATTGGACTCCCAGAGACCAGGTAGTTTGGAAAGATCACTCTTTTGACATTAAATCAGATAGTTGGCCTAAAATATTGATGGTTGGGGTAAGCTCTTCTTTATCCCAAGCGTTTTAAAGAATTTTTCTTTGATGATATTATTCTAGATGGGAACATCCTTAATATCCTAGAGAAGAGGTATCTTTACACACAAATTATTCAGTTCTCCCATAAATTAAATCTCTTATGGGTTGTGTGGGCTAGGGTGGATCAGTCGCTTAGGAAAATGAGGTTGATTGTCGGAGGGGTGATTTCTTCCTTTTTCTCTTCAACCTTTGTATTTGGATAGGAGGAGGATTTTTTGGGAGCACTCTTCCATAACTAAGGTTAATTTGATGTATCTCCAGACCATAGGATGGATAGGTTGTCTCTCCATTGTATACCTGTTGTGCCTACTTGTTGTTCAAGTTCGAATTGGGTTGGGCAGGAATCTAAGGAAAATTAGGAGGAGAAATATGAGTGATTTTAGGTTGAGGTTGAGGTTGGGGTGGAGGCAATAAAAGGGAAGGTTGGTTGAGTCGGGGCCTCCACCCTTGTGATGGGTTTCTCCACTGAGGTGGTTGAGGAACATACTGCTGAAAAGGTTTATTTACGATGAGGATGATATGGAGGGGAATAAGGCTAATAATGAGGTTTATGCCATGATGGAAGAGTGGAATAATACCAAGGCTACATGGGTGCATTCCCATTTTCATGATAGAAAGAATAAGGTGCACCTTGCATGCCCTATTTGGTATGGTAGAGGCCCTTGAGGCCTGCTTTGATATATGAAGTAGAGTCGCTCAGGTCCTCCTTCCACACCTTGATATATAGCTTTGAGGCCAAGTAAGGAGGGGAATTTTCCTATTTCATGGTTCTCTTCACAGACTAATAAAACCTCTTCGAATTCAATGGATGTTCATTCCAAGGGTGTTTTCTAGTGCATCTAGGAAAACAGGTAGCTAAGGCCCTCTCTCATTCCTCTTGTTTTCTCTTGGTATCCATTCTTTCCATTTGAAAATAAAAGGTGTGCAAAATCCCACTTTTAAAATCCTCCAACATGTTTCCAATCTCATGCTCATTGGAGGTGGAAGACGAAGGGTTACTATTCATTCTTTGACTAGACCTACCCTTTTTCTTAGCTTCCCTAAAGTGGTTTCTAAATATATTATTGATGTCCTCATAAGGTAGATGATAGATATATCCTCCAAAGAACATTATTAAGGGTTTATATCACCTCTTCCTTGATCCCTCGAAGAAGCACTAACTTGAGTGATCCAATATAAAGGGTGGAATTGGCACACTTGTAATTTAGTTGGAATATCTCTTCCTAATCCTCCAAAGATTCATCAGGAACTAGGGTAATCCTAAATATTTGCTCCTTTATTTATTTTGACCTACAATAGTCTCTATATTTTCTTTTGAAGGATTGTTGCATTTGTGCCCAAGTACTGATGTTGTTCCCAGGCAGACCCATCAACCAATGCAAGGTTTCATCCTTGAGGGTAGATGGAAACAAATTCAAATTTTTCTCATATGATGTATAGTCACAAGTCCTATAGACAATAGAAAACTCAAACATGAAAGTTTCAGGGTCATCATAAGGTAGGTCGTGGAAGTGTGGAAGGGATGATGTTCTTCATTCTAGTCCCTCCATTAGTTTCTTTAATGGGAAATACTCTTTGAGTCCTATTTTCAGCCATAGCTTGAAGATATGAAGAAGGTTCCTCTCATGAAGAAAGTTCATCTTATTCCCCAATAGGTTCTTCAAAATATTCAAGCTTCTAAACTAGAGGGCGTTCTACCTAAATTCCCTAAAAAAGAGTGAAAGGTGAATCTGTGGGGATGTGGAGGTTTTTGGTAAAAAAATTCCTTGGTTGACCCTCCTCCTTGTTAGGATATTTCGACCAATAGGAAATAGTTAAGTATAACTTGGTTTATCATACAGTTAGGTAAAGTGTGTTTCTTTAATATGTACATTTGTAACTTGTAATATGACGATCACGATATGTAGTGATTTGATGGTTCACTCTCTCCTCGGTATTTCCAACACTTGATCTATGGCTTAACACCTGATTGGTCCATGATTTCTATTTAAAGAGCATGGAGGTAACTGTTTATGAGAGAAGCTTATGTAATTTTTCTTTCTTTATATTAATAAATTTCTTGAAGTGTTCGCATTGGCTTAGGTGGTGGACTGTTTCCCTCTTTGAGGGTTTTAACCACATCAAATACTAGTATACTGATCATTGATCTATTTGCGGGCTATGACATTTGGTGTTTGATCTAAGGAACTTGCCCTGTAAATTCCTACATGGTATCGAAGATGTTTTGAGGGCCGCATCCATTATTGATCCAAATATGTAGCCAATTTAACTACATGCAGCTATCGTTTTCTAGATCTATTGTTTCTAACAAATTTCAGGCTAGGAGAACTACTTTATTGTGTTTGGAGCCTCTTTTATAGGGAGGAACCCCTTTATTTTCATGGGAAAATATTTATAGCTGCCCAAGTTATGTGATTTTAGATCTGGAGGTACCAAGCATTGTTTTTTGTAGTTATATTTATTAATGCCTATGCTTATTTCGGTTTATAGTTTTTACTAATTACTAGATCCATACCATATTCTCTATGTATGATATTTGTTCTGCGCTGTGTGCGATCTAGAAAATCAGAAATAGGAAGATAGGATTTTTCTGCTACGTATGCTCTTTCCCCACGACTTTGTGAAATCTCGAAAAATCATAAATAGTGAGAAAAATATATGGTTGATATAGTTGTCGGAAAAACTAACCATAAATCTAAAGTTTTGTCCTAAGGATTGTATTTTTTGTTGTTTTTGTGTGCACATTTCTGTTATTTTTTGCAGAAAAAAGTAGGAACATCGAAGAGAAAAAAAAAAAAAAACCCTTCCTCGTTTAAAAAAATTACATAATCCTTTTACATTCTCACTTGGTATAAAGTTACTTTATGAGAATAGAGGTCTTCGGTTCAAATCTCTTTCTCAAAATTATTTTTCTAATTTTTTTTTTTGTCAAATTACTTTTTCTTAAAAAAAAATTTGGCAAGTTGTAAAAAAAAAAAAGGTTTTATTTAAAGAGCACACGTAAAAATAACATTGTAAAAGTATCTCTGAGTTATTTATAAAAGTGGGTCACATAAAGTAGTCTTTTTTTTTAAAAGTGAGTTTATTATGTTATGTTTGGAAAAGGGTGGGAATTATTTTTTTTAAGCACAACTTTCAACCTATCATATGACTACTCGGCATCTACTCCAAATTTTCTTCCAAAAGGAATAACTTCCTCATCGGGAAGTAGTTTTCGGAACTGTTTTTCTTTTTCACTGGCCTAATTTTTCAAGAGCTTTCCATTAGAGCAACTAGTTGCAACATTTTAAGCTTTACCTTTTAAAAATATAAAGTGCATGCCTAGTTATTCTTAACAACACCAATTATTTCCAATGGCTATCCTAAATGGTAAACTTACTTAGAAGTAAAGGGCTTTATGGGATAGCCTGAGGAAAATAATATCAACCTACTGATGGAGATAAAAAGGATAAATAGAAAAATAAATAAGATCAAAAACGAGGGTCGATAGGAATGTCCATTTCTCAAGATATTAGATTTCATATCCAGGAAATTGACTCCCTTCATGAATCTATTAAAAAGATAGATATTGTTTTTGGCATTCAAAATGAAATTAGAGCCCACCAGCTTGAAAATGAGTTGCTTACTTTGGACTCCAATAATTTTTCCTCTATTAAATATTTTTTGTCCAAATTCAAGACCCTCAGACTTCTTTTACAAGGTTGAAAAGTAAAAAATGAAGACGGTAGTCTTATCTATTCCATTCTTGCTAAGTTTTGGAACGGAGCTCCCTAAGCTGTGAATTTTGTATATTTTTGTATTAATTAGTCTAACAGAAGGATTTAGGGTGGGTCAAAGCCCCGAAATGTGCTGTAATGGGTCAAAGGGTAGACCTAGAGTCTGTAAACCATGGTTTGCAGACCACAGGATAGCGTAGGATAAGTTGATATAAATATATGGATAGTTTGAGTCAAAAAAGGTAGGCTTGAATTAAGATTGATGCTACGTGCAGACTATTAGATCTGTTAGGGTTGTTTTGGGTACGGTCTCCTGCTAGCTGTGTGCATCGAGATCCTCAATCCTGCTGTGTGTAGACCCTGCTAGGTTGTGTGCGTGGGATGTGTTGTGGTTGTAAGTGGATTTTTGATCCTAATGAATGCGGAGTATTGTTAGATTATGTGTGTTATCTAATTGGTTATGTTTACTACTGAAGCACATATGTGATGTTATTTAAGCTGTGAATGTATCTGTGTTCTAGAATTAGCCTAAGTACATCTGTGATCTGATATTGGCTATGATTATAGTGCTTTATGATGATATCTGGTAATACACACGTGGATGCAAAGGTAATGATTAGATCTGATAGCTTTTTTATGGTTATATGATGAGTACACTATTAAAAGAGCTATGAATATACTTATTCTATGCGAACCTAGGAAGTTATAACATAGATCTGCCTCGAATTACCTACTCTCTCCCACGGTGCAGAAACCTGGTTCCAGCATCTTCCCATACTACTTGGAGTGAGACCTTGGCCTGCGCAAGTAGGTCATTGCTGAAAGGGCTAATAGTATAGGGGTTTGTTGACAAACCTTAAATTTTGAACCTGGGTCAGGACCCCTCAAGCCAACAAATGGTTCCATTTCGAGGACCAGGAGCATTTTGAGATACAAATTGAGTAATGCCATGAGGTCATTGGAGACCTGAGCGGGTGGAAATTGAAGATTGGTTTGGAAGGAAGATTTAGGAATTTTTTGTAAAGGAGAATCAGAGTACAAAGTTGATGGCTAATAAGTGGAAGAACAAGTATATCTTCACCGAATTTTATGAAATTTTATTTTTAACTTTTGAGCACGAGCTTTGGCAGTGGTTGGCATGGCTCCTAGAGTTCTAGATGTGTTGGAAGGATGATTAGGTTACGAAGTGGACTTCAGAATTGATTCAATAGTTGGAGAAGACTGATAATACAATCACCCTAATGGTAGATCACTTGGTGGAAAACGTGCTGGGAGCATTTTTGATAGAATTCACAATCGACCAATTCGTATCCTATTCTGAAGCAGAGTGGACGTTTTTCAAAGGTTTCTGGGGTAGGTTCCTGAAAACATTACCATTGTGAATTTAATATTCCTAAATTAGCATGTAGCTAATTGCAATATTAATTTTTCTCTTAACATAGAGTTAGATGAATAAATGGGTAAGGAGGCCCATAAATATTTTTAGCAGCAATAAAATCGCTCTTAATGTGAAAAGGGATCATATTCATAGCTAGATAAAACACCCTCATGTGTGAACAAGGGCTAATGCATGAAGACAAGGTTAAGTTTGACCAAGTCAATAGAGATGAAATGGAGGGAGTGAATCCTCAATAGAGACAGCCAGTATGAATATGGATTAGTTTATATAGCTATACAAAAGCTTGATTTAAGACCCTTAGGTGTGAAAAAGGGCTGGAGTAGGTTGAGGAGGTCAATTTTGACCAAATCAAGCACCATTGTTATGGAGGAGTGGCATTAATGATGGGACAACACAGTTTGGGAGGGAGATTGATTGTGTGATGGTGGAAAACCTAATGAGTGGGACCCAAGGTGAGAAGTCTCACATTGTTTATAAGGAAGAGGATGGAAGCCATATTAGGTTAGCTTATGAATATTATTTTGATATGTATGTTTAGAATTTTTCTCTCTTCAGCTGTTTAGCTAAGATTGTTGTTGTTGTTTAGCACAAGGTATTCCTCTTTAGGAATTCCACCTCTTCCCTTGAGAGGAATATTGGGAGAGTATTGATCTATCATTTGCACATATTCGTCATTCTAGCCAAGCTTCAGTCTTCAACTATAGTGTATTTTCTACAGAATATTGTGTTGTGTTGTAGGGTGTTACAGTGGAGGGTTGATAAAACCCACTTTTTGAGGTAGTTTTTCATAGGAGGAGGGATTCCTTCGCTTACAAGATCAATTTGGAGGGTTCTTGAGAACATCCTAGATATTTTTCATTAGGCCAACTTATCCCGATCATTTATAGCATAGTTTCAGCTGGAAAAGTGCATTATTTTGGAGGGCAGCTTCAAGAGTGGGCCTTGTGGCTCTTTTGGCATGTTTTCCTATGGTTGAAGGGTTCAACCTTTCATTTGAGGATACCTTTGAGGAGATATACATTATATGTACATTATTTCAGCCTTCTATCTCCATGAGCTTCAGTTTGCAGTGATTCTTCAGTCCTAGGGTTGTAGATCACCATTTGTATTTTGGTGTATTTCCGGAAACCCTTCCAGGTTTATCTAGGAAAGGTGTCTAGGAATCTAGATATTCACTCCTAACATTATTTGAGCTATATATCAGTAGATCGGAATTGGTATATATTTATGAAGCAGTATATGCCCTAAAACTGCACTGTCTTAGCTCTAGGGCATTTGTATGGCAACTTTTTCTCATGTTATGGCATATTTTTCTTGTAGAGGCTTGTTTTATATTGCTTGAGTGACTTGATCACAGGGAGAATTTTAAGAACCCCCCTAAATTTATATATATAATAAATGAGCGAATCCCCATGATACATAGGAAAAATGGAAGGTGATTTTATTAATAATATAATATGTATATATAATTTTTTTGGCGAATCACTAGTACAAAATGGTGAATCATTGTCTAGTGGAGTCTGGGGTGTTGGTTCTAATGAATATATGGTATTTGAGCCAGGAGTTGAAGGAAGTGAACCACCGAGACCAAGCATGGCACATGGCGACTGGTGAGGGAAGTAGTTCTCGTGTAGTTTGGAAAATGCGTTCTAGTTCTGCTAAGCGTAGTGATGTTTCTCATGCTACTACTAGCACTGATATGGAGGTTGGAGAGAAGTTTGAGGAAGCATGGAAGATATCAGTGGTGGAGAATTACAAATAGAACCCCATGATGGGCTTCATTTTTCCCTTTGGTATTTGTGCCTACAATATCTTATGTCCATTGAACCAACAATTAACTGTTCAACCAACAATCAATTTAACTGAGTTGATTAGGTATGAGTAAACTCAAACTAATATTCAAAACTATGCTTTGCACTATCCCATATTTATCACACTAATGCTACATAACATTGTGCATTTGCACCCAACTCTCATGCATGCACACAAAATTTTCATCAACATCTATAACCCTAACCAAGTGAGAATTGATGAACAATTTGCACCAAAGTTTGTTATAGTGTTGAAAGTTCATAAGAAATTTAGATCCATGGTACCTTCAATAAATTTTGAGATAACCTCCACTAATTCGACCACAATAGAGCAAACCTGTGGTAAATTTTAAACCTACAAAAATTAGGATTCATGTTCCTAGGAATGATCATAAGTAGTTGACATATAGGTAGAATTTTGAGCCTTGACACATTAATAATGCAATGGCCTAGGTCAAAACTCACACATTGAAAAGTCATCAATGAAGAGAAGACAAGATCATTATGAATTACACATACTTCAAACTTCCTACCAAATTCTACTTAGTTGTCCGCAACTCGGCTATGCATAATCTTATAGTAAATACAAATTCCAAAAAGCCTTATTCACATAGCTAATAAATGGCCATTAGAAAAGAACCCCATATATAATAGTAATAGTAGAAATCAATAGATTATTTCATATTGAACTTCATAGCCATAGCACTCCTATGTATTGTACGATGTATTCAACTTGCATTATCAAATATAGATAAAATCATACTTTTGATTGATACATGTAAATCATACTTGTGCACAATGTTGAATGCAATGCCAGTCAAGGAGTAAAGCCGGTTTGATGTGTAATGATCTATAAAATAATGAAGAAACTTATTAATGCATCACAACTTTCACTTTTGAAAAACTTATAAAGCTTTCATGCAAATCCATTGTTGTTATAGTTCCTTCTCTCGACAATGTTCCATATAAGCATGGAAAATCAAGTAATATTAAAATGCATTTATAATACTTTGAAGAAATTAATGCTTATGGTGTATCTTAATATTGAGTTATTACTTTGCCCCAGTTGTAATTTATGCAATTAGATTGTATTCAATCCTTACAAAGAAATTGAAGAGAGGATAGTTCAGAACTAGGGCTCAATATATTATTAGCATTCATGCCTTGATCGATGATATAAAATGCATATAAAACAAACGGGATTTGGGTGAAGAACGAATGTGGAAATCCCATTGTACACAATAAATGGCATTGAGTTTGACATAAGATATTGTCGTTTACCAATGTTTATGATAGATTAGTGCAACTTAAAAGCTATAAGATGTTATAACTTTAATATATCTAAATTTTACCTGAAGAGATAGTTACAAATACATAGATTTTACAAACAATAATTTTGCAAAGAAATCTAAATGTTGAATTAACACACAAGTAGGCCTCAAATAAAAGCATCTATAAAACCTTTTTCCCAAAAGAAATTAATGAGTTTGAAATTTTGAATATTTATCCATGATATTTAGATTGTAGGAGTATATATAGTTTATATACCATATTTCTTAAATTAAAGATTAGCTTACCGTATGAATTACAGTGCATAGATAGAAACAATGATGGTTTCCAAAAAAAAGCACCCAAAAAGGTAGCAAAATTTAGAGGAGACACTTATTTCGCTTCTTCAGTGCTGGTCTTTGATGACCAACATCATCATCACTTCCACATTCATCCTCATGCACCTCAAGAGTTGCAGGTACCACTCTGCCCCTGCAAATAGATCAATGAAGTGAAAATTACAATTAAAACATTCTATATTTTTACAAAGAGTTACAATGCACATTCACAAGAACGACACCAAGCCTTCTCCATTAAGCATTTCCATGCTAGAGAACAATTTCTGTATAGGGCATAAAACACTATTATCAAAATTCAATCCTATATAAAGATGATAAACACTGAACCCAACTAAACATTTCCATTTATTGGAACTACCCATCATCACAAGTAAGTAAAACAATCTACAAATTTATGATTAACATACAAGCATGATATGTCATGGAGGAAAATTTTCTTAATAGAAGGTGCCTTGGCACTCGAAGGATCACAAAAACTGAAGTAGAATATGAGACTAAATAATTGTTTCAACAGTTTGTAATTGAAAAAGATTTTATTTAACTTCCACATTATTGTCTAATAAAGTCTATTATTTAACAACATAATAGTATTAATATGTAAATATCACATTATAGAATACTATTCTACTAAAATCTAATTCTATTTCATACTATTATGATACTATCGAGTCTCAGAGCCCACCAAAAATTCCAACCCACCTTCTTGTCTAACTTTTAGGGGATGCCAACTTTCACAGGAAAAACAGAGTCTTTACAAAAAATACTAAAATATCACTGGAACATCACACAAGAGCCTTGAAACTTGTGTGAATAATAAATAATGTTAAAATAAATAATATTTCCAAGAAAAACCAATTCAGAGACCCTGCATCCCAATCTAATCTTAAGACAATTGCCACAATTTAAAAATATGTGGAGGTTCAATGCTAGTTATAAAACGTGTTTGACTACAATATTGTTTCCAAATCAAAGTGTCCATCAGAGAACCTCTCTCTATATTCCTCTAGTTCCCACATCTTCCTCCACTCCAGATATCCTTCACATATCAATGTGTCAAACTGTGATTTTATTGGCATAGAATTGGATTTGTTTTGTAACCAGTCAGCAATAATTGCTACCAAAGCAATACAAGCACTCTCCCGTATAGCACGTTCACTTCGTTGGTTAATTTTGTTAGACACGGTCCTGTCATTCCTTCGTCAGAGTCAAATTCACCAAAGTTTATTTCTTGTCATTTGCAGTCATTAATGCTATTTTGGTCAAAAATAGTCATTTTCAGAGTCAAGGTCTAGTGGTTGGTCTTCAAACATGTCAAATAATGCTTGCAGGCTAGAGGAAGGTTCAGTAAGTTTTTATTTCAGAAATTTCATCGTCAATAATGCGAGATTGATTCTTCTTCAAAACCCTATTTTGAAGAAGAAATCATCAAATGTGTTTTTGTAATAAATATTTAATTTGTCAAAGTGTTTCAAGTTGTACAGCTCTTCAATGGTAGCATCTTTAGCAGCTCCTATCCCTGCAAAAGCAAAAACAGAAAGAACATCATCAGCACAAAGAGAGAAAGAAAAATCAAACAAAATAGAGTTTGCATTCAAATGCCAGAATGCCAAAATTATACAAATTGGTTTTCCGAATCAGAAAAAATCAAAGCCATGTCTTTGTGAAAACATTTCTATGTGTATCAATGTTAGTTTGGCATTCAAAGGGTCGATTGAAGTCGAGGTTTAGTGAAGAGAAGGCAAAGCTTGCAAATTTTCAAGCCGTGACTGTGTGAAATCATGGCGCGGCGCATTGGATAACAGTGTGGCGCATAGGTGCGACGCGGCGCATTGGGCGCTCCTCCACAGTGAATTTTTGCACTGGCACGACGCACAGAGCATTCCACCATAAGATTTATCATAGTTTCACGTGCTGTGGAATTTATTCGACGACAGCTAAATATTCATCATGCCTAGGAGTATGTAAGGAGTTGGAGCTGGAACACCTTACTACTATGACTCCCGAGGCACTCGCCATGAAGCAGAGACAAGGCAAGAATGCTGGGCTTGCATGATAATTCCTATTACATTCTAGATTTTTGTTTCATTGACATTGAGCCTCAGACCGTATGGTACCACACATCTAGTGTTTGGGCCAAATTATTCCCATTATCTTGAAGCTAGCCCCATTTTTGTCAAGGAAATCAAGGTTAAAGATGAGGGGCGACATGATAATCCCGGTCTTATGCTGTATCGTTTCTCCACTAAGCCAAAACTCGGTGTAGATCGGAATTGTAGCATGGCGCACAGTCTTATGCAGGAGGCTCAATAGCGGTAGCCTGAAAACTCAATAGGAAGGATGCAGGCATTGCCATTAATTGATTCGGGGGTCTCCGCCACGCCAAGAAGTGCGAGGCTTCGGGTTTCTGCTATGTCAATGATATTGTGCTTGGCATCCTAGAATTGATAAAGGTCCATCAGCGTGTGCTTTATATTGATATTGATATTCATCATGGTGATGGAGTTGAAGAAGCCTTCTACACTACAGACCGTGTGATGACTGTATCCTTTCACAAATTTGGGGATTACTTTCCAGGCACAGGTCATATCAAAGATGCAGGATATGGGAAAGGGAAGTACTATGCCTTGAATGTTCCTTTGAATGACGAAATTGACGATGAGAGCTACAAGAACCTTTTCAGGCCTGTTATCCAGAAGGTAATGGAAGTCTATCAGCCAGAAACAGTTGTTCTGCAATGTGGAGCAGACTCACTCTCAGGGGACAGGTTAGAGTGCTTCAATTTGTCAGTCAAGGGACATGCAGATTGTGTTCATTTTGTTCGGTCGTTTAATGCACCACATATGTCTGCAGTTGGTGGATATAGGACTGAAGCTAGTCCTGCATGGCCTCTCAGTTCATATGGATATACGATTCTTACTGGTTTGGGTGATCCTCATGGGAGAGATGACTTTTTTGGAGAAGGATTTGCATTCCAATTGTTGTGCCCCGTAATGATAAAATTGGCAGTGTAATAGGAATGGGCGGTGGCGTGCTATTTTTAATTAAAAATTCAGTTTTTATTCAAATGGAAAAAGTAGAAAGTGGAAAGTCAAAGACCAAAAAGCTAAATATAAAACGTAGATATCTACAACAGCAGGAATATAGGTTGGATTTCCCATGTTTGTCTTCAGTTACGAGATCTACGCTACAGGTGTTGCCTCCTCGTGGGTTATCAAACAGATTTCAAATGTAACGCAGCTTTTGAAGATTATTTGGCTTTTGTTCTCTATTTTTAGTTTTTAGTTCTTGAGCTGCTGTAACAGCCCCTTTCACTGTCGATCTACATTCTGGCAAAATTGGTCCTATTTATTGTATTGTAAATATTTGTAAGAGGGAGAGTTCTGGGAAACGTGTAGAGGAATAACAGAGAGCTTCACTGTACAGTTTTGACAGAGATTTCATGAAAAGATACAGCTTTGGTTCATGAGATTCCTGTGGTATGATGTTTGGCATATGTTTCTTCTTTGTTTTCATATGTATCTTGTTATGTTTACAGTTCATCCATAATCATTTCCAAATGAATTCTTTTAAGTAGAAAGGAAGAATCTAGATAACTGCTCTGCCTTGGGGAAGCTTTTCATGTTTCTGTGTAATTTCTTCTGTTTGATAAGGATTCATCTATTATGCCCTTGTCAACCTCTTAGCAGTATTGCCACTCCATATAATTTCAAATTGGAATGCTAAACCTATTGCCTATCTTGCCTCATGAAACAATCTGTGTCCTTGATTTAATTCTCTGCTCATGCTGTTCCTTGGTCTCATACAACCCAGAAAATTCATCCATTCATTAAATTATTTCTTTCCATATTTATTTACTAGCCTAAAATCATTATCAGTTTTTCATTTAGGTCATCTCAGGTCCTATTTGACATCTTTTAACGAGATAGACCCGGAGAGAGCCCTCTCCTGTCCTCGTAGGGCTAGCTATGAGGCTGAGCTTGGTTTGATGTTGCCTTGAGTTTTACCTTATTTCAGCCTAAGGTAGATTCGAGCGCTAACATAGTGGCGACCATACTGGGGAAAATTCTTCACCGATAAAGGATGAAAAAGTTCAGATCTGATCATTGATGGTGAACAATGTTCAGACACCGCAAGGCTGAAATCGTTCACCTGGCGACTTCATTCACTGAACAATCCAGAAATCAATGCTTCATGGTGACTTCACTGCAGGCAGATCAGTAGCTTCAAAATTGTCAAGATGGATCGGATTTCAAGAAGATATGCTCCCATGAGCCGAGATCACATCCCAGGTTTTCTGAATAGAATTCCCAAGGTGGATTGGCTTCAGAATTTACCTATGTTTAGAAAAGAGGAAGGTAATGACACTGCTCTTCATCTGGTGAAATTTCACATTCATGTGCATAAATTAAAGATCGATTTTCCTGAATACTGTTTCATGAAAATGTTTATGGCTACTCTGGAAGATGAAGCCCGATCTTGGTATGAAAGTTTTCCACCTGCTTCTATTTATTGTCTAAAGGATTTTCATTCAATATTCTTTGCAAGGTACAGAGAATCTTGTCCATCTTTAATGTTAGTGCAGAATTGTTGTGAACACATTAGTAATTTCATTGAAGATCTTGAGAATTTTTATGGGGATACTGATTTGATGGATGGGGAAATCATGGAAGCATTGTATGAAAATTCGTTACAGCAACACATAGAAATCTCAGAGGATACTTGTCAAGATCAGCAGGTTGAAGATTTCCATATGGCTGAAAATGATGAAAGAGAAGAGCTTGTTTTAGATCTGCCCACAGAAGAAGACAACATGCAGGGAAGTCAAGCTTCAATTGCAGAATGTGATGCAGTCAAGTCAGCTACTTCAGATTCAGATTTAGATTGTGATGACCAAGAATACCTTGCGCCAAATCTCATAAAAGAGAACGCTGCTGTTGATATCATCTGGGATAAAGACGACAGAGGTATGGATCCAAATGTTTTCAGTTCATTACAACAAAACCTTCATGAGGAGTTAATCCAGTCAGTTCATGAAAAATTTCAAGTAAGAGATAAATGTTCTTTCAATAAATCAGTGATAAATGATAATTTGATTGCCATGTCATATGAGGACAATTACTATGTGAGCAAAAGAAAACAAAAAGCATTATCTCCTTTGTCTGAAGATGAGATAGATCAACTCTTGAAAGCTCATGTTACATCTCAAGTTAAAGCAGATTTGCAGTGCACAAATGGTCAAACAAGTGTTGGTGAAACTTCTTCCTCTTTTGAAAATGATGACTGTCTTGTAATCAGTTTTATAGATCAGAAAATAGATAATATTTCCTTTCATGAAGATGATAAGGCTGTCATGTTTGGTAATCTTGAAGATTGTTTTATGTTTAACAATGACCTAGACCATGAGGTTGATGAACATGAGCTTGAGAGAGATAATATGCCAGAATTTCTCATGATCAAGGAACCTACAACTGACACTCAGATGGCAGAGGCACATACTTCTTTGTGCATTCCTGTCACTCGGAAATCAATTGTTCTTTCAGATCAGAATGGAGAGACTACTTATATTTTTGCAGCTGGATCTCCAGATAAGCCAGTGCTTCAGGATTTTCAAGATCCCTTCAGCATTCTTCTGCAAGCATTAGAAAAGATCAATATTTCCTGGTTCATTATCATAAGCTTTGGTTTCAGTGGTTGTTTTTAGTTGCCTATAGGTTTGTCATTCCACCTGCTCGAGAAAAGTGAGAGAAGAAATTTGGTATGTAGCCATCTGCTGGATTGGTTACATTGGAAAGCTCATTATACATAATTGTACATATTTCATCAGTATGTAGGTGATTTTAATCATGATTTCAAGTCTTGATGGACTGCTGCCTTTTTTCCAAAAGCTTTGTAAATTCTTGTTTTAAGTCAGTCATGAGTCATTTGTGTTTGGTCTGTTGAGTCAGTCTTTCAGTCATTTCAGTTTTAAAGTCAGTTTTGAGTCATTTGTGTTTGGTCTGTTGAGTCAGTCTTTCAGTCATTTCAGTTTTAAAGTCAGTTTTAAGTTAAAAGTTTCAGTCAAATGAGTCAAAGGTTTTGTGATGATTTGTCAAATAATGGACTCCATATCCCAATGGAAGGAGGCACTTTCTGCTCTTCCAAAGATCTGCTATTCTTGGCACCTCCACGGAGCTGGAGCTACCATCCCCATTGGAGCCAATGTTAGACACGGTCTTGTCAGTCCTTCGTCAGAGTCAAATTCACTAAAGTTCATTTCTTGTCATTTGTAGACATTAATGCTATTTTGGTCAAAAATAGTCATTTTCAGAGTCAAGGTCTAGTGGTTGGTCTTCAAACATGCCGAATAATTCCTGTAGGCTAGAGGAAGGTTCAGTAAGTTTTTATTTCAGGAATGTCATCATCAATAATGCGAGATTGATTCTTCTTCAAAACCCTGTTTTGAAGAAGAAATCATCAAATGTGTTTTTGTAATAAATATGTAATTTGTCAAAGTGTTTCAAGTTGTACAGCTCTTCAATGGCAGTAGCTTTAGTAGCTCCTATCCCTACAAAAGCACAAACAGAAAGAACATCATCAGCACAAAGAGACAAAGCGAAATCAAACAAAACGGAGTTTGCATTCAAATGCGAGAATGCAAAAATTATACAACTTGGTTTGCCGAATCAGAAAAAATCAAAGCCATGTCTTTGTGAAAACGTTTCTATGTGTATCAATGTCAGTTTGCAATTCAAAGGGTCGATTGAAGTCGAGGTTTAGTGAAGATAAGGCAAAGCTTGCAAATTTTCAAGCCGTGACTGTGTGAAATGCTGGCACGGCGCATTGGAGAATAGCGCGGCACATAGGTGCAACGCGGCTCATTGGGCGCTCCTCCACAGTGCATTTTTGCACTGGCACGACGCACTCACCAGGCGCAGCGCACTGGGAGTGTGCGCGGCACACAGAGCATTCCACCATAAGATTTATCATAGTTGCACGGGCTGTGGAATTTATTCGACGGCAGCTAAATATTCATCATGCCCAGGAGTATGTATGGAGTCGAAGCTGGAACACCTTACTACTATGACTCCCGAGGCACTCGCCATGAAGCAGAGACTGGGCAAGAATGCTGGGCTTGAATGATAATTCCAATTACATTCTATATTTTTGTTTCATTGACATTGAGCCTCGGACTGTATGGTACCACACATCTAGTGTTTGGGCCAAATTATTCCGATTATCTTGAAGCCAGCCCCATTTTTGTCAAGGAAATCAAGGTTAAAGATGAGGGGCGACATGATAATCCCGGTCTTATGCTGTATGGTTTCTCTACTAAGCAAAAACTCGATGTAGATCGGAACTGGAGCGCGGCGCACAGTCTTATGCAGGAGGCTCAATTGCGGCAGCCTGTAAACTCAATAGGAAGGATGCAGACATTGCCATCAATTGATCCGGGGGTCTCCGCCATGCCAAGAAGTGTGAGGCTTCGGGTTTCTACTATGTCAATGATATTGTGCTTGGCATCCTGGAATTGCTAAAGGTCCATCAGCGTGTGCTTTATATTGATATTGATATTCATCATGGTGATGGAGTTGAAGAAGCCTTCTACACTACAGACCGTGTGATGACTATATATTTTCACAAATTTGGGGATTGCTTTCCAGGCACATGTCATATTCAAGATGTAGGATATGGGAAAGGGAAGTACTATGCATTGAATACTCCTTTGAATGACGGAATTGACGATGAGAGCTACAAGAACCTTTTCAGGCCCGTTATCCATAAGGTAATGGAAGTCTATCAGCCAGAAATAGTTGTTCTGCAATGTGGAGCAGACTCACTCTCAGGGGACAGGTTAGGGTGCTTCAATTTGTCAGTCAAGGGACATGTAGATTGTGTTCGTTTTGTTCGGTCGTTTAATGCACCACATATGTCTGCAGTTGGTGGATATAGGACTGAAGCTAGTCCTGCATGGCATCTCAGTTCATCTGGATATCCGATTCTTACTGGTTTGGGTGATCCTCATGGGAGAGACGAATTTTTTGCAGAAGGATTTTCATTCCAATTGTTGTGCCTCGTAATGATAAAATTGGCGGTGTAATAGGAAATGGCAGTGGCGTGCTATTTTAAATAAAAAAATCGGTTTTTATTCAAATGGAAAAAGTAAAAAGTGGAAATTCAAAGACCAAAAAACTAATTATAAAACGTAGATATCTACAACGGCAGGAAGATAGGTTGGATTGCCCATGTTTTTCTTCAGTTACGAGATCTACGCTACAGATGTTGCCTCCTCGTGGGTTATCAAATAGATTTCAAATGTAACACAGCTTTTGAAGATTATTTGGCTTTTGTTCTCTATTTTTAGTTTTCAGTTCTTGAGCTGTTGTAACAGCCCCTCTATCTGTCGATCTACATTCTGGAAAAATTGGCATATTTATTGTATTGTAAATATTTGTAAGAGGGAGAGTTCTAGGAAACGTGTAGAGGAATAACAGAGAGCTTCACTGTACAGTTTTGACAGATAGTTAATGAAAAGATACAGCTCTGGTTCATGAGATTCCTGTGCTATGATGTATGGCATATGTTTCTTCTTTTTTTTCATATGTATCTTGCTATGTTTACAGTTCATCCATAATCATTTCCAAATGAATGCTTTTAAGTAGAAAGGTAGAATCTAGATAATTGCTCTGCCTTGGGAAAGCTTTTCATGTTTCTGTGTAATTTCTTCTGTTTGATAAGGATTCATCTATTATTCCCTTGTCAACCTCTTAGCAGTCTTGCCACTCCGTATAATTTCAAATTGGAATGCTAAACCTATTGCCTATCTTGCCTCATGAAACAATCTGTGTCCTTGATTTAATTCTCTGCTCATGTTGTTCCTTGGTCCCATACAACCCAGAAAATTCATCCATTCATTAAATTATTTATTTCCATATTTATTTACTAGCCTAAAATCATTATCAGTTTTGCATTTAGGTCATCTCAGGTCCTATTTGACATCTTTTAACGAGATAGACCCGGAGAGAGCCCTCTCCTGTCCTCCTAGGGCTAGCTACAAGGCTGAGCTTGGTTTGATGTTGCCTTGAGTTTTACCTTATTTCAGCCTAAGTTAGATTTGAGCACTAACAAATTGAAGAAAAAAATACTTCAGTTGATAGCTTCATTTGTCCATCTCTTCTAACAAGTACTTTATGTTCCCAACTTCTAATGGTAAAGTTGTCATCTCCAAATTCTACCTAGACATGTTCAGAGCTACACTGGAATCAATCTCATTGACCTGAAATAGATAAACAGATATTGATATCAATATCTACTAGATATTGCAAGAGATAGTTAAACAAAAATTAAGCAACAAACAACAAGGTTCTATCAGTTTCTAAATTGATGTTGAAGTAAGTTCAATACTTGAAAATAATCCATATCTAGAAGCATCGAAATGTAATCAAAAGTATTCAATCCAAACAAAATATCTCAAACACTCACAAGTCGTGCCAAACTAAGTAACACACATCCAAACTTGTTTGTAGCACCAAATGAAGCAATCAAAAATGCTGAAAATAGTACAAGCATCCATCAGTATCGCACCAGTACTTTTTGCTATGGTATGAATAATGTGACATGGTTATAAGGGAAGAAAACATCAAGAGACGAGTTGTATATCACTAGGTAAGGGCACACTGTGAAGCCTGATTAAAAGGAATCCAAGTCACCAATCATATCCATTGGATCAAAAATAAACATAAATTCATAAAAAAAAACAAAATGTTTGATCTATTTTTACTTAAAAATGCGAAGATACCAAATTGTAATCACAACCATTCAGGCCAAACACATTACCATACATGATACACAATCGTTGATTGTAGCACCAAAATAATGCAATCAAATATGCCGAAAATAGTACAATCGTGCACCAGTATTGCACCAGAACCGTTACCTTTCCTATATTAAAATTATGTATTGTGCAGACTGATATGGTAAGGAGGAGAAAAAACGATAAGAGACAGGAATATGTACCATCACTTGTGGGGGGGTAGCTGTGTAGGAAATCTTGATTGTCTGTGATCAAAATCAATATTATCTCCACCCTCTTTTCTGCATACCTTATTCAACAACGGTATATGGAGGAGCTAGTTTAAACCAAGAAGGATCATCCACATGTATAGTTTTCCATATATGAGGATCATCTTTCACTACAGCATGCAGAGACTTGAAAACTTTTTCAATCGATAGAAGATCTTGCAGGCCCAAATACCAAAGGGAAAAATGGAGCCCATCATGGGATAGTGAAATAAGTTCTCGATCTGAGCCAGCCAGAAATCTATTTAATAGAACTCACCCAAATTTAAAGTGGCATTCCATCATAACAGAAACTTCTAATAAACATGATGAATATTTTTTCACAACATTAAATGGAAAACTAACTAAACCAGATTTTACTCCATAATTTCCTTCAAATTCATTGACATATATTTGGTTATATTGTACTAAGTCTCCAAAAACCATCAACAACCAAATTCCAATAGGCACGCCTATTACAAAATTAAGAGGACACTCATAACTATTTTCTGGAACAAGAAAAACTGCTCTAATTTCTTTAAGTTATTCACTGAGAGGTTTGGGTTCAATGAAAAATTGCTTAGGTAATTCCTGCACAAGTTTCAAGGGACATGATATATTTGGATTTTCATCACAAAGTTGCTTCTTAACTCAGCTCTAAAAATTCAGAATGCTCCAATCCAATTCCTTCATAAAGGACCTCAGCAATAGAAACTATGGACTTCAATCTTCAATCTGGTAAATATATGTGAATGTAAATTTAGTCCTTACGCAAACAACCTCAACATATAACTGAGGGAATTCAACTCAATTATGTGCAACTCTTGTTCTTCACCTAGACCCAAAAAGTAATTCCCCATTCATCTTAATGATTTTTCTAATTGTTTCAGAAAGAATTATGTTGACTTTATTCCAGAATCATATGTATTTCGGCAGTTTCGAGGGATCCAGTTGGCCCACAACTTTTCTAAAATTGGAACTTAGTATATATAAAGAGAAGAAAATGCTATCACAGAGCTAGGCCCTTCAAAATTTCTTTCAATTTTTCCCAAGTCTTCACTTCCTAGGTAAAACAAATTGCCTAGGTAAAACTATGGGAAAATGGCATGAACATGAATGAAACTAGGTAAGTGTATTACCACATCAGAAGATACTTATGATCTAACCATGTAGCACAAGGTGAAAGTGACCAAGATGTGATTAATTGACCACCTTGATGTTGGTTCATGAAGAACATTATGCACCACTGAAGCAACCTCCACTGATAATCTAACCTTGTGAAGGCTAGAATCGTCATTCCAACCAAGGAAACCACATTATTATCAAGGATAATCACTATGTTGAATATCCAGGAATATCATCACATGAAGGACTACTCTCAACCAAAAATAAGTGTGTGTCTATAACCCTAGAGCATCCTACAAGTTATCCCTGAAATATGCATTTACCAATCATGTCAACATTAGGGGTAACAACAACCAACAATGTGACCAAGTGGACAATGAAAAGAAGATGAATGTTGGGGTTCTCGACTGGAAAATACAAAACCCAGTTCCAACCTTGACAAATTGATGATATTTTTCTTCAAATAGGATAAATTATAGTCTCTGCTGAAATATTTATTGATTGGTAGATCATATGTACCAGTTAGAGCCAAGGAGCAAAACCCAATTCAAATGATCGCATGACCAATATACCTCCATGTCAAGCAGGAAATCACCACTTCATAGGGAATCCCAATAGCAAGAAACTCTAAAGATGAAGGGAGGGGACTTGGAATTTGAGTTACACACCAATACCAAAAAATTTCAAGAAACAAGCTTGGATATTTAATCTGGGCTCCACAATTATCCAAATCAACTAGTCCCATGAAAGGAACATTGGTCAGCATACCTTGTGCTACATGCAAGACACACAAAAAACCGTTACCCTTGTCTTCTGTCAATTAACTATGCTACAGCTAATGCACACAACCACCATTAGCAGACCATTAAATGCTTGGAAAAAACTAGTTAATAATTCGAAAGGGTCAAAGATTATGAAAATAAAATGCATCGATTTGAATGTAGAAATTAAGTGAAAACTATACATAAAATGAAATCCACTGAATCAATTATGTAGCATCCCTTTCACCACCAAGAAGAAGTAAGAGGGTCCACAACCATCATACACAATATCCAAGAAAAAATCAAGGTTTCTGCCATTAGCATACTTGTGAATTACCCCTGCAAAACTTGTCATGCGATGAGAATCACAATTTATCACTCATGCCAATATGAAGGGTAAGAACCATCACAATTGGAGTACCTTTCCATGAGAGAGAGAGACAGAGAGATGAATGACCACTCTATCACAGATATAAGAAACAGCTTCACAAGGTAATGACAAAAATCGTTCGGCACACCCCAACAATTGTAAGGGAAGCACTCTTCTTGTAATCTATGTGCAAATTACGAGAATTAGTTGCATATCCAAGATAACAATATATCTAATATATTATAATTGTAAAGCAATAAAAAATAAAAGAAAAAAAGTGAAGAGAAAGAGAAGACAAGTATATGGCTAGTAGCTACATCAAATCAGGATGCACATTTTGCAATGTATTCTGTAGCATCTCATTATGGTGGTAGTAACAGTTATTCATCATCTCTATGATATTGACCCAAAACCGGGTTTAAAAATATTTTAAAACCCCACTAATTGTTTCCTTGTAAGATGAACCCTCGCATAACTCTTAATATGACACCTTTGAGCATAAATTTATCGTTGGATAGGAATTGTTCCAAGCACTATTTGGACAAGATAAAACAATTATTTCAAGCAATATATCAAAAATTAATTATTTCAAGAAATATATCAAAAACTAATTATTTCAAGAAATATATAATTTGACAAAGGAAACATACATTTGTGATTTATTTGCAGCAAAAATAATTGAAATACTTCCATGAGTAAGCTCAATCGGTTGTACCATTGTCCAAGATATGTTTATCCAAAGTGCAGTCAATGGTCACAAATTTCCAATCCAGTCAAGCACCTCAAGGTTACCAGCCACCATTGTGTTTGACAGTTGACGTGCAAAAAACATGCCATACGCAAGAAGAACAGTC
The DNA here is from genome assembly GCA_034641835.2 of Pinus albicaulis. Taxonomy (NCBI): domain Eukaryota; kingdom Viridiplantae; phylum Streptophyta; class Pinopsida; order Pinales; family Pinaceae; genus Pinus; species Pinus albicaulis. The sequence continues at coordinate 365,810,123 of CM076576.1, forward strand.
AACTTGATCTTAAAATGGGACAGAAAATATACTCCAACGACCAAACTCATTCTGGCCAAATTTCTCAAGAAATGCAAGAAATCAAGATAGATACTAAAATGAAAAAATTGTTTCAATGCAAAGGATCCACATGGTTTGAATCCATACAAACAACGCATACAAATATTATGCAAATATTGGTGATTGTGTACACAAACATGTGCTTATGATAATTTAATCCACATTGACCCTGACAAGGCTCAGGGGAGACATTATCAAGTAGGATTATATGGAAATACTTGAGGTGCTATGATAATTGCATCCATGTTAACCCTGACATGACTTAGGGAAGCCATTATCAAATAGGAACCCTACATGAGCAATGCCACCTCAAGTATTCCTAGATCAAACAGACTGCTAAGTCTATCTTGAACTATTTGTATGTTTATATGAGGTATTTCACATTAAGCAATCCTTGGAAAGGGAGGAGTATTGCTAGAATTTTAGATGGGAGCTTCTGGACTAGGGGCATGGGTTTATTTGTCAGCCACATAAACAAGCCTGACCTCCTGATGTTTACATTGTACATAATAATTATCATGATTTCTAGACTAACATCACAATATCTTGCAGATAACATTTTCAGCGACTAGCACTCCTTAACTTGAGCATGCCTGATAAGTTTGAGGCATACATAATATGTTGCAATATCTCAGAGCTATTCAGTACAGTCCTTAAGAATTTCAGAAGAAATTACACTGGTGATCATGCTTCTTACTATATGTTTTCCTTTATCACACTTAGATATAGACTTGAGACACCCGACACACTGCCTTCGTGTATCATATAAAATATTTAGTCTATCTGACATTTTGGACATCTATGTGTGTCGATACCATTTCAATACCTTTTCTAAAGAAATCCCAGCAGTTGTGTCAAATAGTACAGACTACAAAATGGATTTTGGCTGTTTTTAAAATCCAGAATTAAATGGTTTGCAAAACTCCAAATTTTCCCTATTTTGGTTGGCCTGTATATACTATATTAATGGTCCAATTTCCAAATTGATGACAAAGAGGTAAGCCAACCATGAATTTCTACAATATCTTCATTTTTCCTATAATGCAAATCATAATATTTTCCAATTTCTCTAAATAAAATCATATCATTCTGATAATATATTATGTAATTTCCTTGTAATATTACTTTTTTTGCCAACAGAAACTTCAGTACATGGTAAGGTAGAGTATGTTTCACACCCCCCAGCAAGGTTCAAATCCCCCATAGACACATTTCACCACTCAGGTGGAGTCTTGCCTCTGTAAACATTCCATCTGAAGCAGTTGAGACCTGATGCAGATCCTAGATGACTTTGCCAAAATATATACCACCCACCTACCACTTCTTACTGGAAGGGATCTCCATTGAATGTTGTAATCCCACTATACAACATTATAATATTTCCAGATTGAGCATGGACATATTTCCACACATTCATAATTGGAAGCATCTTAAAAATTAGTACCTTTCAAACAAATTGAGTTATATAGAACCTTTCAGACATGTTTGTTATACAAAAATAAACATTTAACTTCTTCATTCCAGAATAGACTTAGATTTTTATTCTTGCATCAATCACAGTATGCACTAGGTAGAGAAAACAAAAACCAAGGAACTGTTTAAGGGACCATCAATGAACATGGTGTAAAAGAACATTTAACGCCATAAACTATAGATCGAGATGGTGCAGCGAACAAATAAATGCACAATATTGCATGTACCCAATAGGACAAGGGCATATAGAATTTGCAGAAATACCTTGATGGTTTCAAACAAAGGGATAACTTCAACATATAACCCAATTAACGTTACTATCAGAAACAAAATGCACACACAAAATTCCTCATCTCTAGAAAGCTCAAGAGTTTCATACCAAGAAATGTGAATGAACCTTTTATAAACAATCTATAGGTCACTGGCTTAGTGTATGGTACAGCACTAGAAAATCCCCACTACATGTTTGAAACTAGCTAAATGGAATAAAAAACAAAGCTACTCTTGTGGCAATGAAAGAGATAAGCAGAAAATCTATTACCAGCAAAATCTTTATGGTAACAAGTGCAGCACACTACAGGATGTCCTGATCATATAATTATTGTTTGGAATATGGTGTAAAAACACACACATGAATTGAAGAGGTATTATTGGGAATTTTATCAATAATTTCACACATATAAATTGAAACAAACATAAACCATTTTCAGACAATAAAGCTACATCTTAAAGAAACAGTTCCAAATAATTATCATATACATATAAAACAATGTTTTTTTGCAACTAGGAAAGCAACAATTACCAGTCAGGTCTTCCATGTTGGCAGGTTTGACATCAATAATGTTGAAACTATGATCACATATTTCTAGGTTCCATAAGTTTATTCTTAGGTCATCCACTGATATGAAAGTTTCACCATGACTGGATAAAACAAAAAAATATCAGAACAAAAGATAAACATAAAAAACATTAACCGAAACAAATAATGCACTTACACAAAACAAATTCACATCGCAGTGGGCACTAATCACTATATTTCTACCTAAGTATTTTCTTGTCGCAATACCACCTAGGAGGACCACATGAGGTCCTAAAAAAATATTTAATACCAAGAACCTATACATAGAACTGGTTCACAGATAGATTTCTTTTAAATTCTATAAAAATGTTTTTAAACAAATAGAAGATCATAAAACATGACTGCAAGGAGATTTTGGTGAAAGGTGTTTCTTGTGACACCTTTGACACAGTTCAAAAGCTTGAAAGTTTTCTTGATGTTACTAATAATGATGATGTGTCTCTTGCGTGATATGGGACTTCTGAAAATGACGTACCAAACATTAAATATGAATGCATAGGGTGTTTTGAAAAAACAACCAAATAAATTGATTCCAATCTTAGATTAGATTTCATGGCAGCAAAGGTCTAGGCAAATATGGGCAAAGAATTAGAAATCCCATGAATCAGAGTACAAGGAAATGAAATGATGGACTTGGTTTTGTGGTTAAACAAGCAATGGGAATAGCTAGTTTGTAAGAGGGGAACCTCATATAGTGAGTGAATAATTTACCTCTAGAATAAGTACATATAGAGGGGAAAAGATTAACTACAAAAACCTTGTACAAGGAAATAACTTCAACAAAAAAATTTGTTAAGTTAGCCATAGGAATAGGAACCTCATTACTGAAATAAAGGCACATGAAAGCAAAGTGTCACACCCATGATATATTACTTGACATATCAATATTGGAGATGGATCAATTTCATATATGTTTCCTAAGTAGACCAGAATGGACCCCTCACTTGGAAAAAAGACGCCAAGCATCATAGGAAATCTTGCAATTTTTTCATTTCAAAATATGTAAAGTAAATAAATTTCCACTGCCACTTCCTATTCGTTAAATTTTAGTACCCCTTGTGCTCACTCCCAGATCTGCCCTATCTATCATTCACCCACTAGTGCTTGACGTTGACAGTGTCGTGGTGCCCAAAATGGGAATTGAGTTAACAATATCATGCAGTTTTGAATAAGAAGCTATATGTATTATGTATATGTAATAGTAATACTCATACCATTTCATATCTAAAAACACTTAATTTTTACACATGCACACATAATACATGTAAAGGTTTACAAGGTAAATTTTCAATGCAAAGAAGAAATACAAAATTATCATAAAATTCATTTCAGCTAATGAGTCATGATTCATGTTCTATTAGATGCTTCACAGATTTCTCACATTTTAAACATTGAGATTAATGAGGATAAGACATGGCAGGGTGGAAGACAATGATAGATCTTATTGACACCTACTGCGCACTTCATTGGTTGAGGGAAAACCATAGAGAACTCATGATGATGATTGGTTTCGAATAAACCATAAAGAAAACTTAGAACTATGATGATGATTGGTGACCAAAGCCGGTCAATCATTGCGATGGTTCTTACCCTTCATATTGGCATGAGTGATAAATTGTGATTCTCATCACATGACAAGTTTTGCAGGGGTAATTCACAAGTATGCTAATGGCACAAACCTTGATTTTTGCTTGGAGATTGTGTATGATGGTTGTGGACCCTCTTACTTCTTCTTGGTGGTGCAAGGGATGCTACATAATTGATTCAATGGATTTCATTGTATGTATAGTTTTCCATAGATGAGGATCATCTTTCACTGCAGCATGCAGAGACTTGCAAACTTTTTCAATGGATAGAAGATCTTGCAGGCCCAAATACAAAAGGGAAAAATGGAGCCCATCATGGGATACTGAAATAAGTTCTTGTTTTGAGCCAGCCTGAAATCTATTTAATAGAACTCTCCCAAATTCAAAGTGGCATTCCATCATAACAGAAACTTCTAATAAACATGATGAATATTTTTTCATGACATTAAATGGCAAAGTAACTGAACCAGATTTTACTCCACAATTTCCTTCAAATTCATTGACATCTATATGGTTATACTGTACTGAGTCTCCCAAAACCATCAACAACCAAATTCCAATAAGCACACCTCTTACAAAATTAATAGGACACTCATAACTATTTTCAGGAACAAGAAAAAATACTCTAATTTCTTTAAGTTATTCACTGAGAGGTATGGGTTCAATGAACAATTGTTTAGGTAATTCCTGCACAAGTTTCAAGGGTTATGATATATTTCGATTTTCATCGCAAAGTTTCTTCTTAACTTAGCTCTAAAAATTCAGAATTCTCCAATCCAATCCCTTCATAGGGGACCTCAGCAGTAGAAACTATGGACTTCAGTCTTCAATCTAGTAAATATCTGTGAATGTAAATTTAGTCCTTCCACAAATAACCTCACTATATAACTAAGGGAATTCAACTCAAGTATGTGCAACTCTTGTTCTTCACCTAGACCAAAAACATAATTCCCCATTCGTCTTAATTATTTGTCTAATTGTTGCAGAAAGAATTATGGTGAATTTATTCCAGAATGATATGTATTTCGGCAGCTTCCAGGTATCAATTTGGCCCACTACTTTGCTAAAATTGGAATTTATTATATATAAAGAGAAGAAAAGGCTATCACAGAGCTAGGCCCTTTAAAATTTCCTTCAATTTTTCCCAAGTCTGCCCTTCCTAGTTAAAACAAATTGCCTAGGTAAACCTACGGAAAAATGGCATGAACATGAATGAAACTAGGTAATTGTATTACCACATCAGAGGATACTTATGATCTAACCATGCAGCAGAAGGTGAAAGTGAACAAGATGTGATTATTTGACCACCTGATGTTCGTTCATGAAGAACATGATGCACCATTGAAGCAACCTCCACTGATAATCTAACCTTGTGAAGGCTAGAATCATCATTCTAACCATGGAAACCACATTATTATCAAGGAGAATCACTATGCTGAACATCCAAGAATATCATCACATGAAGGACTACTCTCAACCAAAAATAAGCGTGTGTCTGTAGCCCTTGAGCATCCTACAAGTTACCCCTAAAATATGAATTTACTAATCATGTGAACATTAGGGGTAACAACAACCACCAATGTGACCAAGTGGACAATGACAAGAACATGACTGCTGGGGTTCTTGACTGGCAAAGACAAAACCCAGTTCCAACCTTGACAAATTGATGATATTTTTCTTCAAATAGGATAAATTATAGTCTCTGTTGAAATATTTATTGACTGGTAGATCATATGTACCAGTTAGAGGCAAGGAGAAAAACCCAATTCAAATGATCACATGACCAATATACCTCCATGTTAAGCAGGAAATCACCACTTCATAGGGAATCCCAACAACAAGAAACTGTAAAGATGAAGGGAGGAGACTTGGAATTTGAGTTACACACCAATACCAAACAATTTCAAGAAACAAGCTTGGATATTTAATCTAGGCTCCACAAGTATCCCAATCAACCAGTCCCATGAAAGGAACAATCCTTTACCCTTGTATTTTGTCAATTAACTATGCTACAACTAATGCACACAACCACCATTAACAGACCATTAAATGCTTGGAAAAAACTAGTTAATAATTCCAAAGGGTCAAAGATTATGAAAATAAAATGCATTGATTTGAATGTAGAAATTAAGTGAAAACTATACATACAATGAAATCCACCGAATCAATTATGCAACATCCCTTGCACCACCAACAAGAATTAAGAGTGTCCACAACCATCATACACAATATCCAAGCAAAATTAAAGGTTTGTGCCATTAGCATACTTGTGAATTACCCCTGCAAAACTTGTCATGCGATGAAAATCACAATTTATCACTCATGCCAATATGAAGGGTAAGAACCATCACAATTTGAGTATCTTTCCATGAGAGAGAGAGACAGAGAGATGAATGACCACTCTATCACAGATATAAGAAACAACTTCACAGGGTAATGACAAAAATCGTTTGGCACACCCCAACAATTGTAAGGGAAGCACTCTGCTTCTAAGATACATGCAAATTAGGAGAATTAGTTTCATCTCCTAGATAACAATATATCTAATCTATTATAATTGTAAAGAAATAGAAAAGAAAAGAAAAAAAGTGAAGAGAAAGAGAATCCAAGTATATGGCTAGTAGCTACATCAAATCAGGTTTCACTTTTTGAAATGTATTCTACAGCATTCCATTATGGTGGTAGTAACAGTTATTCATCATCTCTATGATATTGACCCAAAACCGGGTTTAAAAATATTTTAAAAACCCACTAATTGTTTCCTTGTAAGATGAACCCTCGCATAACTCTTAATATGACACCTTGTGCATAAATTTATCATTGCCAAGGATATTTCTCCAAGAGCAAATAGATATCTCCATTGAGTATTTGAAAAAACATTTCAACCATCAGACCTTCTTGATCCCTGAAAATTTAAATTATAGTTATACAAAGAGTATCAATCATCAATGACAAAATTATTATATTTACTTACCTTTAGTCATAAATATCCAGTTATTAAACATAACAGATAACTAATTAACCAACCCAATATTTACAGATCTGTGATGATTTCATTTGATAGAATGCTTTCCCACCGAAAAGACAACCAGGGAAAAATTGAACTAAATAAGAGGTCACTATAGGAGCAGGAAGGCACTTTTATAGTTGCTAAATCAAGGCAGAAAAGATTTGACATCCATACATAAGAGTTGGTAAACATCTAATATTTATTCCAGATTTACCCAATTAAAGGAAAAACTGTGCATAACAGTCCTTAATCTTAATTTTTCCTGCTAAATAAAATTAAGGGAACATAGATATTTTGCTACAGGTTGAGATCAATTCAGAAAGAAAAAGAAATATAATGTTTTTCCTGGAGGAATGCATGGGTTGCCAGCTCATTTGCAGCCATCACATCAGTTTCTAATCCACTTGTTAGTAGTTCTGGGTAAGCCTGTACATAAAGACTCACTGTGAATTATACATCACAATTAGCAAAAAACAGGTGTATGACAATTCGTGCCCAACATTATAAGTATCCTTCCATCATGATATTACCATATTTGGCAATCTCTCAAATTTCAATCAGCTTTAAAGGTATCAAAAACTAGATATGGTGGGTTCATTCCATATTAATAATTAATCAGCTTCTACTCTAAAGCACATAATTAGGTTCGGCTTTAAGTCAACTTTGTTAAGTTATCCTTTCCTTCTCAGGGATTTAATTTAAACAATTAGTACATAATTACAAATTATCCCTAGTATCTACATAGATTAGAAGCCTCTTATGATTAACCAATAGTCAAATAACTAATGTTATGGGAGTTTTATTGCCCCCCGCTCGATATCAGTGAATAACAAGTATGGAGGGAGGTTGAGTAGTCCTTCATTACCCGTGGGTGGAAACGAGAACCGGAGGATCAGAAGGTTCACGTCTAGTTCAATCTACACAGGCATGGTTCCATTAAGCAACCGTACTATGGTTGGAACTATTGATCTCCCACCTCAACGCCTATGCCTTTAGAGAATCCATTGGTGCAGGTGGTGCCTCTGCTTTAACTGCCTTTGCTATAGCTGCTGCTAATAATCCTTTTGGACAGACTAGTGCTGCTACTGGTGATGCTTGGTTGGATCGTGGTTACACTTTATATGTTGCTTCTACCCCCATATCGAGCTTTTCTCTTGCTTCTCCCAACACCTCTGCCTCTCTATCTGGTGAATATGCTTGCTTTGATGCTTCCAGGTCTTTCTTTTATGGAACCTTAGAAGGGGAGCTACGGGTTGTAGAAAAACTGCATCTAGATCTGTTTGGGGGTTTGTTCGGTAAGTAATTCACTATGGGTCTACAGCATATGGATCTGTATCTGGGTATGGATCTGCATCTGCATCTGCATCGTATATATGAACAACTGCCTTTGCCCGAGCTACCTTTACTTCTCCCGCTGCTGGTATTGATGTTGGTTCAATAGATGGTGCTGCTAGTGAGCGTGCTAGTCCAACCGGTGCTTCTTCAATGTAATTTAGCCACCTTACCTTATTAGTTAGCCTTACAAGACCTTACTTAGCTCTATAATATGCCTAAGCAGTAAAGAACATCCCCTAAACATGTCGACAGGATCTAATCTATGTCTGCCTGCAAGCAAGAAAATATCTGTGCTGGAAGGGAGAAAGAAAGGCATTTCCTTGAACTCAAACCCACATGAATCCTGCATACTTGTTGGAGGTGATCATAGATACTTTTCCTTGAAGGGACTCACAGATAAGGCATGCTACACCACTAAAACCCCTAGAAGCATTGCAGAAAATGGGCCACTCAAGCTACGAAGATCAAAAACCAGATAGTTGATTGCATATAGGAAAACATACAGAGCAATTGAGCCAGAGTCAAAGAATGACTTCCACCACCACTGCCAATCCTCCACACATAGGTGCATGTATGTAAGAACCACGGAGACTCAGCACACACAATAAGAAGTAGGACAAGCACAACAAATAGGAAACCAAAAACATAACAAAACCTTCCCAGCCAGATGCTAGACATGATGAAGAAGAGCTCAATGAAGAGGGTCCCAAAAGGCAAGGTACCTGCTCGCAAGACAAAGGACAAGAAGCCATAAGGGGGATCTGGTTATTTATTATGTAACAGCAATGAAAGTGGTGAAAGGAGTCCTTGAGGTAAGAATGTAAGTAAGAGCAACCCTGAAATGAAAACGTCATTGCTAATTTGATGATATATGCAACAAATTTCACTCACCAACATAAGAAAATCGAGCAACCAAGCAAAGATTTAGTCCTGGTGGTAACTTAAATTTGTTTACCATCACTCTTTCTAGCCCATCGTATACTGGCATAGCAAAAACCTGCAATTTTACGAGGCAATATCAAAAGCACAAACCTTGAAATGGAATCAGAAATGACTGTTTGTGGTTGGTAAGAAGTAAACAGTTTGATTGAATGGTGCAAATTAATTAAGAGTCAAATTATTGGAGCTGGTATAAAATGTACTAGAGTGCTAGCAATAATTTCAACAACTAGAAAAATACCTGATAGCTTCCAATAACATGTATTCCCACCATCATATTTGCTGTTGCAATGAGCCAATCTGGTTTTTTTAGTGTCAAGAGTAAATTGTAAGAAACAGTCTGACCGAAGGCCCAGTAACCCACTATAGCTATTGGGAAGTAACAGAGAGCAACAATAAAATATGCAAACATAACACCCCACCACATGGGGATCTTAGATGGCCTTTCTGGTGATGAAGGAATGGTAGCTTGGATCTCCAGAGCAACATTGAGGTTTAAGATATGAGTCCAATCTACTCTGTGAATTAAAATCAAACACTGAGGCTGGTGTTTCATAAACACTGCTATATTGCATCCACTCCTACATGATAAACATTAGGGATACCAAGCAATGGTGGTATTTAAACGTAAGATCCAGATGGAAAACAAATTGTTTCTTCTCCTGCACTATACTTTTAATACTAAGTATCCCACATTGAATTAATAAATGATATTTACATTTAAAAACATATGAAATACAAAGAAACATTGAATGAGTTTACAACATTTGGCACCAGTCTGTCCTTCCAAAATTTGGACAGCTAGAACACTTTGCTCTTTTGATATTTTTTGAATAGTATGTGTCTCTAATGATAGTAAAGAGTATATCACAAATTAGGTATAAAAAAATAATAATACAGGTTGTAGTACTAGGGATACCACCTATTTCTTATTACAGTCTACGGAAATAGAAACTAATAGACTCCTATCGATGAAATTGCAGATTGCATACCATAGAGACATAAGTGTTGCAGCCATTGAGACCCCTGCCACAGAACTTAGATTGGGTAATAGTGCTAAAAGGTAGTGAATACAACTGAAAATGAGGATCCAGTAAGACTGCCTCAGTGGTTTACAACTTTTGCACACTGTTTCGTGAAATTTATTTAATGATTGTCCACCAGTAAACATATAAACTATGTTCACACCAACTTCAACCATCAAATTCGGGGGAACAAGAATCCATAGGCCAACCTTATCTCCAAACGCATGCTGTGCTAACTCGTGATATCGATCGAAGCGCTTTCCTGGGACGATTTCATGCATCTCTACCAGCTGCCAGAGTGTAAATAAGGTAACCAACCAAGAAATCACATGTACCAGAATACCTAGACCCCTGCACATGAAAAGACTTCATAATATTATCGGATATTGTATGGCTTCAGCTCTGGCCCCAAAAAAAATCCACCCAAAACCCTCCATTGCCCTGTAAATCTGGGCGTATGCAACCCAAAACCAGCATCATCACCGTAAATCTCCATTGCCTGTAAATCTGGGGCATATGCAACCCAAAACCAACATCATCAGCGTGAGGCGTACGCAACCCAAAACCAACATCATCAACATAAATTAGGGGCGAATGCAGATCCAAAACCCTCCAACTTGGTAAATCGGGGGCGAATACAACCCCATAAAATCACAGACCAGTGAATCGAAGATGAATCCGACAATTTATGTTTTATCCGCACTTATTTTTTTTGGCTAAACCATAATAATTATTTATTTTTAAAATAATTTTGGGGCTATTTATACAAAACTATACAAAATAGGTTTTATATAAAAAATTCGCCCCTCTAAAATCTAAAACCCCTTAAATTTCGCCCTTGGGCTAAAATTCGCCCCTAAAATTTTCCCCGCTTGATCCTCAAGATCTGCATATTATTTGTTCATATGTTTAATGTGTTGATTTATCTACTATTCTTTTCCATTGTTGTGTTCATATATTGTTAATTCCCCATTTGGGAATACACCAATGGTATCGTAGCATCATCTTAGCATAGCCTATGAGTTTCAAATTTCCAATATGCTATTAAGAGAAAATGATGGAAGGAGTGAGATTTGTCTCATCACTTTTATGATATATGAGGAACCTCTCCAAGGAGATTAAGCATATGAAAGAGGAAATACACAAGGAGACATCTAGAGGGTTTCAAGAAGAGGAGGTTCCATTTATTTCCTATTATCAGAAGAAAGAACAAGTGTTGCAGAGAGCTCCAAAGCAATACACTATTCCCTTTCCTTTTGAGGAAGAAGACAACATGCATGGAGATGGAGGGAACTTGGAACATGTGATACTAAGTGTATACCTGGCAGAATATAAGTCTCAACCTAGAGCTTTCAAGGAGACTCTAACTCTCCTACAGTTCATTCAGCTTGAGGAAGAAAGGAGACCTTGCAGCAATAGGAGAATAAAGGGAAATAGATTTCTATTGTCTACTTTTGATGGGTCATCCACATGTACAAGAAGGGTTTGGGTAATGAAGCTAGCTGCATTCTTCCTACTACATCCAGTGGTAGAAAGAGAGGTTGTTGAGATTACAGCACTGCACCTTGAGGGTGAAGCAAACATTCGGTGGTTCATCCATTTGAGTCATGAAAGAGTGATTGTTTTTGCAGATTTTACTCAAAGGTTGATCAAAAAATTTGACAAGAAGAAATCAGAGGAAGAGAAGCCTTCACCACCACTTGAGGAGACTTGTACCAGCGCTGATACAACTATGGAAGAGTAGCCATCATCATCAGTAGTTGTGGGAGACAACACATTGGAGGAAGGAACTCTTGTAGCCATACAAGATGTTCCCAAGCTTCACCAAGGTATGCATAAGTTTCCACTTTCTGTTATTTCATCAAATCTTATGGAGGGTTGTGGAAATATGCCATTGCATGACCAAGGTTCAAAACGTATTGCTGAATTGGAGCAGCAGAATTTCACTGTGTTGTGCAACCTTGAGTTGTTCAAGGAAAGGATAAGCAATCCTCCTGAATATTCATTATTGAGATGCACACAACTCCTGGGGTTGGGGTGTGGATTTTTGGAGGATAGGATAAGATTTTTCCTAAACAATCCAATGCATAACTATATTTTCGTCATTGAACATAATATTGAGACAACACATGCACCATTATGGAGATCAACAACGCTGCCCTTGAGCAACAGTAATGAGTTGGGGGTCCAAGTATTATTAGAGCATTCTAATGAACATTACACTTGGGTGACATTGGATGAGCATTGGTGGGAGTCCTCTTATCTTTCAGCATTGTGATGGATCTTTCTTGATGAGCATTTCACAGCTCTATGAGGAGACTTTACTTTCAGCACACTTGGATCCCTATGGATTCAATATGGTCATTGATGAAGGGTATTCACTAGGAGATATCCAAGAGGTTGCATCTCAACATCCCATGGAATGAAAAGGTAGAAATCTGATTTGGGAGGATGGTATTCTCCAGTGGAGGAGTACCAAGATGGAGCATGGTCGGAGACACCCACATTTGGATAAATGGGTGTGATGGTGAGCAAGAGGTTGGTGAGCCACTTGCATATCTATGACACAGGGCAGCAGGAGGCATGGCTGTGTTGGCTACTCTTGAAGGAGTTTGGCCATCATGTGATATTTCCTTCTTCAAAGGGTATGTTGGTGGAGGAAACTTGGCAGGATACTTGCATCATTTGGCAACAAGGAGTTTGGGTGCATTGTGTTGATATGACATTCTTCATGTCAATCATCATATCTTCACCTCATTATTTGTATGATGGAAGTGTGAGGGGGTAGCAATATTTATTGTTTATTTGGCTACTCTTGGGAGAGTATGGGTTGTATTTTTCCCATACTTTGCAAAATGTTCCAGGAGAAAGGGATGGCACAATCAAAGTGAAAAAGGGCTACCCTTCAACATTGGAGGATAAGGAGGTACTTCCACATAGGAAGGATATTTCCACACATAGTAGCATGATGGTGGATTAATTTGGCATATGGCATGTCAAATAAAGGAGTCATGGAGTGACAAGAGCCTTATCACTAAGGCCAACAATGTTGTCACTGGGGATTATGCATTTATTGATGGAGTATTCCAAGAGGAGTATGCATTCCTTCATTTTTCATATCTTTATGATGAGATTCTCTTGGGAGGGTTCATCTATGGACCTCACCTTTAGCCTACTCACTACACATGGTAAGAAATGTATTTTTGTACTTATTGATCATTTCATGAAGTATTTGCATCTTCTCACCATCTATGTATAGTGCATTGCTCCACAAGAGGGCAAGATTATTTTTGGGTTTCATGGTCATTCTAGGACCAACATTTATGATGGAGATAACCCTTCTCTACATGATTTTGGGAAAGTGTGGTGTTATTCTTATTATGCTCAGCTGATATATAATGCCATTTACTACCTCATAGTAGATGAGAAAACATGCATAGATAGTAACTTGTTGGACAACCACTCAATCTTTGCTATATTAGATAAACTCTACAACAACAACAGAATCGCATTCTGTGCATTGTATCCACCGGAAAAACCATTGAGACTATCCAAATCTCTGCATAACCCAATTACCTTCAATACTTCTCGATTGAGATGATTTGGATGCCATATGGTGATGATGTACCATTCACTTTGTAAGGGATGGTTTGGGCCAACATGATTCATGACTCTAGAGAGAGGAAATTTGGAGATCCATTATTCTTCTTGCCTCTTAATTACAACATTATTGCAGCCCAAAAGCAGTAGCTACTCTACACTTATCATAAGTGGAGGGAGAGATAGTGTGGGGTAGGCCATATTTTCTACCATGTTTAATTATGCAACCCACCTACATTGCAGGAGCCAAATTCTATGAAACCAACTCCAAAAATAGAAGAAAAGAGATATAAACGCCTGCAAAATAAGCCACTTTGAGGAGGAAACGTCCAATACATTACATGAATGAAAAATTTTTGGATGATACAAATGAAAAAACCTCCTTTCTATATATAGGAGTCCATGGGGCCACAATTTAATCCTAGCCGACCTAACAATAACAATGTAAGGGCACAATAATAACAATATTGGGATTAGAGGGGGCTACAATAATAACAATAACGGGGCTATATTAATAACAATAAGGGGCTAAACTAGTAATATAGAGACAAAAATGCCCCTCTCCTTCAAAAAAGTGTTGTCCTCAATGCTTGAGTAGCTATGGGTGCTTCTGTGTAAAATTCTCATCCTCCCATGTAGAATCTTCAGTGGGTAAGTTCTTCCACTTGATGAGATACTCGGGTTGATCGATTTTGTAACTATCGAGTTCTTGTTTCCGTGACTGCTTCAGGTTCCAATATGATTTTTCCTTCCTCATCAAGTTCTGGAAATATTGTTGGGACTCAAATTTTGTCACCTATAACGTTATTTAAGCATGAAGCATGGAAAAATGGATGCACTCGCGAAGAAGCAGGAAGCTCCAATTTGTATGCCATAGTACTATTTTTTTGCAACACCTTGTAAGGACCATAGTGCTTTGGTGATAATTTATTATCCTTCCTAGTTTGCTTGAGGGACATTTGTTTGTATGGTTTTAGCCTTAAAAATACCCAGACTCCTACATAAAAAATTCTCTCACTGCGAGGTTGATCTGCCTGTTGTTTCATTTGATTTTATGACAAATTTAGGTTATCCTTTAAGAGTTGGAGAACTTCTTGTTGATTTTCGATGTGATCTTCCACTGCTTGAACCTTTGAATTTTTTCTTAAAGATGATGTGACAGATGGTGGATGATATCCATAAAGTGCCATAAATAGGGTAATTTTTGCTGCAGTATGGAAGGAAGTGTTATACTACCATTCAGCGAGAAGTGACCACTTGGCCCATTATATTTATTTATCGAATACAAAAAAATGAATATATCCTTCAAAAAATTTATTTACTATCTCAGTTTGACCATCAGATTGAGGATGATAAGATGATTTGTGAGCTAATTGAGTACCCAAACAATAAAATAACTCTATCCAAAAATTTCCAGTAAAAATGGGATCTTTGTCGCTCACAATAACCCTTGGATTTCCATGTAGCTTTTGAATTCTTTTCCATAAATGCACTAGAAATTGTATTTGCTTTAAATGGATGAGATAATGCATAAAAGTGTGCATAATTGATATGTCTATCAACTACCACCATGATGACACTCTTTCCTTCAGACTTAGGTAAACCTGTGATAACATCCATTGAAATCTCCTCCCAGTGTTGACTTGGAATGGATAAAGGTTGTAGAAGAGTGGGGGTCTTAATTGTTTCAACTTTATTTTGCTGGCGAACCAAAAATTTCGCCACAAAATTTTGAATATTAGATTTAAGGCCATCCCAAAAAAATTATTTCTTCACCCTGTGGTAAGTTTTTAAAAATCCTGAGAGTCCTCCTAAAGGAGAAGTGTGCAATTCCAAAAGAATATTTTGTTCTAGTTGGGAATTCTTACAAATATATAAGCGATCTTTGTACCATAAAGAATCATTTTTCCAAGTAAATGTATCATATGTACTAGGATCTTGCCGCAACTTTTGAATGAGTGTCCATACTTCTTTGTCCTTCTTCCATTCACTTCTTGCTTCAGTTATCCAATCTAGTTGGATAATAGAAATGGCACAAAGCAATGCTTCCACCTCTTCATTCTTTCTTGAGAGTGCATCTGCAACAACATTAAGCTTTCCTTTTTTGTATATTATTTCAAAGTCATAACCCAACATCTTTGTGACCCAATTTTGTTGTTCTTCTGACGATAGTCTTTGTTCCAAAAAGTGTTTAAGACTATCATGATCAGTTTTTACCTTGAAGTGTCTTCCCATTAGGTAAGTTCGCCATTTCTTTAGTGCATGTAGTATTGCTAACATTTCCTTCTCATAAATAGTTTTTGTAAATACTTTCCTTTGATTGGACAAATTTCAAAATCAATGGGTCTTCCTTCTTGCATTAAAACAACATCAATTCCATTTCCTGAGGCATCAAATTCCACAATAAAGGTTTTTGTGAAGTCTGGCGTAGCTAAGACTAGTGCTAGGCACATTGCCTCTTTAAGGTGTTCAAAGGCCTTAGTTCCTTCAGGAGTACAATGCATCTTTCTTCAATAATGTTGTTAGAGGTGCTGCTATTCTCCCATAATTCTTAACAAAATTGAAATAATACCTTGTTAACCCGAGAAATCCTCAAAACTTATTTATGGTTGTGGGGACTTTCCATTCCTTAATGGCTTCAATTTTGTTAGGGTCTGCCTTAACACCCCACCCTCGTGAAATACAATATGACCTAGATATTCCACCGCTTGTACTCCAAAGAAACATCTGGATGTTTTTTCATATAATTGTTTCTCCTCCAATAGTTTGAACACCGCGTCAACAAGTTGAACATGATCCTTCCAAGACTTGTTGTAGATTAGTATATCATCAAAAAATACTAGAAAAAATTTTCTATGGAAGGGTTTGAAAATGGAATTCACCAACCCTTGAAATGTAGAAGGTGCATTAGTAAGGCCAAAAGGCATTAAAAAAAATTCATAATGACCCTCATGAGTTCAAAATTTTATTTTCAGAATATCTTCAGTCTTCATTCTAATTTGATGATATCTTGAATGAAGATCCAACTTGGTAAAATAAATTGGTTCCATGTAATTCATCAAATACTTCATCAATCACATGAATGGAAAATTTATCTTTAATACTGAGCTTATCGAGCTCCCTATAATCTGGAAAAATGTGCCATAATCCATCCTTCTTATGCACCAATACTACTGGAGCAGAGAAATAACTTTGACTAGGTTGAATTATACCAGCCTCTAACATTTCTGCAATCATATGTTCAATTTCTCTCTTTTGGACATAAGGATATATGCAAGGCTTGATGTTTGGAGGAACACTTCCTAGAACCAAATGAATATCATGATTATGATCACGAATAGGTGGGAGTCCTTCGGGATTTTCAAACACCTTGGAATGATTGTCCAAGACTTTTTGGAGATCTGGGGAAATAGATGATTTTGATGTTGGAACTTCTAGTGAGCATAATTGTGAAATTACGCCTTCTTGTTATTTCTTCAGAATATTTTTCATAACATTAGAGATTATTATCTTTCCTGACTTCCCTGCGATACCCCGTAATTCGACTTCCTTTCCTTCTGAAAAAAATTTCAAGAAAGGTTCTTGAAAATTAAAAGCTACCATCCCCAGAGATTGTAACCATTGTACTCCTAGTACAACATCAACACCTCCCATAGGAATGGAAAGCATTTAATTCCCCCATGGTTAGCTTAATATTATGGCATTTTCTAGAGCAATTTATAGTTCCTTCATTTGCAACCATCACTTGACATTCTGGTGCTGGGTATTGGAAACAATTCAATTCCTTGGCTACGTTACAATGAATAAAATTATGGGTACTACCCGAATCAATCAACACTATTACCTTTTTCTTCTTGATATGTTCTTCTATCTTGAGAGTTTAAGGAGTGGTAATTCCTGCCAATGCATTACATGGTATGGTCGGACTCATTTCTTCCTCTTCTAGAGTTGGTTCCTAGTGTATATCCTCTTCTTGTTCATTTTCTTCTTTCTCTTCACAATCTATGTAAAATAATTTCTTCTTAGCACACTTATGACCTTTAGTGTATTTTCTATCACAACTGTAGCAAAGCCCTTTTTCTTTTTTTTCTTCCAATTTTTGTTTTTTCAACCTTGTAGGTTGTTGAAATCTAGGAGTAGAAACACTTCCCTCTTTATAGAAGTGAGTGGTAGGCTTCCTTGTCACCATAATTTTACATTCAATTTTTCTTGCCAACCTGAATGCCTTCTCCAATGAATCAGGTTCCAAAACATGAACTTCATGTTGGATGTTATCTTTTAAAGTCCCTATGAAGACATCAATCCTGTGTTCCTCTGGAATATAAGTTACCCTTGTATTCAATTTTTGGAAGTCCTCAATGTGCTCCCCACTGAACCCTTTTGTTTGAGATTTATCAATTGGATAAAGAAGGTGTTGCTCTTTGTATCCTTATAATGTGCTATCATTTCCTCCGTAAAAATTGACCAAGTGACAATTTTTTTACGAGAGCAAAGCCATCGATACCATACAAATGTATTTTATCTCTAAATGTAAATTTGCAATGCGTACCTTTGTGTTTTTCACATTATTGATATCAAAATATTGTCTACCGTAGTATCCATGTTACGGGATCTCACATCAAACTTTCTCATAGCCATCTTTGGAATATGGTGGTTCTTTCATCCAACATTAGAGTTTATGAAATCATGATTAACATTTATTTTGTTCTCATCATGAGTTTCCTCTACTATCTTTTCACCATTAGGAAACATTTCTTGTATCAACTTTGCCAAACCTTCAATGTCTACCTTTATGTTTTCCATTTTTTCATCGATCTTAGCTTCCATGCCATCCATCTCAGATTCCATGCCCACTTCCATGCCTTCCATATTAGCTTCAAAACCATTCATATTAGCTTCCATGCCTTTCTTCAAACCACCCATCTTAGTTTCCACGCCTTTCTTCAAAACTCCCATTTCATTTTTTGTTGCTCTTTGCGATAGCGAATTTTGGTGCACTTGCTCTTGTAATTTTGATATCTCATGTTGTGTTTCTTTGTCTTCATGAGTCATAGTAGAGCCTTATGAAGGCTTAATGGGAGTTTAATTCTTTTTATGGGCCATTTTAGAACCCAATACTGATATCTGTTCTTCAATATGCCCTTCGAATAAATTCCAACTATTTTTTTTCAAACGAGACTTATGTAATTCGAAAAACAATACACACATTTTTCTTTCTTTTGAGGAGTGCGATATTGAAACTGAATTATCTCTATGATTTTAGATCTTTAATATCTAAAATCTGGTACTGAGGTAGCTCTTTGAATCCTCTTCTGAATGCCACAAGTCTGACCTGATTTCGATTCTTGAAGACAAAGTTTTGCCCAGTCTCCTACGATGACCTAATTATGGATTAGTTCAGTAGAGAAAACCTTTATGACTTGCCACGTGTTACTGCTTCATCCTTTGGCTCTGAAATTGATAGGTAGAATTTTTTTTTTCTTTTTCTTGAATCCACCTTTTACATAATTCCAATCTGATGCTCAGAGAGAGAGTTATGAAGATTTTCCCACGATCACCTCTTTGAGATGAAATTCAGGAGCCTGAGAAAGTCATAACTTCCACAGACCATATCTCCAAAAATATTGCGAAAAAAGATATAAAATTTTGCGACAAGGTTCCTCAGGAGTTTGGATTTTCACTCTAAACATTTCAGATTCTTATCCTTCGCAGAAAAAAATTTATAGCGAAAATTCCGTGATGACCTATTTAGATTAAATTTAGGAGCCTACAAAAAGACCTAACTTCCACAGATCATATCTCCGAAAATATTGTGAACCAAGCTATGAAATTTTGCAATGATGTTCCTTCAGATTTCAGCTTCGTACTCCAAAAATTTCAGCTTCTGACCCTTTGTAGAAAAAAATTTATAGCGAAAATTCCATGATGACCTGTTTGGAGAAGAGAAACCCTAGAATCCAAAGCTATGATACCAAATGTTGTGAAACCAAATCCAAAAATAGAAGAAAAGAGATATCAACGCCTTATAAGTAAGCCACTTTGAGGGGGAAATCTCTAGTACATTACATGAATGAACAATTCTTGGATGATACAAATGACAAAACCTCCTTTCTATATATAGGAGTCCATGGGGCCACAATGTAATCCTAGTGGGGCCACAATGTAATCCTAGCCGACCTAACAATAATAATGTAAGGGCACAGTAATAAAAATATTGGGGTTAGAGGGGGCTACAATAATAACATTAAGGGGGCTATAATAATAACAATAAGGGGCTAAAATAGTAATACAGGGACCTAACACCAAAGGTGGAGGAGACTTTTCATGAGTTACCATTTTGGAGGGTGGCTCATTTTGTATGGATGATAGCTTGGGGATGGGAGCTTCACTAGGGATTTTAGTTCCCAACATATATTAGATTACATGCCTCAATAATGCCTCTAGACAACACATTGTTGCCTCCATGGGTGTTTTACTTCTACATGGTGATAGCTATTTGGGTTGGTCACCAAAAGCTAACTTGCATATTTGGGAGGGGTAACTTGGAGATGCATTGATGAGACAACATCTTATTCCTTGGAGGATTTTATCATATGAGGATGATATAGGAGGAGGAGAGGAGGCTCTTCAGTTATATCCTTATATTTTCTTGAGGAAAAGCAACATTTGGGAGGGGAGGACTGTAATATTCCTAAATTCGCATGCAGCTAATTGGAATATTAATTGTGATATTAACATATAGTTAGAAGAATAAATGGGTAGGGAGGCCCATAAATCATTTCAGCAGCAATAAAATCCCTCTTAATGTGAAAAGGGATCATATTCATAGCTAGATTAAACACCCTCATGTGTGAACAAGGGCTAATACATGAAGACAAGGTCAAGTCAATACAGATGAAATGGAGGGAGTGAATCATCAAAAAAGACAACCAGTATGAATATGGATTAGTTTAGATAGCTATATAAAGGTTGGATTGAAGACCCTTAGGTGTGAAAAAGGGATGGATCAGGTTGAAAAGGTCAATTTTGACCAAATCAAACATTGTTGTTAGGGAGGAGTGCCATTAATGATGCGACAACGCAGTTTTGGTGGGAGATTTATTGTGTGATGGGTGAAACCCTAATGAGTGGGACCCAAGGTGAGAGGACTCACATTGTTTATAAGGAAGAGGATGGAAACCATATAAGGTTAGCTTATCAATATTATTTTGATATGTTAGTTTATAAATTTTTTCTCTTCAGCTGTTTAGCTAAGATTGTTGGTGTCGTTTAGCACAAAGTATTCCTATTTAGGAATTCAACCTCTTTTCTTGAGAGGCCTCTTGGGAGAGTATTGATCTATAATTTCCACAAATCCAAAATTTTGGCCAAGCTTCAGTCTTCAGCTACAACATAGTTTCTGTAGAATATTGTTTTGTGTTGGAGGGTGTTGCAGTGGAGGGTTTATAAACCCACTTTCTGAGCTATTTTTTCATAGGAGGAAGGATTCCTTCCTTTGGGAGACCAGTTTGGAGGGTTCTTGAGCACATTTCAAATATTTTGCATCATTCCAGCTTACCCCCATCATTTACATAGTATTTTCATCCGGAAATTTCATTATTTTGGAGGGCAACATCAAGTGTGGGTCTTGTGGCTCTTTTAGAGTGTTTTACTGTGGTTGAAGGGTTTAACCTTTCATTTGAGGAGACCTTTTAGGATATCTATATCAAATCTACATTATTTCAGCCCTCTATCTTCATGAGCTTCAGTTTTCAGTGATTCTTCATTCCGAGGGCTGTAGATCACCATTTGTATTTGGGTATATCTCTGGAAACCCTTCCCGAGTTATCTAGGAAAGTGTCTAGGAGTCTAGATCTTCACTCATAGAATTATTTGAGCCATATATCAGCATATCTACATTGATATATCTTTATGCAATATTTTATGCCTTAAAAATGTGCTATGTTAGCTCAAAGGCATTTGTATGGCAGCTATTTCTCATGTTATGGCATATTTTTATTATAGAGACTTGCTTTGTATTGCTTGAGTGACTTGATCCTCAAGATATTATGTCTATTATTTGCTGATATGTTTAATAATATGGCTTTAAATTTGTGTCATATCATAATGTGTTGATTTATTCACCTTTCTTTCCATTATTTTGTTCATATATTGTTGCTTCCCCATTTGGGAATATTACAGTTAATCAAAATATTACTGTGTGAAAAGGGCATCCTATGCATCCACAATGAATGAATGAACTCTGATCAGAGTGAGAGTACAACTTGAAGTGGTAAGTATTACCGAACCAATCGAGAAGGGGATAGATGCATATACATTCCACTAGGAGAATTAGCTATGCACGCAGGAGATAGCCCTTGAGCCACACCACCTTAAAGTCAGCACAAGGTCAAGAACTCACCCACACCTCTGCCATGACCAGAAGAAGATATGTCCACCCACATGAAGCTACCCACTTTCAAAGGTGTAGAGGATGAAGATATCGACCGATTCTAGTTTGTAGCAGAATCAGTATAGACTGCGCAGAATGTCACTACCAACGCTGGAAAGAGAGCACAACTGTCACTTGCCTTTGAAGGAAGGGCCTTGGACTGGTATATGGGATACATAGGACAACACGCAGATCCGTATATTCAAGAAATTAAGAAAAATTTAAAACAACAGTTTCAGAAGCCTAAGTCCTACTCTCAAATAGTGGTAGACTTGAAAGACTTTAAATAGGGACCCACTGAATCAATATGGGAAGCGGATCAATGGTTAAAGAAGGTTATCAGAGATGGGGAATTTTAGTATGATGATAGGCAGCACAAGGAATGGTTTATCGCTATGTTTTTGCCTCACCTATGTGGGCCTATATGTCAGTAGGCGATTGAAGCACAGGAGAAGGCCTTGGAGAATGATATGAAATTAGAGGCTGCACCAAGAGACGATGCCCAGTTTGGGGTGCATAAGATCTAGGCACAGCTGGAGGAAATGCACCTTGAAATAAAGAATCTGCAAAAAGAAAGGGGAAAAGAGGCTAGCCCTAATATATGGTGCATAAGATGTAGGGTGTCCAGCCATACCAAGGATCAATGTCCTCTACTAACCGATTACATGCAAGCTGGGGGACCCAGCCCATTGCGGCCTAAGGAGGCTACGCGACCAAGTGGCCTAACATTATGGTGCACTAATTGTCATGTTGTTGGGCTACACGACACTAACCACTGTCCTTGTCTTGGTGCTTATGTCCCAGAATTGAAGAAGAAATGGTGTTGATTATGTTCCTCTTTAGGACATGATGAACATAACTGTTGAAAATATGACTTGATGATAGATTGAGGAAACTTATACAGGGAATAGGCCGACCCTTCTTCACAACTATCTCCCTCAAACAGAGGAGACTCCCCAGCAAGGGGCAGGGGAGGGGGAAGGGGTGGAGGCACAGGTCGGGGTAGAGGAAAATTGATCTATTACAAATGTGGAGAAACAGGACACTTCATGAGGGACTGTCTGAACTTTGAAAGAAAATCTTGTTGATGTTGTCGACAACTAGACCATGTGATTGAAGACTGTCCAATCCTAATAGCAAAAATGTAGGAAAAACAACAAACACCTGCGTAGAACATGTAGAGGGTTAAGGCGGAAGCGCGTGATGAAGGACCAAGTATCAATATCATAATGCATAGCAACATGGATACTTGGGGATCTGAGGAGAAAGCCATGGCTAAACCTCTTATCCAGAAAGAAGTTGTCAAGAAGGAAATATTAGGCCTACAAAAGGAGAAGGAAACCTTCGTTTCATATCACAACGACTTTACTGAGGATGACGTGCCTGCCTCCAAGTCTCCAGCAAACATACAAATGGATGAAAAAGTTAAACCATTTCTACAGGCACGTACTTTACAAGAATAAGAAGCGAACTAGTCAGGAAATGTAGCTAACAGTGCAGATTGATGATTATGAAATGGATCAGGTTATCTTGGACTTGGGGTCAGATGTGAACATACTGCCCAATCAAAATTGGCAGTAG
Source organism: Pinus albicaulis (assembly GCA_034641835.2). Lineage (NCBI taxonomy): Eukaryota > Viridiplantae > Streptophyta > Pinopsida > Pinales > Pinaceae > Pinus > Pinus albicaulis. Next base: position 365,834,022 of record CM076576.1, read on the forward strand.
ATGGGAGAACCGAAGCTAGAATGGTCTAATATATAGTTGCACATGGCTAACCAACAGAAGATCATACCATTGGGGAGGTTGTCAAATATTATGGTAGATATTGCAGGAGTTAAGGTACACATAGATTTTGAAGTCATTCAGATTGTGGAAGATGCGAACCCTTATCCTATGCTTGTAAGAATATTTTGGGAAATAGACATGGGAGGAATTACTAACCTAAAGAAAAGGAGCATGGTCTTTGAAAATGAGGGTATAAGGGTGATAGTCCCATTAGATCCTATGGAAGGAGAGAGGTACACAGAACTGGTGAGTGAAGAAGAGGATGTGGATCAAATTTATAAATTAACATCTCAGGATGAGGATTGGATTAATCCTACAGCTGATGGTATGCTTTGCTGGGACAAGGAAAATGAATTCCCTTTTGACTCTGACGACGAGATTGAAAATTGGAAAAATAGGTTACATGATGTATCTTCCCTGCGATGTCTTAGGATCATGAATAGCTTCCGATGTATCTCCTCAAAGGTAAGAGAAATGCCCTAATTTGATGGTTCTGGTAGTATTAGAGAGTTGTTGTGAACATTTTAAGCTGAAGTCCCAAGGGATCGAAGGATTTGGGCCCTTAATGTAGCCATTGGTGTGACCCATGCGAGGTGGTGGGACATGCATAAGGGGACGTTACAGAATTGGGAAGAGTGTCACCAAATGATGGTCCTATGGTTTGAACCCCTAGTTCATCTGCGTGTAAAGACGTTCCTTGGCCCAGGGGATCTACGCAGGCATTTGACCACATGGATGGAGGAATGGTGTGAACGAACTATGGAGGAATGGGTCCACCTATTCATTCATGCCTTGGGGCCAATTCCCACTGCATGGTATTTAGATGCAAAATTAAACCAACGCACTCACCACTGGGGGACTCAGAAGGATGAATTTTGAGGGACATTTGGTTTGGTAGGGGGAATGGAGGCCCTCGACGAAGCTCTGTTGGACATAGATGCCTTAGTATTTGACGAATCATGCCCTTGTGCATTGCATGGGGCACCAACGTTGGAGAAGAAGATGTAGGATATTTTCAACTGTCGCAATCTGTCAATGGAAGAATGTGATGAATACCCACGAAATATCTCTATCCTGGAATCAGAGGGAGAGTGCACAATTGCTATACCCCCACTACAAAAAATTGATGTCACCAAACCTCTAAAGCTACGAGAAGTCAACATTGGGACAAAATACCAACCTAGGCTCTATAAAATAGGGGACTACTAGGATGATGATACTGTTGGAAGAATTGTGGAACCGCTCACCAAATACTAGGACCTCTTTCTAACAAATTTTTCAAAACTCAAAGGAATTACAGGAGACCTAGGGGTCATGTGCATCACTCTAAAACTAGATGTGCGCCCTATGAATTAGCACCCTTATCGATTGAACCCCAAGTATAAGAAGAAATTTAGGGATGAACTTGACGAAATGATAGTCACAGATATCACCGAACCAGTCAAAAATTTAGATTGGTTAAGTCCTATGGTGGTTCAGGATAAAAAGACTAAAGGAGAGATACAGATCTGTTTTGACCTACGCAATTTGAATGATGCCTGCGTACATGATCCATTTCCCACGCCATTCTCAGAAGAAATCCTCGATAGCGTGGGGGGGTAGGAATTGTACTCATTTACGTATGGGTTCTCGAGCTACCATCAGATCAGGATCGCACCTGGAGATCGCAACAAGACTAAATTTGACACTGAATGGGGATCTTTCCAGTACACTTTCATGCAGTTTGGGCTCAAGAATTCCCTTGCTATCTTCTCCTGGGTGGTTGTCACATTAATCAAGGAATTCATCCACAACAGATTTTACCATCATTGTGGGCCATCTGTATAAGCTGGGAGCTAATGAGGTGTTGCGAAGGTATATTTTGGAGCATGAGAGGCACGCCATCATTGCAGAATCCCACAGGGGCATAGAAGGAGGTCACTATGCAAGGAAGGCAACGAAACAGAAGATTCTGAGAGTCGAGCTATGGTGGCCTACACTGCATAGCCGCTCTCACAATTATTGCAAAGCCTGTGACACTTGCCAAAGGAAAAAATCGAGGAGCTAGTTTAAACCAAGAAGGATCATCCACATGTATAGTTTTCCATAGATGAGGATCATATTTCACTATAGAATGCAGAGACTTGAAAGCTTTTTCAATGGATAGAAGATCTTGCAGGCCCAAATACCAAAGGGAAAAATGGAGCCCATCATGGGATAGTGAAATAAGTTCTCGATCTGAGCCAGCCAGAAATCTATTTAATAGAACTCTCCGAAATTCAAAGTGGCATTCCATCATAACAGAAACTTCTAATAAACATGATGAATATTTTTTCACAACATTAAATGGAAAACTAACTAAACCAGATTTTACTCCACAATTTCCTTCAAATTCATTGACATCTATTTGGTTATATTGTACTAAGTCTCCCAAAACCATCAACAACCAAATTCCAATAGGCACGCCTATTAAAAAATTAAGAGGACACTCATAACTATTTTCTGGAACAAGAAAAACTGCTCTAATTTCTTTAAGTTATTCACTGAGAGGTATGGGTTCAATGAAAAATTGTTTATGTAATTCCTGCACAAGTTTCAAGGGACATGATATATTTGGATTTTCATCACAAAGTTGCTTCTTAACTCAGCTCTAAAAAGTCAGAATGCTCCAATCCAATTCCTTCATAAAGGACCTCAGCTCAAGTATGTGCAACTCTTGTTCTTCACCTAGACCCAAAAAGTAATTCCCCATTCGTCTTAATGATTTGTCTAATTGTTGCAGAAAGAATTATGTTAAATTTATTCCAGAATGATATGTATTTCAACAGTTTCTAGGGATCCAGTTGGCCCACAACTTTGCTAAAATTGGAACTTAGTATATATAAAGAGAAGAAAATTCTATCACAGAGCAAGGCCCTTCAAAATTTCTTTCAATTTTTCCCAAGTCTTCCCTTCCTAGGTAAAACAAATTGCCTAGGTAAAACTATGGAAAAATGGCATGAACATGAATGAAACTAGGTAAGTGTATTACCACATCAGAGGATACTTATGATCTAACCATGAAGCACAAGGTGAAAGTGACCAAGATGTGATTATTTGACCACCTTGATGTTGGTTCATGAAGAACATTATGCACCACTGAAGCAACCTCCACTGATAATCTAACCTTGTGAAGGCTAGAATCATCATTCCAACCAAGGCAACCACATTATTATCAAGGAGAATCACTATGCTAAAAATCCAGGAATATCATCACATGAAGGACTACTCTCAACCAAAAATAAGTGTGTGTCTGTAGCCCTTGAGCATCCTACAAGTTACCCATGAAATATGCATTTACCAATCATGTCAACATTAGGGGTAACAACAACCACCAATGTGACCAAGTGGACAATGACAAGAACATGACTACTGGGGTTCTCGACTGGCAAAGACAAAACCCAGTTCCAACCTTGACAAATTGATGATATTTTTCTTCAAATAGGATAAATTATAGTCTCTGCTGAAATATTTATTGACTGGTAGATCATATGTACCAGTTAGAGCCAAGGAGAAAAACATAATTCAAATGATTGCATGACCAATATACCTCCATATCAAGCAGGAAATAACCACTTCATAGGGAGTCCCAATAGCAAGAAACTCGAAATATGAAAGGAGGAGACTTGGAATTTGAGTTACACACCAATACCAAACAATTTCAAGAAATGAGCTTGGATATTTAATCTGGGCTCCACAAGTATCCCAATCAACCAGTCCCATGAAAGGAACATTGGTCATCATACCTTGTGCTGCATGCAATACACACAACAAACCTTTACCCTTGTCTTCTATCAATTAACTTTGCTACAACCAATGCACACAACCACCATTAGAAAACCATTAAATGCTTGGAAAAAACTAGTTAATAATTCCAAAGGGTCAAAGATTATGAAAATACAATGCATCAATTTGAATGTAGAAATTACGTGAAAAATATACATACAATGAAATCGACTGAATGAATTATGTAGCATCCCTTGCCCCACCAAGAAGAAGTAATAGGGTCCACAACCATCATACACAATCTCCAAGAAAATATCCAGGTTTGTGCCATTAGCATACTTGTGAATTACCCCCGCAAAACTTGTCATGCGATGAGAATCACAATTTATCACTTATGCCAATATGAAGGGTAAGAACCATCACAATTGGAGTATCTTTTGATGAAAGAGAGAGATGGAGAGATGAATGACCACTCTATCATAGATATAAGAAACAACTTCACAAGGTAATGACAAAAATCGTTTGGCACACCCCAACAATTGTAAGGGAAGCACTCTGCTTGTGATCTATGTGAAAATTAGGAGAATTAGTTGCATCTCTTAGATAACAATATATCTAATCGATTATAATTGTAAAGCAATAAAAAAGAAAAGAAAAAAAGTGAAGAGAAAGAGAAGCCAAGTATATGGCTAGTAGCTACATCAAATCAGGATGCACTTTTTGAAATGTATTCTGCAGCATCCCATTATGGTGGTAGTAACAGTTATTCATCATCTCTATGATATTGACCCAAAACTAGGTTTAAAAATATTTGAAAAAACCACTAATTTTTTCCTTGTAAGATGAACCCTCGCATAACTCTTAATATGACACCTTTTGTGCATAAATTTATCATTGGCAAGGAATTGTTCCAAGCACTATTTGGATAAGAAAAAACAATTATTTCAAGCAATGTATCAAAAACTAATTATTTCAAGCAATATATAATTTGACAAAGGCAACATACATTTGTGATTTATTTGCAGGAAAACTAATTGAAATACTTCCATGAGTAAGCTCAATCAGTTGCACCATTGTCCAAGATATGTTTATCCAAAGTGCAGTCAGTGGTCACAAATTTCCAATCCAGTCAAGCCCCTCAAGGTTAACAACCACCATTGTGTTTGGCAGTTGACATGCAACAAACATGCCATAGGCAAGAAGAACAATCAACTTGATCTTAAAATGGGAGAGAAAATATACTCCAAGGACCAAACTCATTCTGGCCAAATTTGTCAAGAAATGCAAGAAATCAAGATAGATACTAAAATGAAAAAACTGTTTCAGTGCAAAGGATCCACATGGTTTGAATCCATACAAACAACGCATACAAATATTACGCAAATATTGGTGAATGTGTACATAAACACGTGCTTATGATAATTTCATCCACATTGACCATGTCAAGGCTTAGGGAAGACATTAACAAGTAGGATTATATACAAATACCTGAGGTGCTATGATAATTGCATCCATGTTGACCCTGACATGACTTAGGGAAGCCATTATCAAATGGGAACCCTACATGAGCAATGCCACCTCAAGTATTCCTAGATCAAATAGACTGCTAAGTCTATCTTGAACTATTTGTATGTTTATATGAGGTATTTCACATTAAGAAATCCTTGGAAAGGGAGGAGTCTTGCTAGAGTTTGAGATGGGAGCTTCTGGACTAGGGACATGGGTTTATTTGTCAGCCACATAAACAAGCCTGACCTCCTGATTTTTACATTGTACATAATAATTATCATGATTTCTAGACTAACAACACAATATCCTGCAGATAACATTTTCAGCGACTAGTGCTCCTTAACTTGAGCATGTTTGATAAGTTTGAGGCATACATAATATATTGCAATATCTCAGAGCTGTTCAGTACAGTCCTTAAGAATGTCAGAAGAAATTACATTGGTGATCATGCTTCTTACTATATGTTTTCCTTTATCACACTTTGATATAGACTGGAGAAACCCGGTACACTGCTTTCGTGTATCATATAAAATATTTAGTCTATCTGAAATTTTGGACATCTATGTGTGTCGATACCATTTCAATAAATTTTCTAAAGAAATCCCAGCAGTTGTGTCAAATAGTACAGACTACAAAATGGATTTTGGCTGTTTTCAAAATCTAGAATTAAATGGTTTGCAAAACTCCAAATTTTCCCTATTTTGGTTGGCCTGTATATACTATATTAATGGTCCAATTTCTAAATTGATTACAAAGAGGTAAGCTAACCATGAATTTCTAAAATATCTTCATTTTTCCTATAATGCAAATCGTAATATTTTCTAATTTCTCTAAATCAAATCAAATCATTCTGATAATATATTATGTACTTTCCTTGTAATAGTACTTTTGTTGCCAACGGGAGCTTCATTACATGGTAAGGTAGAGTATGTTTCACACCCCCCAGCAAGGTTCAAATCCCCCATAGACACATTTCACCACTCAGGTGGAGTCTTGCCTCTGTAAACATTCCATCTGAAGTAGTTGAGACCTGATGCAGATCCTAGTTGACTTTGCCAGAATATATACCACCCACCTACCGCTTCTTACTGGAAGGGATCTCCATTTAATGTTATAATCCCACTATACAACATTATAATATTTCCAGATTGAGCATGGACATATTTCCACACATTCATAATTGGAAGCATCTTAAAAAATAGTACCTTTCAAACAAATTGAGTTATATAGAACCTTTCAGACATGTTTGCTATAAAAAAATAGACACTTAACTTCTTCCTTCCAGAATAGACTTAGATTTTTATTCTTGCATCAATCACAGTATGCACTGGGTAGAGAAAACACAAACCAAGGAACTGTTTAAGGGACCATCAACGAACATGGTGTAAAAGAACATTTAGCGGCATAAACTATAGATCAAGATGGTGCAACAAACAAATAAATGCACAATATTGCATGTACCCAACAGGACAAGGGCATATAGAATTTGCAGAAATACCTTGATGGTTTCAAACAAAGGGATAACTTCAACATATAACCCATTTGATGTTACTGTAAAAAAAAAATGCACACAGAAAATTCCTCATCTCTAGAAAACTCAAGATTTTCATACCAAGAAATGTGAATGAACCTTTTATAAACAATCTATAGGTCACTGGCTTAGTGTATGGTACAGCACTAGAAAATCCCCACTACATGTTTGAAACTAGCTAAATGGAATAAAAAACAAATTTACTCTTGTGGCAATGAAAGAGATAAGCAGAAAATCTATTACCAACAAAATCTTTATGGTAACAAGTGCAGCACACTACAGGATGTCCTGATCATATAATTATTGTTTGGAATATGGGGTAAAAACACACACATGAATTGAAGAGGTATTATTGGGAATTTTATCAATAATTTCACACATATAAATTGAAACAAACATAAACCATTTTCAGACAATAAAGCTACATCTTAAAGCAACAATTCCAAATAATTATCATATACATATAAAACAATGTTTTTTTGCAACTAGGAAAGCAACAATTACGAGTCAGGTCTTCCATGTTGGCAGGTTTGACATCAACAATGTTGAAACTCTGATCACATATTTCCAGGATCCATAAGTTTATTCTTAGGTCATCCACTGATATGAAAGTTTCACCATCACTGGATAAAACAAGAAAATATCAGAACAAAAGCTAAACATAAAAAACATTAACCCAAACAAATAATGCGCTTACACAAAAAAAATTCACATCCCAGTGGGCACTAGTCACTATATTTCTGCCTACGTATTTTCTTGTGGCAAGACCACCAAGGAGGAACACATGAGGTGCTAACAAAATATTTAATACCAAGAACCTATACATAGAACTGGTTCATAGATAGATTTCTTTTCAATTCTATAAAAATGTTTTTAAAGAAATAGAAGATCATAAAACATGACTGCAAGAAGATTTTGGTGAAAAGTGTTTCTTGTGACACCTTTGACACCGTTCAAAAGCTTGAAAGTTTGCTTGATGTTACTAATAATGATGATGTGTCTCTTGCATGATATGGGACTTCTTAAAATGACGTACCAAACATTAAATATGAATGCATAGGGTGTTTTGAAAAAACTACCAAATAAATTGATTCCAATCTTAGATTAGATTTCATGGCAGCAAAGGTCTAGGCAAATATGGGCAAAGAATTAGAAATCCCATGGATCCGAGTACAAGGACATGAAATGATGGACTTGGTTTTCTGGTTAAACAAGCAATGGGAATAGCTAGTTTGTAAGAGGGGAACCTCATATAGTGAGTGAATAATTTACCTCTAGAATAAGTACATATAGAGGGGAAAAGATTAACAACAAAAACCTTGTACAAGGAAACAAGTTCAACAAAAAACTTTTTTAAACCACATGAATATGTTTAGCCATAGGAATAGGAACTTCATTACTGAAATAAAGGCACATGAAAGAAAAGTGTCACACCCATGCTATATTACTGGACATATCAATATTGGAGATGGATCAATTTCATATATGTTTCCTAAGTAGACCAGAATGGATCCCTCACTTGGAAAAAAGACGCCAAGCATCATAGGAAGTCTTGCAATTTTTTCATTTCAAAATATGTAAAGTAAATCAATTTCCACTACCACTTTGTATTCGTTAAATTTTAGTACCCCTTGTGCTCACTCCCAGATCCGCCCTAACTATCATTCACCCACTAGTGCTTGACATTGACAGTGTCGTGGTGCCCAAAATGGGAATTGAGTTAAAAATATCATTTAGTTTTGAATAAGAAGCTATATGTATTATGTATATGTAATAGTAATACTCATACCATTTCATATCTAAAAACACTTAATTTTTACACATGCTCACATAATACATGTAAAGGTTTACAAGGTAAATTTTCAATGCAAAAAGAAATACAAAATTATCATAAACATTATTTCGGCTAATGAGTCATGATTCATGTTTTATTAGATGCTTCACAGATTACTCACATTTTAAACATTGATATTAATGAGGATAAGACATGGCAGGGTGGAAGACAATGATAGACCTTATTGACACCTACTGCACACTTCATTGGTTGAGGGAAAACCATAGAGAACTCATGATGATGATTGGTTGCGAATAAACCATAAAGAAAACTTAGAACTATGATGATGATTGGTGACCAAATTCGTTCAATCATTCCGATGGTTCTTACCCTTCATATTGGCATGAGTGATAAATTGTGATTCTCATTGCATGACAAGTTTTGCAGGGGTAATTCACAAGTATGCTAATGGCACAAACCTTGATTTTTGCTTGGAGATTGTGTATGATGGTTGTGGACCCTCTTACTTCTTCTTGGTGGTGCAAGGGATGCTACATAATTGATTCAGTGGATTTCATTGTATGTATAGTTTTCCATAGATGAGGATCATCTTTCACTGCAACATGCAGAGACTTGCAAACTTTTTCAATGGATAGAAGATCTTGCAGGCCCAAATACCAAAGGGAAAAATGGAGCCCATCATGGGATACTGAAATAAGTTCTTGTTTTGAGCCAACCTGAAATCTATTTAATAGAACTCTCCCAAATTCAAAGTGGCATTCCATCATAACAGAAACTTCTAATAAACATGATGAATATTTTTTCACGACATTAAATGGCAAAGTAACTGAACCAGATTTTACTCCACAATTTATTTCAAATTCGTTGACATCTATTTGGTTATATTGTACTGAGTATCCCAAAACCATCAACAACCAAATTCCAATAGGCACACCTCTTACAAAATTAAGAGGACACTCATAACTATTTTCTGGAACAAGCAAAACTGCTCTAATTTTTTCAAGTTATTCACTGAGAGGTATGAGTTCAATAAAAATTGTTTAGGTAATTCCTGCACAAGTTTCAAGGGTCATGATATATTTGTATTTTCATCACAAAGTTGCTTCTTAACTTAGCTCTAAAAATTCATAATGCTCCAATCCAATTCCTTCATAGGGGACCTCAGCAGTAGAAACTATGGACTTCAGTCTTCAATCTAGTAAATATCTGTGAATGTAAATTTAGTCCTTCCACAAACAACCTCAACATATAACTGAGGGAATTCAACTCAAGTATGTGCAACTCTTGTTCTTCACCTAGACCAAAAACATAATTCCCCATTCGTCTTAATTATTTGTCTAATTGTTGCAGAAAGAATTATGGTGAATTTATTCCAAAATGATATGTATTTCGGCAGCTTCCAGGTATTAGGTTGGCCCACTACTTTGCTAAAATTGGAATTGAGTATATATAAAGAGAAGAAAATGCTATCACAGAGCTAGGCCCTTTAAAATTTCTTTCATTTTTTCCCAAGTCTTCCCTGCCTAGGTAAAACAAATTGCCTACGTAAAACTATGGAAAAATGGCATGAACATGAATGAAACTAGGTAAGTGTATTACCACATCAGAGGATACTTATGATCTAACCATGAAGCACAAGGTGAAAGTGAACAAGATGTGATTATTTGACCACCTGATGTTGGTTCATGAAGAACATGATGCACCACTGAAGCAACCTCCACTGATAATCTAACCTTGTGAAGGCTAGAATCATCATTCCAACCATGGAAACCACATTATTATCAAGGAGAATCACTATGCTGAACATCCAAGAATATCATCACATGAAGGACTACTCTCAACCAAAAATAAGCGTGTGTCTGTAGCCCTTGAGCATCCTACAAGTTACCCCTGAAATATGCATTTACTAATCATGTCAACATTAGGGGTAACAACAACCACCAATGTGACCAAGTGGACAATGAAAATAACATGAATGCTGGGGTTCTCGACTGGCAAAGACAAAACCCAGTTCCAACCTTGACAAATTGATGATATTTTTCTTCAAATAGGATAAATTATAGTCTCTGCTGAAATATTTATTGACTGGTAGATCATATGTACCAGTTAGAGCCAAGGAGCAAAACCCAATTCAAATGATCACATGACCAATATACCTCCATGTTAAGCAGGAAATCACCACTTCATAGGGAATCCCAACAACAAGAAACTCTAAAAATGAAGGGAGGAGACTTGGAATTTGAGTTACACACCAATATCAAACAACTTCAAGAAACAAGCTTGGATATTTAATCTAGGCTCCACAAGTATCCTAATCAACCAGTCCCATGAAAGGAACATTGGTCAGCATACCTTGTGCTGCATGCAAGACACACAACAAACCTTTACCCTTGTCTTTTTTCAATTAACTATGCTACAACTAATGCACACAACCACCATTAGCAGACCATTAAATGCTTGGAAAAAACTAGTTAATAATTCCAAAGGGTCAAAGATTATGAAAATACAATGCATTGATTTGAATGTAGAAATTAAGTGAAAACTATACATACAATGAAATCCACTGAATAAATTATGTAGCATCCCTTGCACCACCAAGAAGAATTAAGAGGGTCCACAACCATCATACACAATCTCCAAGAAAAAATCAAGGTTTGTGCCATTAGCATACTTGTAAATTACCCCTGCAAAACTTGTCATGCGATGAAAATCACAATTTATCACTCATGCCAATATGAAGGGTAAGAACCATCAAGATTTGAGTATCTTTCCGTGAGAGAGAGAGACAGATAGATGAATGACCACTCTATCACAGATATAAGAAAAAACTTCACAGGGTAATGACAAAAATCGTTTGGCACACCCCAACAATTGTAAGGGAAGCACTCTGCTTGTAAGATACATGCAAATTAGGAGAATTAGTTGCATCTCATAGATAACAATATATCTAATCTATTATAATTGTAAAGCAATAGAAAAGAAAAGAAAAAAAGTGAAGAGAAAGAGAAGCCAAGTATATGGCTAGTAGCTACATCAAATCAGGTTGCACTTTTTGAAATGTATTCTGCAGCATCCCATTATGGTGGTAGTAACAGTTATTCATCATCTCTATGATATTGACCCAGAACCGGGTTTAAAAATATTTTAAAAACCCACTAATTTTTTCCTTGTAATATGAACCCTCGCATAACTCTTAATATGACACCTTTTGTGCATAAATTTATCATTGGCAAGGATATCTATCCAAGAGCAGAGATATCTCTCCATTGAAAATTTTGAAACATTTCAAACTGTAACTATTATCTCCTTGTTGAAAATTTAAATTACAAGTTATAACAATAAGTCTCATCAGCATGACAAATATTATATTTAGATTCACTTTAAAGCCCACAAATATCGAATCTTAGAAAACATATATGATAACTAACTAAACCGAACCCACTGTTTATAGATCCAGAGATGATTTCTAGCTTTGAAGAATGCTTCCCTCTGAAGATCAAACTAGAAAAACAATTGAACCAAAATAAGAGGTCACTATAGGAGCAGGAAGGAACTTTTATAGTTGCTAAATTACGGCAGAAAAGATTTGACATCAATACATAAGAGCTGGTAAACATCTAATATTTATTCCAGATTTACCCAATTAAAGGCAAAACTGTGCATAACAGTCCTTAATCTTAATTTTTCCTGCTAAATAACATTAAGGGAACATAGATATTTTGCTACAGGTTGAGATCAATTCAGAAAGAAAAAGAAATATAATGACTTGCTTGGAGGAATGCATGGGTTGCCAGCTCATTTGTAGCCATCACATCGGCTTCTACTCCACCTGTTAGCGGTCCTGGGTAAGCCTGTACATAAATTCTCACTGTGAATTATACATCACAATTAGCAAAAAACAGGTGTATGACAATTCTCGCCCAACATTATAAGTATCCTTCCATCATGATATTACCATATTTGATTTGGAAATTTCATTAGTAGTGTTAAATGATAAATCTCTCAAATTCCAATCATTTTAAAGGTATCAAAAACTAAATATGGTGGGATTCATTCCATATTAATAATTCCTCTGCTCTACTCTTCAAGGCACATAAATAGGTTCAGTTTAAGTCAGAATTACGTTTTCCAGTTTCCTTTCCTTCTCAAGGATTTAATTTAAACACCTAGTACATAATTACAAATTATCCCTAGTATCTACATATATTAGAAGAATCTTATGATTAAACAATAGTCAAATAACTAATGTCATGGGAGTTTTACTCCCCCCCACTCGGTATTAGTGAATAAAAAGTATGGATGGAGGTCGAGTAGTCCTTCATTACCCGTGGGTGGAAACGAGAACCGGAGGATCAGAAGGCTCACATCTAGTTGAATCTACACATGCATGGTTCCATTAAGAAACCAGACTACGGTTGGAACTATTGGTCTCCCACCTCAGCGCCTATGCCTCTGGAGAATCGGTTGGTGCAGGTGGTGCCTCTGCCTTAACTTCCTTTGCTATAGCTGCTGTTAATAATTCTTCTGGACAGACTAGTGCTGCTACTGGTGATGCTTGGTTGGATCATGTTTGTTTGGATCGTGCTTACGCTTTATATGTTGCTTCTACCCCCATATCGAGCTTTTCACTTGCTTCTCCCAACACCTCTGCCTCTCAATCTGGTGAATATGCTTGCTTTGATGCTTCCGGGTCTTTCTTTTATGGAACCTTATAAGGGGAGCTACGAGCTGTAGAAAAACTGCATCTAGATCTGTTTGGGGGTTTCTTCGGTAAGTAACTCACTCTGGGTATATAGCATATGGATCTGTATCTGGGTATGGATCTACATCTACATCTGCATCGTATATATAAAAAATTTCCTTTTCCTGAGCTACCTTTACTTCTCCCATTGCTGGTATTGATTTTGGTTCAATAGAGGATGCTGCTAGTGAGCGTGCTAGTCCAACCGGTGCTTCTTCAACATAATTTAGCCACCTTACCTTATTATTTAGCCTTACAAGACCTTAATTAGCTCTATAATACACCTAAGCAATCAATAACATCCCCTAAACATGCCGGTAGGATATAATCTATGTCTGCTTGCAAGCAAGAAAATATATGTGCTGGAAGGAAGAAAGAAAGGCATTTCCTTGAACTTAGACCCACATGAATCCTGCATACTTGTTGGAGGTGATCATAGATACTTTTCCTTGAAGGGAATCACATACAAGGCATGCTACACCACCGAAACCCCTAGAAGCACTGTAGAAAATGGGCCACCCAAGCTACGAAGATCAAAAACCAGATAGTTGATTGCATATAGGAAAACATAGAGAGAAACTGAGCCAGAGTCAAAGAATGAATTCCACCACCACTTCCAATCCTCCACACATAGGTGCATGCATGTAAGAACCACAGAGACTCAGCACACACAATAAGAAGTAGGACAATCACAACAAATAGGAAACCAAAAACATAACAAAACCTTCCCAGCTAGATGCTAGACAAGATGAAGAAGAGCTCAATGAAGATGGTCCCAAAAATCAAGGTACCTGCTCGCAAGACAGGGGACAAGAAGCCATGAGGGGGATCTAGTTATTTATTATGTAATAGCAATGAAAGTGGTGAAATCTATCCTTGAGGTAAGAATGTAAGTAAGAGCAACCCTGAAATGAAAACGTCATTGCTAATTTGATGATATATGCAACAAATTTCACTCACCAACACAAGAAAATTGAGCAACCAAGCGAAGATATAGTCCTGGTGGTAACTTAAATTTGTTTACTAGCACTCTTTCTAGCCCATCATATACTGGCATAGCAAAAACCTACAATTTTACGAGGCAATATCAAAAGCACAAACCTTTACATGGAAACAGATATGACTATTTGTGGTTGGTAAGAAGTAAATTGTTTGATTGAATGGTGCAAATTAATTAAGAGTCAAATTATTGGAGCTGGTATAAAATGTACTAGAGTGCTAGAAATAATTTCAACAACTAGAAAAGTACCTGATAGCTTCCAATAACATGTATTCCCACCATCATATTTGTTGCTGCAATGAGCCAATCTGGTTTTTTTAGTGTCAAGAGTAAATTGTCAAAAACAGTCTGACCCAAGGCCCAGTAACCCACTATAGCTACTGGGAAGTAACATAGACCAACAATAAAATATGCAAACATAACACCCCGCCACATGGGGATCTTAGATTGCCTTTCTGGTGATGAAGGAATGGTAGCTTGGATCTCCAGAGCAACATTATGTCCAGCATATCCAATCACTCCCAAGGAATCAAGAACATGAAACACTTTGGTGGCTATTGTTTCATGTAAATACGCATAGCTTACATCCTCCACTCTACCATGATAAACACAGGATACCCAAGAAATGGTGGAGTAGCTACACAAGATCCAGATGAACAAAGTCAAAATTGGATTCCTTCTCATTCCCACCATACTTCTAAAGTATCCAATACCTGTATCAATAAATGGTATTTGACATTTAAAAAACATATGAATGTCAAAGAAAAACATTGGAATGAGTTTACAAGCTATTTCCATCCCTAAGTCTAGTCCTTTAAATTTTTGGACAAGTTAAATACTTGCCCTCTTTGAGATTTTTGAATAGTATGTGTCTCTAATGATAGTAAAGAGTATATCACAAATTAGGTATAAACAAATAATAATACAGGTTGTAGTACTAGGGATACCACCTATTTCCTATTACAGTCTACTGAAATAGAAACTAATAGACTCCTATCGATGAAATTGCAGAATGCATACCATAGAGACATAAGTGCTACAACCATTGACACCCTTGCCACAGAACTCAGATTGGGTAACAGTGCTAAAAGGTAGTGAATACAACTGAAAATGAGGATCCAATAAGACTGCTTCAGTGGTTTACAACTTTTGCACACTGTTTCGTGAAATTTTTTTAATGATTGTCCACCAGTAACCATATAAACTATGTTCAAACCAACTTCAACCATCAAATTTGGGGGAATAAGAATCCATAGGCCAACCTTCTCTCCAAACACATGTTGTGCTAACTCGTGATATCGATCGAAGCGCTTTCCTGGGATGATTTCATGCATCTCTACTAGCTGCCAGAGTGTAAATAAGGTAACCAACGAAGAAAGCACATGTACCAGAATACTTGGACCCCTGCACATGAAAAGACTTCATAATATTACTGGATATTGTATGGCTTCAGCTCTGGTCCCAAAAAATATCCACCCAAAACCTCCATTGCCCTGTAAATATGGGTGTATGCAACCCAAAACCAGAATCATCATTGTAAATCCCCATTTCCCTGTAAATCTGGGGCATATGCAACCCAAAACCAGCATCATTAGTGTAAATCTGAGGCCTACACAACCCAAAACCAACATCATCAACATAAATTAGGGGCGAATTCAGATCCAAAACCCTCCAATTTAGTAAATCGGGGGTGAATACAACCCCATAAAATCACAGACCAGTGAATCGAAGGCGAATCCAACATTTCATGTTTTATCCGCACTTTTTTTTTTTTGCTAAACCATAATAATTATTTATTTTTAAAATAATTTTGGGGCTATTTATACAAAAATATACAAAATAGGTTTTATATAAAAATTTTGCCCCTCCAAAATATAAAAGCTCTTAAATTTCGCCCTTGGGCTAAAATTCGCCCCTAAAATTTTCCCTGCTTGATCCTCAAGATCTTGTGCATATTATTTGTTCATATGTTTAATGTGTTGATTTATTCACTATTCTTTCCATTATTGTGTTCATATATTGTTAATTCCCCATTTGGGAATATACCAGTGGTATCAGAGCATCATCTTAGCATAGCCTATGAGTTTTAGCCAATATGCTATAAAGAGAAAATGATGGAAGGAGTGATATTTGTCTCATCACTTTTATGATATATGAGGAACCTCTCCAAGGAGATTAAGCATATGAAAGAGGAAATACACAAGGAGACCTCTAGAGGGTTTCAAGAAGAGGAGGTTACATGTATTTCCTATTATCAGAAGAAAGAACAAGTGTTGAAGAGAGCTCCAAAGCAATACACTATTCCATTTCCTTTTGAGGAAGAAGACAACAGGCATGGAGATGGAGGGCACTTGGAACATGTGATCCTAAGTGGATACCTGGTAGAATATAAGTCTCAACCTAGAGCTTTCAAGGAGACTCTAACTCTCCCACAGTTCATTCAGCTTGAGGAAGAAAGGAGACCTTGCAGCAATAGGAGAATAAAGGGAAATATATTTCTATTGGCTTCTTTTGGTGGGTCATACACATGTAGATCAAGGGCTTGGGTAATGAAGCTAGACACATTCTTCCTACTACATCCAGTGGTAGAAAGAGAGGTTGTTGAGATTACAGCACTGCACCTTGAGGGTGAAGCAAACATTTCGTGGTTCAACCATTTGATTCATGCAAGAGTGACTGCTTTTTCATATTTTACT
This sequence comes from Pinus albicaulis, assembly GCA_034641835.2. NCBI lineage: Eukaryota > Viridiplantae > Streptophyta > Pinopsida > Pinales > Pinaceae > Pinus > Pinus albicaulis. The sequence goes on from CM076576.1 coordinate 365,851,098, forward strand.
CAAAGGTTGATCAAGAAATTTGACAAGAAGAAATCAGAGGAAGAGAAGCCTTCACCACCACTTGAGGAGAACTGTACCAGTGCTGCTACAACTATGGAAGAACAACCATCATCATCAGTAGATGAGGGAGCCAATACATTGGAGGAAGGAACCGTTGTAGCCATACAAGATGTTCCCAAGCTTCACCAAGGTATGCATAAGTTTCCACTTTCTGTTATTTCAGAAAATCTTCTGGAGGGTTGTGGAAATATGCCATTGCATGACCAAGGGTCAAAACATATTGCTGATTTGGAGCAGCAGACTTTTACTGCATTGTGCAACCTTGAGTTGTTAAAGGAGAGGATACAAAATCCTCCTAACTTTCATTACTGAGATGCACAAAACTCCTAGGGTTAGGGTGTGAAGTTTTGGAGGATAGGATGATCTTTGTCATAAACAACCCAATGCAGAACTATATGTTGAACATTCAACATCAGCATGAGACAGAATAAACACCATTATGGAGATCATCAATGCTGTGATTGAGTAGCAGTGATGATTTGGGGGCCAACTATTATTACAGAATTCTGATGACCATTACACTTGTGTGAAATTGGATGAGAAGATGATCAATCAGATACATATTGCCTTTCATCATTGTGATGGATCTTTCGGGATGAGCATTATACAACCCTATGAGGAGGTTTTTCCTTCAGCATACTTGGATACTTATGGATTCAATATGGCCATTGGTGAGGGGTTTTCATTGGCATATTTCCAAGATATTGCATTTCAACATCCCATGAAATGAAAAGGTAGAAATCTGATTTGGTAGGATAGTGTTCTCCATGGGAGGGATACCAAGATGGAGCATGATCGGAGACACCCACATTTTGATGAATGGGTGTGGATGGTGAGAAAGAGGTTGGTGAGCCACTTTCATATCTATGACACGGGACAGCTGGAGGCATGGATGCGTTGGCTACTCTTGAAAGAGTTTGGCCATCATGTGATATATCCTTCTTCAAAGGGTATGTTGGTGGAGGAAAATTGGAAAGCTACTTGCATCATATGGCAGCGAGGAGTTTGGGTGCATTGTGTTTATATGACATTCTTCATGTCAAACATCATATCTTCACCTCATGATTTTTATGATGGAGGTGTGAGGGGGCAACAAGAAATATTGTTGCTTTGGCTACTCTTGAATGATTTTCTCCCATACTTGGCATGATATTTTAGGAGAAAGGGATGGCACAATCAAATTCCAAAGAGGCTACCCTTCAACATTGGAGGATCAAGAGGTACTTCCACATAGGAAGGATACTCCTACACATAGCAGAATGATGGTGGCTAACTTTGGCATATGGCATGTCAAAGAATGGAGTCATGGAGTGGCAAGAGCGTTATCACTAAGGCCAACAACATTTTCACTTAGGAGTATGTATCTATTGATGGAGTGTCCCATGGGGAGTATGCATTCCTTCATTTTTCAGATCCTTATGAGAAGCTTTTCATGGGGGGGATCATCTTTGGACCTCTCTTTCAGCCTACACACTACGCATGGTAATAAATTTATTTCTATAATTATTGATCATGCCATAAATTATTTTTATCTTCTCACCTTCTATGTACAGTTCATTGCTCCACAAGAGGGAAAGATTATTTATAGGTTTCATGGTCATTCTAGGACCAACATTTATGATCGAGATAATCCTTCTTTGCATGACCTTGTGCAAGTGTGGTGTTATTCTTATTATGCTCAGCTGATATATAATGCTATTTACTACATCATAGTAGATGAGAAAATATGCACAACTATTAACTTGTTGGACGACCACTTGCCACATGATGTTCTAAAAGAGCAGTTGGTAAAACTGCATTTTATCCACTGGAAAAACCATTGAGACCATCCAAACTTGCATATAACCTTCAACAATTTTCTGATTTGGATACCATATGGTGATGAAGTACCATTCACTTTGTATTGGATGGATTGGGCCAGCATGAATCATGACTCTATGGGGAGGACTTTTGAAGATCCAATATTCTTCTTTCCTCTTGAGGGTAACATTGTTGTAGCCCAAAATAAACAACTACTCTACACTTATCATAAGTGGAGAGAGAGATAGTGTGGGGTAGACCATATTTTCTACCATGTTTAGTTATGCAACCCACCTACATTGTAGGAGCCAAATGCTATGAAACCAACTCCAAAAATAGAAGAAAAGAGATATAAACGCCTCAGAAATAATCCACTTCGAGGGGGAAACCTCCAATACATTACATGAATGAACAATTCTTGGATGATACAAATGAAAAAACCTCCTTTCTATATATAGGAGTCCATGGGGCCACAATGTAATCCTAGCCGACCTAAAAATAACAATGTAAGGGCACAATAATAACAATATTGGGATTAGAGGGGACTACAATAATAACAATAAGGGGGCTATATTAATAACAATAAGGGGCTAAACTAGTAATATAGAGACCTAAAATGCCCCTCTCCTTCAAAAAAGTGTTGTCCTCAACGCTTGAGTAGTTCTGGGTGCTTCTGTATAAAATTCTCATCCTCCGATGTAGAATCTTCAGTGGGTAAGTTCTTCCACTTGATGAGATACTCTGAAGTTGATCAATTTTGTAACTGTCGAGTTATTGCTTCCATGACCGCTACAAGTTCCAATATGATTTTTCCTTCCTCATCAAGTTCTAGAAATATTGTTTGAACTGGAAGATTTTCTCCTATAACCTTATTTAAGCATGAAACATGGAAAATTGGATGCACTCATGAAGAAGCAAGAAGCTCCAATTTGTATGCCATAGTACCAATATTTTGCAACACCTTGTACGGACCATAGTACTTTCGTGATAATTTATTATCCTTCTTAGCTTGCTTGAGGGACATTTGTTTGTATGGTTCTAGCCGTAAAAATAACCAGTCTCCTACATCAAAACTTCTCGCACTGGGATGTTGATATGCCTGTTGTTTCATTCAATTTTGTGCCAAATTTAGGTTATCCTTTAAGAGTTGGAGAACTTCTTGTTGATGCTCGATGTGATATTCCACTACTTGAACCTTAGAATTTTCTCTTAAAGATGATGTGATGGACAGTGTATGATATCCATAAAGTGCCATAAATGGGGTCATTTTTGCTTCAGTATGGAAGGAAGTGTTATACCACCATTCAGCGAGAGGTAAGCACTTGACCCATTGTGTTTGTATATTAGATACAAAAGAACGAAGATATCCTACCAAACATTTATTCACTATATCATTTTGACCATCGGATTGAGGATGATAAGATGAGCTATGAGATAATTGAGTAACCAAACAAGAAAATAACTCTTTCCAAAAATTTCCAGTAAAAATGGGATCTCTATCACTCACAATAACCTTTGGGTTTCCATGTAGCTTTTGAATTCTTTCCATAAAAGTAGTAGCAATTGTACTTTCTTTAAATGGATGAGATAATGCACAAAAGTGTGCATACTTGGTAAGTCTATCAACTACCACCATGATGACACTCTTTCCTTCGAATTTAGGTAAACCTGTGATAAAATCCATGGAAATCTCCTCCCAATGTTGACTTGGAATGGATAAAGGTTGTAGAATACCCGGGGTCTTAATTGTCTCAACTTTATTTTGCTAGCAAACCAAACATTCTGCCACAAAATTTTGAATATCATATTTAAGGGCATCCCAAAAAAAATCTTTCTTCACCTTGTGGTAAGTTTTTAAAAATCCTAAGTGTCCTCCTAAAGGAGAAGTGTGCAATTCCAAACGACTCTTTTGTTTTAGTTGGGAATTCTTACAAATACATAAGCGATCTTTGTACCGTAGGGAATCATTTTTCCAAATAAATGTATCAAATGTACTAGGATCTTGCTACAACTTTTGAATGATTGTCCACACTTCTTCGTCCCTCTTCAATTCATCCATTGCTTCGGTTATATTGTCTTATTGGATAATAGAAATGGCACAAAGAAATGCTTCCACCTCTTCATTTTTTCTTGAGAGTGCATCTGAAACAACATTTAGCTTCCCTTTTTTGTAGATTATTTCAAATTCATAACCCAACATCTTTGTGACCCATTTTTGTTGCTCTTCTGAAGATAGTATTTGTTCCAAAAAAATTTTAAGACTATCATGATCAGTTTTTACCTTGAAGTGTCTTCCCATTAGGTAAGGTCGCCATTTCGTTAGTGAATGTAGTATTGCTAACATTTCCTTCTCATAAATATCTTTTTGTAAATACTTTCCTTTGATTGGACAAATTTAAAAATCAATGCGTCTTCCTTCTTTCATTAAAACAACACCAATTCCATTTCATGAGGCATAACATTCCACAATAAAGGTTTTTGTGAAGTCCAGCGTAGCTAAGACTAGTGCTAGGCACATTGCCTCTTTAATATGTTCAAAGGCATTAGTTCCTTCATGAGTCCATCAAAATGCATCTTTCTTCAATAATGTTGTTAGAGGTGCTACTATTCTCTCATAATTATTAACAAACATGAAATAATACCTTGTTAAACCGATAAATCTTCGCAATTGCTTTATAGTTGTGGGGACTTTCCATTCCTTAATGGCTTTAATTTTGTTAGGGTCTACCTTAACACCCTCGTGAAATACAATATGACCCAGATATTCCAACTCTTGTAATCCAAAGAAACATTTGGATGATTTTGCATATAATTGTTTCTCCTGCAATAGTTTGAGCACCCTGTCAATAAGTTGAACATGATCCTTCCAAGACCTGCTATAGAATAGTAAATCATAAAAAAATACTAGCACAAATTTTCTAAGGAAGGGTTTGAAAATGGAATTCAGTAGCCCTTGAAATGTAGAAGGTGCATTGGTAAGGCCAAAAGGCATGACTAAAAATTCATAATGAACCTCATGAGTTCGAAATTCTATTTTCAGAATATCTTCCGTCTTCATTCTAATTTGATGATATCCTGAACGAAGACCCAACTTGGTAAAATAGATTGTTCCATGTAATTCATCCAATAATTCATCAATCACATGAACGGAAAATTTATCTTTAATTCTAAGCTTATTGAGCTCCCTATAATCCAGACACATGCGCCATGATCCATCCTTCCTGTGCACCAATACTACTGGAGCAGAGAAGGAACTTTGACAAGGTTGAATTATACCAGCCTCTAACATTTCTGCAATCATATGTTCAATTTCTCTCTTTTGGACATAAGGATGTATATAAGGCCTGATGTTTGGAGGAACACTTCCTGGAATCAAATGAATGGCATGATAATGATCATGAATAGGTGGGAGTCCTTTCAGAGTTTCAAACACCTTGGAATGATTGTCCAAGACTTTTTGGAGATCTGCGGAAATAGATTATTTTGATGTTGGAACTTCTAGTGAGCATAATTGTGAAATTATTCCTCGTTTTTATTTCTTGAGAAGATTTTTCATAAAATTAGAGTTTATTATCATTCCCGGCTTCCCTGTGATACCCTGTAATTCAACTTCCTTTCCTTCTAAAAAAAATTTCAGGAAAAGTTCTTGAAAATTAAAAGCCACCGTCCCTAGAGATTGTAACCATTGTACTCCTAGTACAACATCAGCACCTCCCATAGGAATGGAAAGCATTGTTTGGTGAATACATAATACCATGACAAACAGTATGACTGAGGAATTTTAAGAGCAATTTGTAAGTTCCTCTTTTGCAGCCATCATACAGCAGACAAAGTGTGATTGTGAAACAATTTAATTCCTTGGCTACCTTACAATGAATAAAATTATGGGTGCTACCTGAATCAATGAACACTATTACCTTTTCCTTCTTGATATGTCCTTCTATCTTGATAGTTTGAGGAGTGGTAATTCCTGCCAGTGCATTACACGATATAGTCGGATTCATTTCTTCCTCTTCTAGGGCTGGTTCTTGGTGTATATCCTCTTCTTGTTCATTTTTTTCTTCCTCTTCACAATCTATGTAAAATAATTTCTTCTCAGCACACTTATGACCTTTAGTGTATTTTCTATCACAACTATAGCAAAGCCCTTTTTATCTTTTTTCTTCCAATTTTTGTGGTTTCAACCTTCTAGGTTATGAAAATCTAGGAGTAGCAACAATTACCTCTTTATAGAAGTGAGTGGTAGGCTTCCTTGTCACCATAATTTTACATTCAATTTTTCTTTCCAACTTGAATGCCTTCTCCAATGAATCAGGTTCGAAAACGCGAACTTTATGTTGGATGTTATATTTTAAAGTACCTATGAAGAGATCAATCATGTTTTCCTTTGGAACATCAGTTACCCTTATATTCAATCTTTGGAAGTCCTCAAAGTGCTCCCCCACTAAAGCCTTTTGTTTGAGATTTATCAATTGGCTAAAGAAGGTGTTGCTCTTTGTATCCTCATAATGTGCTATCATTTCCTCCGTAAAAATTGACCAAGTGACAATTATTTTATGGGAGAAAAGCCACCGATACCATACAAATTTATTTTATTCTAAATGTAAAGTTGCAATGCGTACCTTTTGTGTGTTTTTCACATTATTGATATCAAAATATTGCTCCATCTGTAGTATCCATGTTACGGGATCCTTGCCATCAAACTTTCTCATAGCCATCTTTGGAATATGGTGGTTCTTTAATCCAACATTAGAGTTTATGAAATCATGATTAACATTTATTTTTTTCTCATCATGAGTTTCCTCTACTATATTTTCGCCATTAGGAAACATTTCTTGTATCAAATTTGCCAAACCTTCAATGTCTACCTTTATGTTTTCTTTTTTTTCATCGATCTTAGCTTCCATGCCATCCATCTCAGATTCCATGCCCACTTCCATGCCTTCCATATTAGCTTCCAAACCATTCATATTAGTTTCCATGCCTTTCTTCAAACCACCCATCTTAGTTTCCACGCCTTTCTTCAAAACTCCCATTTCATTTTTTGTTGCTCTTTGCGATAGTGAATTTTGGTGCACTTGCTCTTGTAATTTTGATATCTCATGTTGTGTTTCTTTGTCTTCATGAGTCATAGTAGAGCCTTATGAAGGATTAATGGGATTTTAATTCTTTTTATGGGCCATTTTAGAACCCAATACTGATATCTGTTCTTCAATATGCCCTTGGAATAAATTCCAACTATTTTTTTTTCAAACGAGACTTATGTAATTCGAAAAACAATACACACATTTTTCTTGCTTTTGAGGAGTGTGATATTGAAACTGAATTATCTCTATGATTTTAGATCTTCAATATCTAAAATCTGGTACTGAGGTATCTCTTTGAATCCTCTTCTGAATGCCACAAGTCTGACCTAATTTGGATTCTTGAAGACAAAGTTGTGCCCAATCTCCTACGATGACCTAATTATGGACTAGTTCAGTAGAGCAAACCTTTATGACTTGCCACGTGTTACTGCTTCATCATTTGGCTCTGAAATTGATAGATAGAAAACAAAATTTGGTTTTCTTGCATCCACCTTTTACATAATTCCGATCTGATGCTCAGAGAGAGAGTTATGAATATTTTCGCACGATCACCTCTTTGAGATGAAATTCAAGAGCCTGAGAAAGTCATAACTTCCACAGACCATATCTCCAAAAATATTGCGAAAAAAGATATAAAATTTTGCGACGAGGTTCCTCAGGAGTTTGGATTTGCGCTCTAAACATTTCAGATTCTGATCCTTCGCAGAAAACAATTTATAGAAAAAATTATGTGATGACCTTTTTATATTAAATTTAGGAGCCTGCAAAAAGACCTAACTTCCACAGATCATATCTCCGAAAATATTGTGAACCAAGCTATGAAATTTTGTGACGATGCTCCTTCAGATTTCAGCTTCATAATCTAAAATTTTTAGCTTCTGACCCTTTGTAGAAAAAAATTTATAGCGAAAATTCCACGATGACTTGTTTGGAGAAGAGAAACCCTAGAATCCAAAGCTCTGATACCAAATGTTGTGAAACCAACTCCAAAAATAGAAAAAAAGAGATATCAACGCCTTATAAGTAAGCCAATTTGAGGGTGAAATCTCTAGTACATTACATGAATGAACAATTCTTGGATGATACAAATGACAAAACCTCCTTTCTATATATAGGAGTCCATGGGGCCACAATGTACTCCTAGCCGACCTAACAATAACAATGTAAGGGCACAGTAATAAAAATATTGGGGTTAGAGGGGGCTACAATAATAAAAATAAGGGGGCTATACTAATAACAATAAGGGGCTAAAATAGTAATACAGGGACCTAACACCAAAGGTGGAGGAGACTTTTCATGAGTTACCATTTTGGAGGGTGGCTCATTTTGTATGGATGATAGCTTGGGGATGGGAGCTTCACATAGGGATGTTAGTTCCCAACATATATCAGATTCCATGCCTCAAGAAGGCCTCTAGACAACACATTGTTGCCTCCATGGGTGTTTTACTTCTACATGGTGATAGTTATTTGGGTTGGTCACCAAAAGCTAACTTGCATATTTGGGAGGGGTAACTTGGAGATGTATTGATGAGACAACATCTTATTCCTTGGAGGATTTTATCATATGAGGATGATATAGGAGGAGGAGAGGAGGCTCTTCAGTTCTATCCTTATATTTTATTGAGGACAATCAACATTTGGGAGGGGAGGACTGTAATATTCCTAAATTAACATGCAACTAATTGGAATATTAATTGTGATATTAACATATAGTTAGATGAATAAATGGGTAGGGAAGCCCATAAATAATTTTAGCAGCAATAAAATCCCTCTTAATGTGAAAAGGGATCATATTCATAGCTAGATAAAACACCCTCATGTGTGAACAAGGGCTAATGCGTGAAGACAAAGTCAAGTCAATACAAATGAAATGGAGGGAGTGAATCATCAAAAGAGACAACCATTATGAATATGGATTAGTTTAGATAGCTATATAAAGGTTGGATTGAAGACCCTTATGTGTGAAAAAGGGCTGGAGCAGGTTGAAGAGGTCAATTTTGACCAAATCAAACATCGTTGTTAGGGAGGAGTGGCATTAATGATGCAACAACGCAGTTTTGGTGGGAGATTGATTGTGTGATGGGTGAAACCCTAATGAGTGGGACCCAAGGTGAGAGGGATCACATTATTTATAAGGAAGAGGATGGCAGCCATATAAGGTTAGCTTATCAATATTATTTTTATATGTTAGTTTATACATTTTTTCTCTTCATCTGTTTAGCTAAGATTGTTGGTGTCGTTTAGCACAAAGTATTCCTATTTAGGAATTCAACCTCTTTTCTTGAGAGGCCTCTTGGGAGAGTATTGATCTATAATTTCGATAAATCCAAAATTTTGGCCAAGCTTCAGTCTTCAGCTACAACATAGTTTATGTAGAATATTGTTTTGTGTTGGAGGGTGTTGCAGTGGAGGGTTGAGAAACCCACTTTCTGAGCTATTTTTTCATAGGAGGAAGGATTCCTTCCTTTGTGAGACCAGTTTGGAGGGTTCTTGAGCACATTTCAAATATTTTGCATCATTCCAGCTTACCCCCATCATTTACATAGTAGTTTCATCTGGAAATTTCATTATTTTGGAGGGCAACATCAAGAGTGGGTCTTGTGGCTCTTTTAGAGTGTTTTACTGTGGTTCAAGGGTTTAACCTTTCATTTGAGGAGACCTTTTAGGATATCTACATAAAATATGCATTATTTCAGCCCTCTATCTTCATGAGCTTCAGTTTTCAGTGATTCTTCATTCTGAGGGTTGTAGATCACCTTTTGTATTTGGGTATATCTCTGGAAACCCTTCTCGAGTTATCTAGGAAAGTGTCTAGGAGTCTATATCTTCACTCATAGAATTATTTGAGCCATATATCAGCAGATCTACATTGAAATATCTTTATGCAATAGTTTATGCCTTAAAAATGTGCTATGTTAGCTCTAAGGCATTTGTATGGCAGCTATTTCTCATGTTATGGCATATTTTTATTGTAGAGACTTGCTTTGTATTTCTTGAGTGACTTGATCCTCAAGATCTTATGTCTATTATTTACTGATATGTTTAATAATATGGCTTTAAATTTGTCTCATATCATAATGTGTTGATTTATTCACCTTTCTTTCCATTATTTTGTTCATATATTGTTGCTTCCCCATTTGGGAATATTACAGTTAATCAAAATATTACTGTGTGAAAAGGGCGTCCTGTGCAGCCATAATGAATGAATGAACTTTGATCAGAGCGAGAGTACAACTTGAAGTGGTAAGTATTACCAAACCAATCGAGAAGGGGATAGATCCATATACATTCCACTAAGAGAATCAGCTACGCACGCAGGAGATAGTCCTCCAGCCACACCACCTTAAAGTTAGCACAAGGGCAAGAACTCACCCACACCTCTTCCACGACCAGAAGAAGATATTTCCACCCACATGAAGCTACCCACTTTCAAAGGTGTAGGGGATGAAGATATCGACCGATTCTAGTTTGTAGCAAAATTAGTATGGACTGCACAAAATGTCACTACCGACGCTGGAAAGAGAGCACAACTTTCACTTGAATTTGAAGGAAGGGCCTTGGACTGGTATATGGGATACATAGGACAACACGTAGATCCGTATATTCAAGAAATTAAGAAAAATTTAAAACAAAATTTTCAGAAGCCTAAGTCCTACTCTCAAATAGTGGTAGACTTGAAAGACTTTAAACAGGGACCCACTGAATCAATATGGGAAGTAGATCAATGGTTAAAGAAGGTTATCAGAGATGGGGAATTTTAGTATGATGATAGGTAGCACAAGGAATTGTTTATCGCTATGTTTTTGCCTCACCTATGTGGGCCTATATGTCAGCAGGCGATTGAAGCACAGGAGAAGGCCTTGGAGAATGCTATGAAATTAGAGGCTGCACCAAGAGACGATGCTCAGTTTGGGGTGCAGAAGATCTAGGCACAGCTGGAGGCAATGCACCTTGAAATAAGGAATCTGCAAAAAGAAAGGGGAAAAGAGGTTAGCCCTAATATATGGTGCATAAGATGTAGGGTGTCCAGCCATACCAAGGATCAATGTCCTCTACTAACCGATTACATGCAAGTTGGGGGACCCAGCCCATTGCGGCCTAAGGAGGCTACGGGACCAAGTGGCCTGACTTTATGGTGCACTGATTGTCATGTTGCTGGGCTACACGACACTAACCAATGTCCTCGTCTTGGTGCTTATGTCCCAGAATTGAAGAAGAAATGGTGTTGATTATGTTCCTCTCTGGGACATGACGTACATAACTGTTGAAAATATGACTTGATGATATATTGATGAAAATTATACAAGGAATAGGCCGACCCTTATTCACAACTATCTCCCTCAAATAGAGGAGGCTCCCCAGCAAGGGGCAGGGGAGGGGGAAGTGGTGGAGGCAAAGGTCGGGGTAGAGGAAAATTGATCTGTTACAAATGTGGAGAAATAGGACACTTCGCGAGGGACTGTCTGAACTTTGAAAGAAAATCTTTTCGATGTTGTTGAAAACTAGATCATGTGATTGAAGACTGTCCAATCCTGATAGAAAAAATGTAGGAAAAACAACAAACACCTACGTAGAACATGTAGAGGGTTAAGGGGGAACCGCGTGATGAAGGACCAAGTATCAATATCATAATGCATAGAAACATGGATACTCAGGGATCTGAGGAGAAAGCCATGGCTAAATCTCTTATCCAGAAAGAGGTTGTCAAGAAGGAAAGATTAGACCTACAAAAGGAGAAGGAAACCTTTGTTGTAGATCGCAACGAATTTACTGAGGATGAGGCAGTTGCCTCCAAGTCTCCAGCAAACATACAAATGGATGAAAAATTTAAACCATTTCTACAGGCATGTATGAAGCTGCTACACAACTAGAAGTAGGTAGAAAATCTTCAAGCTTTAATAGACAGCTGTGCAGAAAAAACCAAACCTCCCACAGAAGTTAAGGACGTGCACATACTTTACAAGAATAAGAAGCGAACTAGTCAGGAAATGCAGCTAACAGTGCAGATTGATGATTATGAAATGGATCAGGTTATCTTGGACTTGGGGTCAGATGTGAACATACTGCCCAATCAAACTTGGCAGTAGATGGGAGAACCTAAGCTATAATGGTCTAATATATATTTGCACATGGCTAACCAACAGAATATCATACCATTGGGGAGGTTGTCAAATATTATGGTAGATATTGCAGGAGTTAAGGTACACATAGATTTTGAAGTCATTCAGATTGTGGAAGATGCGAACCCTTATCCTATGCTTGTAAGACTATATTGGGAAATAGACATGGGAGGAATTACTAACCTAAAGAAAAGGAGCATGGTCTTTGAAAATGAGGGTATAAGGGTGATAGTCCCATTAGATCCCGTGGAAGGAGAGCGGTACACAGAACTGGCGAGTGAAGAAGAGGATGTGGATCAAATTTATAAATTAAATGCTCAGGATGAGGATTGGATTAATCCTATAGCTGATAGTATGCTTTGCTGGGACAAGGACAATGAATTCCCTTTTGACTCTGACGGGGAGATTGAAAATTGGAAAAATAGGTTACACGATGTATCTTCCCTGCGATGTCTTAGGATCACGAATAGATTTCGATGTATCTCCTCAGAGGTAAGAGAACTGCCCTAATTTGATGGTTCTAGTAGTATTAGGGAGTTTTTGTGAACATTTGAAGCTGAAGTCACAAGGGATCGAAGGATGTGGGCCCTTAATCTAGCCATTGGCGTGACCCATGCGAGGTGGTGGGACATGCATAAGGTGACGTTACAGGATTGGGAAGAGTGTCGCAAAATGATGGTCCTATAGTTTGAACCCCTGGTTCACCTGCGCGTAAAGACGTTCCTTGGCCCAGGGGATCTACGCAGGCATTTGACCACATGGATGGATGAATGGTGTGAACGAACTATGGAGGAATGGGTCCACCTATTCATTCATGCCTTGGGGCCAATCCCCACCGCATGGTATTTAGATGCAAAATTACCCCAATGCACTCACCACTGGGGGACTCAGAAGGATGAATTTGTAGGGACATTTGGTTTGGTAGGGGGAATGGAGGCCCTCAACGAAGCTCTGTAGGACATAGATGCCTTAGTATTTGATGAATCATGCCCTTGTGCATTTCATGGGGCACCAACGTTGGAGAAGCAGATGCAGGATATTTTCAACTGTCGCAATCTGTCAATGGAAGAATGTGATGAATACCCACGAAATATCTCTATCCTGGAATCAGAGGGAGAGTGCGCAATTGCTATACCCCCACTACAAACCATCGATGTCACCAAGCCTCTAAAGCTACGAGAAGTCAACATTGGGACAAAAGACCAACCTAGGCTCTATAAAATAGGGGACTACTGGGATGATGATACTGTTGGAAGAATTGTGGAACCCCTCACCAAATACTAGGACCTCTTTCTAACAAATTTTTCAAAACTCAAAGGAATTACAGGAGACCTAGGTGTCATGTGCATCACTCTAAAACCAGATGCACGCCCTATGAAGTAGCACCCTTATCGATTGAACCCTAAATATAAGAAGAAATTTAGGGATGAACTTGACAAAATGATAGTCGTAGGTATCACCGAACTAGTCAAAAATTTAGATTGGTTAATTCCTATGGTGGTTCAGGATAAAAAGACTAAAGGAGAGATACAGATATGTTTTGACCTACGCAAGTTGAATGATGCCTATGTACATGATCCATTTCCCACGCCATTCTCAGAGGAAATCCTCGATAGCGTGGGGGGGTAGGAATCGTACTCATTTACGGATGGGTTCTCGGGCTACCATCAGATCAGGATCGCACCTGAAGATCACAACAAGACTACTTTTTCCACTGAATGGTGATCTTTCTAGTACAATTTCATGCCGTTTGGGCTCAAGAATGCCCTTGCTATCTTCTCGCGGGTGGTGGTCACATTAATCAAGGAATTCATCCACAAGTTTTTGGAGGTATATTTTTATGACTGGACCGTCTTTAGATTGGTAAAGAAGCATGTCTCAAATTTGCGCATGATGTTGGATGCCTATAGAAAGCACCAAATTTCCATGAATATCAAGAAGTGCATATTTTATGTACCCTTCGAGATCTTGCTAGGTCACATAGTCTGTCGACAAGGATTGATGGTTGACCTTGCCAAGATAGCATTTATCATAAACCTTGCAGTACCTATGAATAAGAAATAGCTTCGCTCTATCCTTGGACATATAGGCTACTAAAGGAAGTTCATTCAATGGTATGCGCTGATCATAGCTCCGATGGAAAAGCTGCTAAAGAAGGATGTTTCATTTTTTTGGGACGAGGAGTGTCAAAAGAGCTTCAAACTACTGAAGGAGAAGATGATCTCTGTGCCTATCCTCATATTTCCTGACTAGGTGAAGGTTTTCCATGTTCACATAGATGCGCTAGGGATCACCCTGGGAGTTGTCCTTACGTAGCCTAGAGATAGAGACATTGACCACCTAGTTGCATTTGCTAGTAGGAAACTCTCTCGCACAGAGCACAAATACTCCACCACTGAACATGAGGGGCTAGCCATGGTTTACACTCTACAGAAATACTGGCATTATCTGTTAGGAGGGCACTTAAATATGTTGAAAGATCACTTATATTTGAAGTACTTAGTGAATAAGCTTGTGTTGGCGGGGGGGGGGAATTTTCTGATGGCTGCTGCTTTTTCAAGAATATCACTTTGAAATCATCGTAAAGCTGGGGAAGTTGAATACTGGGCCGGACCACTTGTCCCAAATCGACAGTGGTGAAGAGCCGACCAACCTAAAAGAAGGGTTGCCTGATGTGCAGCTGTTCGCTATTAACGTAGTTGATGAGCACTTTGCCGACATCATTCAGTTCTTGACTATGGGGATGGCACATGCAGAGTATTTAGTACAAGAGGAGAAAGAGTTGGTAACCTGTGCAATGGATTTTACCATCATTTTGGGCCATCTGTATAAGCTAGGAGCTAATGAGGTGTTGCGAAGGTATATTTTGGAGCATGAGAGGCACACCATCTTTGCAGAATCCCACAGGGGCATAGAAGGAGGTCAATACACAAGGAAGGCAACGAAACAGAAGATTCTGAGAGTCGGGCTATGGTGGCCTACACTGCATAGCCGATCTCACGATTATTGCAAATCCTGTGACACTTTCCAAAGGAAAAGAAGACCATCATGCATAGAAACAATTCCCCTGCGACTGCAGA
The DNA here is from genome assembly GCA_034641835.2 of Pinus albicaulis. Lineage (NCBI taxonomy): Eukaryota > Viridiplantae > Streptophyta > Pinopsida > Pinales > Pinaceae > Pinus > Pinus albicaulis. The sequence goes on from CM076576.1 coordinate 365,866,247, forward strand.
TGGCCCTGCAGGTGTTTGAAAAATGGGCCATATATTTTTTTGGGCCCATCAACCCACCAGGGAAGAAGACATGTGTGCGCTACATCATCACCGCAACTGATTATGTGACCAGATGGGTCAAAGCACAATATATGAAGGATTGCACTACATACACCACCACACACTTTATCTTTGAACATATTATAACTAGGTTTGGATGTCCGAACATCTTAATGAGGGACAGAGGTATGCATTTTGATACTGAAACAATACAGGCCTTGACTGAAGAATTTTGGATCCACCACCTGAAAAGAACCTTGTATCATCCGCAGGAAAATGGAACCGTAGAAGCTTTTAAGAAAATCTTGGAGCAGGAACTAACTAAGGTCTTTAACATCAATCGTACCGATTGGGATGTATGCATCCCGTTAGTCCTTTGGGCATATCAAACCACCTGCAAGAAGTTGTTTGGGAAAACATCATTTTGGATGGTATATGGCAAGGAGGCCACTATGCCAATGGATTATATTGTTCCTAGCCTACACATTGTAGTTTCTACCAACATGGTGGAGCCAGATATCATGGAGGAATGGTTAGCACAACTTGTGGCCTTGGAGGAAGATCGTTTCATTGCTAACTTCCATCAATAGGTTTAGAAGGCTTGGGATAAGGCATGGCATGATCGACATATTCGGTAAAAGACATTTGCAGAGGGAGAATTGGTCCTGCTATATGACAGCTAGTTTGAGAAATATCCAAGGAATTTCAGTCAGCATTGGCTAAGTCCCTATATGGTAAAGGAAATTACTAATGGAGGAGTGGTCCAACTAGCCACCCTACACGATGATATGGTACTAGGATATGTCGATGGAAACTGACTCAAACCATACTGGATCAAATGACTATATGGCCGGAGTAGCTACATAGGGCGCGATATGCATAGGAAGAGGGAGAAACACAGGTGGGACAATGGTATGCGCAGGGGTCGATCACAGTTCTGGAGGCCCTAAGAGATGCACATGGGAATGCTCATTACGTAGGAGGTGCACTGGGAGAACATGGGTGCACTCAGAGCGTAGGAGGTGCACTTAAAGCGGAGAGGTACTCTGCAGCTGAGAAAAATAGCCATTGGAACAGTAGAATGGGGTAAAAATCAAATTTTACCGTTGAAAGGAGTAGGCGGCTAGCAATTAATAATGTGATTAGATATCATTTTGGGATTCATCTACGTTAATTTATTCATTCATATATGAACATTTCCATGAGAGGTAGTCGTAACTGACTAATTTCTCATGATTTTTGAATAGTCCACTTAGCACTCATTGCATCGGGTGATGCTCACAAGGGTGAAGAAGTGGGATTGAAACTAGTGAAATGAATCACATAGCGTCAATCATCACTTTCGGGGCTTGCACCTGGTAACCAGGAATTCCTGGGAGGTCAGCCATCCCAAAACTCCTCTGGCTCAAGCGCGCTTAACTATGGAGTTTTCCCCACAATCAAGCCCACTTAGATTGCTACCCCATTTGCAAAACCTTAGCAACTATTGTGCCTCATGAACCATTCAAGAAGAGATCCCTTTACTCTTAGTATTTTAATTATGAAGGGTTTCTGTAGTGCATTATATTAGATATCATTTTGGGATTCATCTACGTTAATTTAGTCATTCATCTATGACCATTTCCATGAGAGGTATTCATAGCTTACTAATTTCTCATGATTTTTGAATAGTCCACTTAGCACTCGTTGCATGGGGTGATGCTCATAGGGGTGAAGAAGTGGGATTGAAACTAGTGAAATGAATCACATAGTGTTAATCATCACTTTCGGGGCTTGCACGCGATAACCAGGACTTCTCGGGAGGTCACCCATCCAAAAAATCCTCTGGCTCAAGCACGCTTAACTATGGAGATTTCCCCACAATCAAGCCCACTTAGCTTGCTACTCCATTTGCAAAACCTTAGCAACTATTGGTTTTTCAAATGTGGTAGCAAGATAAGTGTGCTTGATTGTGGGGAAAACTCCATAGTTAAGTGCGCTTGAGCTAGAGGAGTTTTGGGATGGGTGACCTCCCGAGAAGTCCTGATTACTAGGTGCAAGCCCCGAAAGTGATGGTTGATGCTATGTGATTCATTTCACTAGTTTCAATCCCACTTCTTCACCCTTGTGAGTATCACCTGATGTAATGAGTGCTAAGTGGACTATTCAAAAATCATGAGAAATTAGTCAGTTACGACTACCTCTCATGGAAATGGTCATAGATGAATGACTAAATTAATGCAGATGAATTCCAAAATGATATCTAATATAATGCACTACGAAAACCCATCATACTTAAAATACTAATAGTAAAGGGATCTCTTCTTGAATGGTTCATGAGGCACAATAGTTGCTAAGGTTTCGCAAATGGGGTAGCAAGCTTAGTGGGCTTTATTGTGGGGAAAAATCCATAGTTAAGCGCGCTTGAGCCAGAGGAGTTTTGGGATAGGTGACCTCCCGGGAAGTCCTCGTTACCGGGTGAAAGCCCCGAAATTGATGATTGACGCTATGTGATTCATTTAAATAGTTTCAATCCCACTTCTTCACCCCTGTGAGCATCACCTGATGCAATGAGTGCTAAGTGGACTATTTAAAAATCATGAGAAATTAGTCAGATATGACTACCTCTCATGGAAATGGTCATAGATGAATGACTAAATTAACGCAAATGAATCCCAAAATGATATCTTATATAATGCACATCGGAAACCCCTCATACATAAAATACTAAGATTAAAGGGATCACTTCTTGAATGGTTCATGAGGCACAATAGTTGCTAAGGTTTTGAAAATGGGGTAACAAGCTAAGTGGGCTTGATTGTGGGGAAAAATCCATAGTTAAGCACGTTTGAGCCAGAGGAGTTTTGGGATGGGTGACCTCCTGGGAAGTTCTGGTTACCGAATGCAAGCCCCGAAAGTGATGATTGACGCTATGTGATTCATTTAACTAGTTTCAATCCCACTTCTTCACCCCTGTGAGCATCACCCCATGCAATGAGTGCTTAGTGGACTATTCAAAAATCATGATAAATTAGTCAATTATGACTACCTCTCATGGAAATGGTCATAGATGAATCCCAAATTGATATCTAATATAATGCACTATGGAAGCCCCTCATACTAATAATGCGATTTCTGAAGATTTTTTACAATTTACTTGATGGTAAATTTCTGATAAGCCTCATCCATCCATTGGGTAATCTCCAATTCTATAAAAGTAGAAGGGTAAATTAGAAGAGGGTTCCGTGCATCTTGAAAAATTGGTGCTTTGTGACACTCTATGATTATTGTGCTTTTTTAATGTCTGAGCAAGATTCTCCCTCTAATAGAAACCATACCGAATTTATCTTTCGTGCAAGAATGACCATGAACAATCCACTAAATCATCGCAGACTGTGGCCTCGACAGAGAGCGATTCTGATGAAATACTAGAATTCACTCCTGAAATTTAGGAGGTTATGTCCACCCCGAGTAAGGGAAAGTAGGTAGAGAAGAAGAAGGGGAAGGGAAAATTCCAGGAGAAAGGGTCGGGTAAGCCAATGAAGTGGGCTGGGGTGAAGCCATGCACCCCCCCCTCGAAATTTGAAATCCCCGCAAATGGTGCCCCAGGCACGTTTTCTTGACCCCTCAGAGTGACCTATGTCGGCTTAGGAAGAGGCTCGAATCGCTGAACCCATCAACTAGTTTCTGCCCTATGTTTGGCCCCGCAGGTTCTCAAAGTGTATGCCTAAGAACCTAGATGGTATGCGTGCCTACCTAAACATTCCATTGATTCTGGGTGAGGTCCCCATAAGTAGAGAATCCTCTGGAAAGATCCACATGATTAAGTTCGATGATCATGACTTGGTCAACTTGGAGGCCTTTCTGAAGTTAGCACTTGTGCTATACCTGGAAATGGTTTTGGAGGATGATGTGCTGAAAGTAGTCCCCATGCTTTGGGAAAGAGGGTTGGGAGGTTTTGGGTTATTAAAATTGCTTCGGATGCCTCACTTTGGCCATTACATTGTCACCGACTGACTTGTGTGCCAACTACTCACCCTAGTCCACGATGGCGGCTTATAGATCTAGGATCGAATCCCCATTGATGACTTGCTTATTCACTATATTACTGGTCTCCCCATGGAAGGGACATACCCTATGCTGCGCATCAGCAAAAAATATGAGAAACAAATCATTGTGAAGGTGCGCAAATACTACCATGTGGAGCGGAACAGTCGGGATTCATGATCAGTAGTATCAGTGACCCTGGTGTGTGCATGGGCACCTTATTGTTAGCTTGCAAGATGATGCACAAGTGTCAGGTTGCCACAGTTCCTGCATATGTAATTCAGCCGGCGAGCTGCTGTGAAAAGGGGTATGCTAAAACTTGTCCCAATTCCTCTGTACAGAGTTTTTGGAGAATGTGCGTGAAGCCCAGGATCATGGCAGGGAATTTTGCTACTTGTGGTTGCTCCTTCTCATTTCCTTGATTTCATAGGAAGCCCCTGAAGACTCGGTCCTCCCCGAGCTTGAACCAAGCATGTGAAAGGGGGCACAGTATGCCAATCTATGGGATTCCAAGGATGAGCAACGAATTAAGGACAATATGGTATTTTGGGTCCTGTTTCAAAGTAGCCTCGCAACAGCTATTCACTCTCGAACGTGCTTATCACCAACTATTTATGATAAGTACAAATGCATCGCAACCTTTCAAGTAATGATGCACAATGTACAGATTAGGGGCCGCATAGATCCAACATGGGTGTCGCTCCCGTGCATCATCATTGATGAAGAGATTGACCACCTCATTTCTACTTGGCCTCCACACTAGAAACTCATCTTCAAGTCAGATACAGAGGACACTGTAGGTACGAGCACCATGAAGGTTAACCCACCCGAAACCACCAAGGAGACTGAAGGACAAGGCAATAATTCTGTGAAGGAAGTAGAGGTGGAATCCCACAAGGATTTGCAAAAGGACCTGGGTGCATAGGGTCTAGACGCAGGAGGTGTTAACTCCCCTTGGGGTACTAAACAAACTGGTGACCCTATTAAAGAACCATGGAAGAATCAACAAGCTCAACTACCAGATCAGAATGCTGGGATTACTTTGACCGAGGAAGATCTACAGTAGATCGCAGAGGTAGTCACCATCACCTCAGAGGATAAATGGTTGGCTCTGGAAGAACAATAGAAGGCCAGGATTGCTACGCTACAGTCTGAGCTTGAAGCTCTGCAACTCAAAGAGGATACACTACAAACAAGTATGATTCAGGAAAGACATGCCCTAGCCACAAGCAGCACTTTTCTTAGTACAACGGAAATCCGCCTCTACCCTTTGCCAGGCGCAACCCTCATATTGGGTCCACCGGACTTAGGAGTGCAAGTCCAGGCCTGCGTAGAGGTAAAATTGGATCTAGCTTGACTTCCACATGCACCATTACAGGTCCTCCATGCATCACTGTTCGAAGAGATTCAACACAGAGACCGCCGAGTGCACGAGCATCTTAGTACAGCTGAGCAAACAATTGAGGAGTAAATCGTCGAAGTGTCCTAGTCATAGGCTGCATGAACTCTAATCACCATGCAATAGAAAAAATTGGAATGGCTAATCAGTAGGCTCTGCACAAACGTCACTAAAGATATCCCAGCTTCTACTGCCCCCCAGGCCAAGATTGAGGGGCTTGTTGCAACACTAAAGGCTTCGAGGACCGAGATCCATGTGGTCAAGACAGAGATGGAATAGCAGATTATGGCCTTGCAGGCCAAATTACAGCCAGAAATTCCACCGGAGGTATGAGCCCAGTGGTCTGCGCTGGTTACAAAGGCCACACATGTAATTATAGGTCAGATTGCTCAGGTTTCTGAACTGTTGGAAACAACTATGTAGCTGTGGACCAAGGTACAGTGTGACCCTCTCTTGTGAAAAATTAACCAAGAGCTACGCCAGAAGGAAGAATATTTCAAAGAAATGGAGGCTACCCTACCCACTCTGGTTCCTGCTCAGCGGTTGGCCCGATTGCGCACCAACCATCTGCTCAAAGAAGACCTAGAAGATCTTCAGCAGTGGAAGAAAGTTTTGAGTGACCACCTCAAGCCATGGGTTGATGAGTTCATCAAGCTATCTCAGGATGTCGATGTTGCAGTAAAGCTACTCAATCAGACTTTGGAAAGTGTCACTACTACTACAGAAGGTCCAAATTCATAGAAGTTGGTAGAGATTGCTCAGAATGATGCTCTGTAGAGCGAAGGAGTGCTGCCCCCGCTGGTCAATGCAGTCAAGCAACTTCAGGTGAGGATGGAAACCCCACTACCATAGTGACTTAGGATGAGTCATAAGATTGTGTTGGGGGCCTGTTGGAATGGGGCTCCCTAAGCTACGACTTTTGTATATTTTTGTATTAATTAGTCTAACGCAAGATTTTGGGGCAGGTCAAAGCCCCCAAACGTGTTTTAATGTGTCAAAGGGTAGACCTATAGTCCGCAAACCATGTTTTACAGACCACATGATAGCATAGGATAAGTTGATATAAATAGATGGATTGTTTGAGTCAAAAGGGTAGGCTTGAATTAATATTGATGCTACGTGCGAACTGTTAGATCTATTAGGGTTATTTTGGATAAGGACACTTGCTGGCTGTGTGCACGGATATCCTCAGTCCTGCTATGTGCAAACCCCTCTAGGCTATGTGCGTGGGCTGTGTTGTGGTTGTAAGTGGATATTTGATGTTAATGAATGCAAAGTATTGTTAGATTGTATCTGTGTTATCTAATTGGTTATGTTTAATGCCGTAGCACATCTGTGATGTTATTTAAGCTGTGAATTTATCTTTGTTCTGGAATTAGCCTAAGTACATCTATGATATGATATTGGCTGAGGTTATAGTGCTCTCTGATGATATCTGGTAATACGCATGTGGATGCAAAGGTATTGATTAGATATGATAGCTTTGTTATGGTTATATGTTGAGTACACTGTTAAACGAGCTGTGAATAGACTTATTATGTGTAAACCTAGAAAGTTATAACATAGATCTACCTCGAATTACCTACTCTCTACCAGGGTGCGGAAACCTAGTTCCAACACCCTCCCATACTACTTCAGGTGAGAACTTGGCTTGCACAATTAGGTCATTGCCAAAAGGGCCAGGACCCCTCAAGCCAACACTAAGCTAGGGCATGCATACTCTGTATCTATTTCCACCTTCAATTCCACTAGAGAAGCCCTCATTTCGCAACAACCAACCTACAATTCCCCATATTTTTAAGCCTTTTGCGATTCTTTGATAAGAGAACAAGAAAAAATCTTATACCTTGGTCTTGTTTTAATACTGTAAAATATTCTAAGAAAACCTTATCAACCCAACAACAACCATATCCAAAGAATCCCAAGAAGCAACATCCATAAAAGAATGTTACTAAACCAAACAAGGGTCTTAAGAAATTTCAGCCGCAAATTGGAAAAGCAACTCAACAAACTGATCAAGAAAATAAAAACAAAGTGAAGAAGACAAATAGGTATTGCAACTTTTGAAATCATGATGGACACGTAAAGTAAAAATGTTTTAAGAATATGGAAGCCTTGGAAGAAGCAATTAATAAGCACAACATCAATTTGGAGAACTCTTAAACTTCATCTTCGGGAATGGCACTTTCTGCTTGTGGTTGTCAAGCATCAAGATCTGGTTATGCATTGAATGTATCTTCTTATTCTCATTCTCATGAGTGTCTCATTGATTCTTGAGCCTCTTACCACATGGAAGAGAATAAAGCCATGTTTTCTTCTTTAAATGATTGTAACACAAAAAAAAACTATGTTGGTGATGATATATCTCTTAGTGTTGTAGGGTCTGGAACCATTCATCTCGATAATGGTTAGTTTAATGATGTATTATGTATTCTTACCTTGTCCTACAACCTTCTATCAATTTATCAGTTAAATCATTCAGGTGAAGGGAAAAATGTAGAATTCTCATCTCATGATGTTGTAATTAAGGACCTGAGAGATCATAGACATATTTTAGCTATTGACATTGTTGATTATTCCAGAAGTTTGTATAATTTTGACAAATTTGGGTCATCATGTGTTCCCTCCATTTTTGTTTCTCATAATGATGAAGTGAGAAAAAATTGGCATGAGCTATTTGATCACTTAAAATATCGCTCTCTTCAAAATGTATGTAAAGAAAATATGGTGACATGTCTTCCTATGGTATCTTTCCAAGATGGTTTTTGTTCCAGATGTGTACTCAAAAAACATCATCGGGACAGTTTTGACAAGAATGCCTCTTGGCATGCTTCAGACCCTTTGCAACTTGTGCAAAATAGTTTATGTGGTCCACTTCTAGTTGTTTCTTTCTCTGGCCACAAGTACTTCTTAACTTTCATTTATGATTTTTTCAAATGCACTTGGGTATACTTCTTCAAGCTAAAGAGTGAAGTTTTTAACGTGTTCTTGGCCTTTAAGGCTTTTGTTGAGAAACAATCTAAACATCAAATTCTTAAGTTAAGAGCTCACAATGGACGATAATATATTAACAAAAATTTTATCAACTTATGCATTGAGCATGGCATTCAATTGAAACATACTATTACATATACTCCACAAAAAAATTGTGTAGCTGAAAGGAAGAATCACACTCTAAAAGAAATGGCTAATTGTAGGCTTCAATCTAAAGGGCTTAGTCTTAATTTTTAGGTAGAAGAAATTAACTATGAAAATTACATAGTAAATCACACTCCTACTAAATTTTTAAGGAATATAACTCAAGAATAAGCATGGAGCTCAATCAAACCAGATGTAAGTCACTTTCATGCTTTCGGAAGTGAAGCTTGGGACCATATTCCATATGAATAACCTAAAGCCTTAGAACCCTAGAGTAAAAAATTCATTTTTGTTAGACTAAAGAAGTCAAAGGATATAGAATTCTTCAAGCCAAATCCAAAAATGTAATCATTAGAAGAGATGTAAAATTTTATGAAAATATATTAGCATGCGAGCCTACTTTGGCGGTTGTGCCACCTTTGGCTTGCGATCCTGATTCGGCATATGTGCCACCTTTCTCTATCTCTTCTACCTTTGACAGCATTCCTTATAGTCTGGATGATGATAGTGAGGATGAAAATCCTCCTCAACCTCCTCAAGATCTTCCTTCAGCTCCACATCTTCCAAAATGGGTCTGCTCTACTCAGGGTGCAATAAGTTCTCTTGCAGGTGACCCTACAAATCAACGTCATACATGTTCTCAGTTCAACAGAGCCACTTCCTGATTGGCTCAAGTTCTAGAAAATACAGATCTAGACAACTTTTAATAAGCTTTAGGTCATCCAAATTAGTATTCATCTATGAGTGAAGAATATTGTTCCTTATTGGGAAGCTATACTTGGAATATTTTTCCTCTTCCAAAGGGAAGGAAAATTGTTAGATGCAAACGCGTTTATAGAAGAAAGTTTGGACCAAATGGAAAAGTGGATAAACATAAATATCTTCTTGTTGCTAAAGGAATTTCACAAGTTGAAGGCATCGAATAAACTGAAACCTTCTCCCCTGTTGAAAAAATTAATTATATCCACCTTTTTTTTTCCCTTGCTGCCTCCTTTAAATGGGAAGTCCATCGGGTGGATGTTAAATCTTCCTTCTTACATGGTCATTTGCATGAAGAAATATACATGGAACAACCCCATAGCTTTATCCAAAACAACTCTAGCCCTATTTTTAGCCGTAGGAAGTCTCTTTATGGTCTCAAACAAGCCCCTTGGGCTTGGTGTGCCTAAATGGATAACATTATCTTAGATAATGGATTTTCTAGATGTCATTCAAAAAACATTATATACACCAAGAAAGTGGGTAAGTACTTAGGCATCCTTGTTCTTTATGTTGATGATATTATCCTTATTGGTAGTGATCCCAACCATATAAACCATGTGAAGTCTAACCTAAAAAATTTGAAACGATAGACTTAAGACACTTGCATTATTTCCTTGGTCTTCAAAAGTTCAAAGAAGGTATTACCCTTTCTCATTCCCAGTATGCATGTGATCTTCTACGCCACTTTCACATGGAAGATTTTAATCCAGCCCCTTCTCCCTTTCAGCTTGGAGTCAAGCTTTCAGTCACCTATACCTCCCATGAATTTGATGCTACCTTATACCGTCAACTTGTTCATAAACGTTTGTATCTAACCCAGACACAGTCTGACCTTTCCTTTGACCTTCGTCTTGTTGCTCAATTTATGCACAAACCTTATGAAAGTCACTAGAAAGAAGCTAAAAGAATACTTCGATAGATATGAGGTGCATTTTAGTTCAAGATTCATTACAGTGTAGGAGCTTCTCCATTGTTGATTGGTTTTACTGATTCTGATTAGGATGGTGACGCTTATGATCAAAAGTCTACTGTAGGTTATGTATTCACTCTTGGTTCAAGACCTATTACATGGTCTTGTAAGAAACAAAGTGCCATCTATCTTACTTTTGGAGAAGTAGAGTATCGTTGTGTAGTTGAAGCTAGCAAGGAAGCCTTATGGCCTTGTTAGATCCTGTCTGAATTTGGTCTTCATCAGTAGCATCCAACTACACTTTGGTGTGATATTCAGAGTGCCATTCAGCTATGCAAAGATCTAGTTCACCATCAACACATGAAATACATTGAGCTACAAATACACTTCATCAGAAATATCATTCATGATCGTGTTATTGAAGTGCAGTATTGTTTAACCAATGATCAAGTTCCTGATAAATTTACAAAGGCTGTCACAGAAGCGAAGTTTACCAAAATTAGATATATGCTTGGAGTTCAGGAAAGTTATCATTAAGGGGGGATATAATCTAATTCCTCCTTCCTTCTCCTATTGTGTCACCTATTTAAATCCTTCAATCCTATCCCAGGTTATTCTTAAGGGGGGTTGTTAGGATATTATGACACATAGGAAATAGTCCCATATTGTGTCACCTTTGTAAATCCTTTAATCCTATCCCAAGTTATTCTTAAGGGGGGATGTTAGGATATTACGACACATAGGAAATATTCTCCTATTGTGTCACCTTTGTAAATCCTTCAATCTTATCCCAATTTTTCTTGAGGGGGGATGTTAAGATATTCCGACACATAGGAAATAGTTAAGTGTAACTTGGTCTAGCATAGAGCTAGGTAAAGTGTGTTTCTTTACTATGTACATTTTTAACTTGTAATCTGAGGATCACAATATGTAGTGATCTGACGGTTCACTCTCTCCTTGGTATTACCAACACTTGATCCATGGCTTACCACTCGATTGGTTCATGATCTATATTTAAAGAGCATGGAGGGTAATTTTTCCGATAGTCATTTACGAGATAATATTATGTAAATTTTCTTTCCTTAGATTAATAAGTTTCTTGAAATGGCCGTGTTGGCTTAGGTCATGGACTATTTCCCTCTTCAAGGGTTTTAACCACATCAAATACTGGTGTACTGATATATGATTTTTTTATGAGCGATGAATTTTGGTGTTTGATCTAAGGAACTTACCCTAAAAATTCTTACACTCCTATGAGGCATGAGAGTCAAATTTCTCATGTTTTATTTTTCAATATTTTGGAACTGAATGTAAAACAGAAAGAAGAAAATAATTTTTAAGAAGAAACACACGTCTACTTAGACACCTACCTAACAACAACAACAAAAAGTGGTGAGCCCTGGTATTGCACCAAGAGTGCTGCAACTCCCATAGGCTACTCAACATTACTTTATCAACTCGGGGTTCGTACAAACTTGGAGGTGTCAGTGCTATAGGCACAAGAGATGAGCTCTACTCTTGCCATCATCATCTTAGTTCTACCATGAGGTGATATTAACTAGGGTTAATTGGAAAGATTAAGTATGCTACACTTATAACTCCAACTTAAAACTGAAAGCAGATCACAACCACTACTCTATTGGTAAGAAAATAAGCTAGAATAGATTATACTCAGTTATCTATTTAATGTCTACTTTTTCAATGGAAAGGACTAACATTCATTCTAATTACAAGGAAGGTAATACTAGATTTATTTAAACTTCTAGGCTAACTAATTTAATTGAAAAAATGGAGTTAATATATCTTTTTACACACATAGAATCAATGAATAATTGTATTCTATTGATTGCATGATAGTTACTGTGCCAATGATGTATTCTTTGATGGACTAATCACACTCAAATTAATCTATTTTGCAGCAAGGGAAGAGGGAGTTTGGGTGTCCTAAGGGTGTCCCTGAGCCAATGATTCAGAGTTGGGGGTCCAGTAATGTATTTTATAGGCTCAGGTGAGGTGGAGGAGAGATTTTGAAGTTAAGGAGAGGGCTCTCAATGCTGCTATAGGATTCCTCTTTCGTTATAGCAAGTCCTGTAATGCTACAAGAAGTAGGTCGAGAGATTTTGGAGGCCAGAAATGATGGAAATGAGTTTAATAAGAGTGAGGGAAAGGTGGATCTAAGGAAATGGTAGATGACCAATGTTGAGAATTCAGCAAGATGATGGAGCTTAGTGAAATGAAGTTGCCTTCACTAAGTGGGCCTGCAGGCAAATTCTGGCGCAAAGTCTATTTTTAGACTATGTCTATTTTTAGACATACGGAGCATAATTTGGGAATTCCAGTTGGAGATTCCTGAAGCATGCGACATGTCGGTAAAAATAGATGAGACCCTTATTTTTAGGACCCAGGCTATTTTTAGACTGTATCTCCTAAAAATATGGAAGTCAAATATTATTTACCCTTAATAATATTTTTACTATAAACAGCAGTTTACTCTCTTGGAGCACTTCAGTTTGAGTCATGGAGGTGGCTCATGCAACTGACAAAATGAATCACGTGGTTCCTAGGGTTTGATGGCATCTTGCATGGTTGACTTCAGTTAGACTTCAGTGGCAGAAGTTTTGGAGGAGTTAACGGGACATAGTGGAGTTGTGTTCGTTTGTTTTAGTTGAACTAGTTGGGATTAGTTAACTAACTAATCAACTAGATATGAGTGGAGTAAATTAAATAATATTTAATTTACTAAATATTAACTCATTAGTCAACTCAAGAACACTTCAGTTCACTACAGTGCATGATCAGTTCAGTGGAGACCAATGGAAGAGGTAGATGAAAGGGTGAGTAAAGCTATCAGTTGGAGGATCAGTTTTGCATGGGATTTGCATTACACTTGGAGGAATTGTCCATGAAAATTGCGCAGTCAAGCCAAGGGGATTCGAACCTTGGATCTCTTCATATACAGGCCATGATTGTGCAATAGAGGCAAGGCAGTCAGCAGTGAGTTTTGAACCCGAGACTTGTTCAAAACTGAGTTAGATTGTGTGTGACTTTATGAGAAAGTACCGAGTACTTGTGAGGAGTATTGTACTTGTTTGGTTACATGATTTCTCCATTATAATATACACAATAGCTGCGGGGTTTTCAGCTATAGGCTTTCCCCATACATACTGAGTTAATGTGTGATTGATTTGATGTGAGATCGTTTCTATTATTTCCGCATGTGACAATTAATTGTAGATGAGATTATGTGTTATGCATGCAATTCGAAATTGATGTGTAATCGGGTTAATCTCCATTGAATAAGTGATTTATTCAGCTAATTTCTACATGGTATCAAAGCAAGATTAATTTTCGAGATCTATTACGGTGATTGCAAACTTATTTCCTCGGACAGAGTCTGCATACGGGCCAGGAAGCCTCCGGATTCATCTTTCTTCGGAAAGTGAAAGGTCTGGTAAAAGCCCCTTGCAGTCAATCTCTGATTTGGAAATAATTTGTTTTCAAGTATAGATCGGAAGTGATAGAGCTTGGAGTTTGGAATTCGAATTTTGCAGCAGCTTTGTTTCTTGGTGCCGGTGTTGAAAATGTCTTCTTTCAACGGTTTGCGACTCGAATATGCTCTTGAAGGCAGTTCGAATTATGTTGCATGGAAGGATCGCATGGAAGTAGTGTTAGAAGATAATGGTCTGAAGGAGTTCGTAGATACGGATGTCCCAAAGCCCACTGATGCAGCTTTAGTCGATGCATGGAAAAAGAAGATAGCGAAATGTCGAAGGATCCTGTTGGAGGGCGTCAAGGATCATATTGTATCCAGCCTGCATGGAAAGGCTACTCCATATTTAATGTGGAAAGCCTTGACGGATCTATTCCAGAGTAAGAGTGACCAAAGGAAGCTGGCGCTCAAAGATAAGCTTAGGAACATCAAGATGGAGAAGGGCGACAGTATCGCCAAATACCTCATGAAGTTCACTCAGTGCAGAGATGAGCTGGGAAGTGTGGGGGTGACTGTCGAAGACGAGGACATGGTCGACCTGGCTCTCCTTGGTCTTCCGAAGGCTTGGCACCCATATCAAGATAGTGTCAATGGTCGGGAGAAGCTGCCGGGATGGGAGCGCCTTTGGGCGGATCTCATGCAGGAGGAGATAAGGAGGACTACTCGAGATGGATCTTCATCAAAGGGAGCTGATGAAGAAAACTGCGCTTTGGTGACCAAAGCTAAGAAAGGGAAGGGTAAGAAAACCTCTCATTCCGGTGCTAAGGGCAAGAAGCAGGATATGGCGAAAGTGAAGTGTTTTCACTGCCATGATCACGGACATTATGCTACCAATTGTCCAAAGAAGAAGAAGAACAAGCAAGCGGGAAGATCTGCAGATGGAGAAGCTTTGGCTTCACAGTTCGAGCTTGACTTTTCACTGATTGCATGCTTGGTTTCAAGGGTGATGGGATCGGTGTGGTTCTTGGACAGCGGTGCGTCATTTCATATGACGGGAGATCGGGAGTTGTTCTCAGATCTGGAGAACAAAGATTTGGGTGTGCACATCGAGATGGGCGATGATGGTAGATACAGTGCGACTGGTATCGGTACCATATCCTTTCAGAGGGAGTCTGGTAAACCCTTTGTACTAAAGGATGTCATGCATGTACCCGGATTGAAGAAGAACCTGATTTCAGTAGCTATGTTGGAGGATAAGGGATATGATGTGGTCTTCAGCGAAGGAAAAGCCTTCCTGCGCAGTAAGACTACCGGAGAGACCCGGAAGATAGGGGTTCGAACTCAGAACCTTTATCAGTTGCAGGTAGATGACTGCGCAGCTATGGCATGCAAGGCGGGAGAAGTGGTGAGTCGGGATGATGAGGGCGAACTGTGGCACAGGAGATTGGGCCACCTTCACCATGGAGCTTTGAAGATTCTGCAGCAGATTTCTACTGGACTTCCTAAGGGCACTCTTGCGCAGTCAGATCAGTGCAAGGGGTGTACTTTAGGGAAGTATGTGAAAGCCACTTTTCACGAGAAGGATAGTCGCGCCATGACGATCCTTGAGAGAGTTCACACAGACGTGTGTGGTCCTTTCTCAGTTGCTTCGACAGCAAAGCACAAGTATTATGTGATCTTTGTTGATGATTTCTTTCGAAAGTGCTGGATCTTCTTCATGCCGAAGAAGAGCGATACATTCGCGAAGTTCTGTGAGTTTAAAGCACTGGTCGAGAAGGAGTCGGGGAAGAAGGTGATTGCTCTAAGGAGTGATAACGGTGGTGAATTCATCTCGGCTGAATTCAAGGAGTTCTGCAGCGCAGAAGGGATTCTGAGAGAGCTCATCGCACCCCATAACCCACAGCAGAACGGGGTGGCTGAGCGGAAGAACAGAACGATCGTGGGTGCTGCACGGGCGATGTTGCATGATCAGGGCCTACCCCTTCACTTGTGGGATGAGGCATGCAATACATCAGTGTATGTGCAGAACCGTTGTCCTCACAAGGTTCTTGGCATGAGTACACCAGAGGAGGCTTATTCTGGCAAGAGGCCTGATATTTCCCATTTGCGGATTTTCGGTTCTCCTGTCTACATGCATGTGACGAAGGATGCAAGAAGGAAGCTGGATCCAACTGCTGAAGTTGGAATATTTGTGGGGTACACCGATACACCTCACAACTATCGGGTGTATGTGCCAGACAGTCGCAAGACTGTTGTGCGACGGGATATAAAATTTCAGGAGGAGAAAGCCATGCAGTGTTCGCTTGAGAGGGAGCTACACTTGCATGCAGATGAGGAGCTGTTAGTTCCTAAGGAGGAGCTTCCGGATGTGGATCAGCCACAAGAGGAGGTTCAGGAGGTGGAAGAAACCACCCATGCAGCGCCAACCATCAAAGGGCGCATGCGCACTACAAAAGCTGAGCGACTGGCTCGGGATGTAGAGAAGGTTGTAGGACCACCTACAGCACAGCGCAGACAGAGGCAGTCACCGGATCGGTACACTGGATACATGGCTCTTGTGAGTCAATGTGTTGTGACGGAGCCATCCTCTTTTGAGGAAGCCGTGGAGGAACCCGCATGGGTTGATGCCATGATCAAAGAATATGATTCGATCATCAGGAACAGTGCATGGGAGATTGTCCCAAGACCGGTTGGGAAATCAGTGGTGGGTTCGCGATGGATCTACAAGGTGAAGCAGGCGGCTGACGGGAGTGTGGAGAAGTACAAGGCGAGATTTGTCGCTCGTGGCTTTTCACAGATCGAGGGGATTGACTATGAGGAGACTTTTTCACCTGTCGCAAGGTACTCTTCCATATGGACGATCCTTGCTCTCTCAGCGCAGATGGGGTGGCACATTCATCAGATGGATGTGAAGAATGCATTCCTCAATGGAGTTATTGAGGAAGAGGTGTACATAGAGCAACCTGAAGGTTTTGAGATCTTCAGCAGTGAGTCGCATGTGTGCCGACTCAAGAGAGCACTGTACGGGCTGAAGCAAGCACCTCGTGCTTGGTACACTCGGATAGACAGCTACTTCACCCGGCTTGGATTCTCCAAGAGTGAGGCGGATCCAAACCTGTACCAGATTGTGGTGGAGGGGAAGCTGTTGATCATCGTACTGTATGTAGATGATCTGATTTTGACTGGCGACGAGCAGTTGATACTTTCATGCAAGGATGATCTCGCACGAGAGTTTGAGATGAAGGACCTGGGCATCCTTCATTATTTCCTGGGATTGGAGATTTGGCAGCGCAGTGGAGGACTGTTTGTTTCTCAGGGCAAGTATGCTCGGGAGATTCTGGAGAGGTTCAACATGCAAGGCTGCAAGCCTGTTGACACTCCTCTTCCTGGTGGTTGGAGGAAGGAGGATGCTACTTGAGCGGAGGTAGTGGATGCCACTGTCTATCGACAGTTGGTGGGGTCGCTTATGTATCTGGTCAATACACGACCCGATATATGCTATGCAGTTAACCAGCTTTCGCAAGCTATGGTTAAGCCTACCAAGCTCTTTTGGAAGGCGAGCAAGCATGTATTGCGCTATATTAGAGGCACATCAGGATATGGTCTATGGTACAGACAGGAGGATGGAGTGAAGCTTTCTAGCTTCACTGATGCAGATTGGGCAAGAAGTACAACGGACCGGAAGAGCACTTCTGGAGGAGTTTTCAGCATTGGGTCGACAGTAGTTTCCTGGTACAGCAGGAAGCAGAGATCCGTGGCACTCAGTTCAGCAGAGGCCGAGTACATGGCAGCAAGTTTGGCTGCATGCGAGGCTATTTGGATGAGGAAGATCCTCGCAGGTTTGTTCAAGTTGCATTTGGAGCCTACAATGATCTACTGTGATAACCAGAGCTGCATCAAGCTCTCGGCTAATCCAGTATTTCATGATAGGTCCAAACATATCGACATCAGGTACCATCACATCAGAGATTGTGTTCAGCGGCGGATCATGATGCTTTCATATGTTCCCACGGAGGATCAGGATGCCGACATCCTGACGAAGGCGCTCACCAGGAGCAAGTTCGAATTCCACAGAGGCAGGATAGGGATTGCAGATAATCCATATCTTGCCGAGAGGGAGTGTTGAGAATGCAGCAAGATGATGGAGCTTAGTGAAATGAAGTCGCCTTCACTAAGTGGGCCCGCAGGCAAATTCTGGCGCAAAGTCTATTTTTAGACTATGTCTATTTTTAGACATACGGAGCATAATTTGGGAATTCCAGTTGGAGATTCCTGAAGCATGCGACATGTCGGTAAAAATATATGAGACCCTTATTTTTAGGACCCAGGCTATTTTTAGACTGTATCTCCTAAAAATATGGAAGTCAAATATTATTTACCCTTAATAATATTTTGACTATAAACAGCAGTTTACTCTCTTGGAGCACTTCAGTTTGAGTCATGGAGGTGACTCATGCAAATGACACAAGGAATCACGTGGTTCCTAGGGTTTGATGGCATCTTGCATGGTTGGCTTCAGTTAGACTTCAGTGGCAGAAGTTTTGGAGGAGTTAACGGGACAGATAGTGGAGTTGTGTTCTGTTTGTTTTAGTTGAACTAGTTGAGATTAGTTAACTAGATAATCAACTAGATATGAGTGGAGTGAATTAAATAATATTTAATTCACTAATTATTAACTCATTATTCAACTCAAAAACACTTCAGTTCACTACAGTGCATGATCAGTTCAGTGGAGACCAGTGGAAGAGGTAGATGAAAGGGTGAGTAAAGCTATCAGTTGGTAGATTTGTTTTGCATGAGATTTGCATTACACTTGGAGGAATTGTCCATGACAATTACGCAATCAAGGGAAGGGGATTCGAACCTTGAACCTCTTCATATACATGCCATGATTGCGCAATAGAGGCAAGGCAATTGGCGGGGAGTTTTGAACCTCAGACTTGTTCAAAACTGAGTCAGATTGTGAGTAACTTCATGAGAGAGTACTGAGTACTTGTGAGGAGTATTGTACTTGTTTGGTTACTTGATTTCTCCATTATAATATACACAATAGTTGCGGGGTTTTCAGCTATAGGCTTTCCCCATACATACTGAGTTAATGTGTGATTGATTTGATGTGAGATCGCTTCTATTATTTCCGCATGTGACAATTAATTGTAGATGAGATTATGTGTTATGAATGCAATTCGAAATTGATGTGTAATCGGGTTAATATCCATTGAATAATTGATTTATGCAGCTAATTTCTACAAACAATCCCCTTGGACAATATTAGAACCCTAAAATGCCTAGCTTTCACCAAAAAGGCTGCTCTCGTTGGGTGTGATAATGGTCTCCAAAATAGGGATGTGGGTGAAAAAATTGAAGGTGAGTGAAGGAGGGTTGAAACCAAAAGTGATAGTGATGAAGAGGGTCCTTCTATTCTACTATATACAAACCTACAACTAGTACATACACTCATGCATTTATCTTTAGTAAAATTATCATGTAAAGAGTGAAAAAAATGAGTTGAATTTAATTGAATCTACTCATGCAATTGAAACATAAAAGTAGCTTTGAACCTACAACATATTCATGATAATAAAATTTAAATCTATCTTAACTTTTCTAAGAAATAATAAATTGAATATGTTTTTTCAGTGGTGAAATTCCTTCCGCCTCAAGCTCCAATGGAAGAGGTGAGAGCGGGAGACTGTCAACATAGTTTAGATGTTTTAGATGCTACCAAAATGAAATAACATTAAACAAATAATAAAGAATAAAGAATAAACACAAATTTACACAAGAGATATTTCATCCTATTTATTTGGACCTAAGCCACAAGCTTCAGTCCTCTCAAGTCAAAGCAGTGATAAATAGACTAGTTTCTCATTCGTATTTCATAACTAGTCTCTTACATTAACAATGGTAGTCAAAAATATCTAACACAGAGCCAAGAGTCCTCTAGTTGCATATAAAATTTTAATCCTAATGAGACCTCACTCTTGTCTATTTGTAAAAAATGGTAGGTACCAAAAAATTCCTAAGGAGTAGGTGTTTGTCCCCTTGATCTTCGAGGAAAGTGGATCTTCGCTCTCCCTTATCAACCATTTCCTTAGTTGCCTTTGACTTCAAACTGTTGGAGGAGGATCTGAGGAGATATTGGTTGATTCTAGGAGTTGAGAAGGTGGTAAACCTTCCTATGATTACTCCTTGATGTGTACTTTGAGACCTGACATGGAATTTCTCTCAAAAATACCATTATTTCCTTGATTTGTTGCAATTAAACCATTTTATGCTCCCAATCATGAAAATCCTTTTAAACCATTCTAACTAAGAAAAATATCACAAAATTTAATCAAATGTGTGTGAGAGACAGAAAATAAGCTAAAAAGGTTACATTATAACCCCTTAAAATATACCTGATGATGGCCCTCATCACGGGCTAGCCTCGATGGACCCGACCAACCCCCGTGCTCACGCACTTAACACATATGAGGAGTCTAATAGGGTTTGAACCTGCCCGACCCACATTGGATGAAATACAATGGGAAACCCTATTTAACACTAACTAAAAAACCAAACCATCGATGGTAAAAAAAAAATTCCACCTCATGTAAAACGTAACACGCCATTCTGACCTACACGCTCCAAATTAAGCTTCATACCAATCTGCCCTACGACTATATTGGTAATTCCACCTGCCACATCTACTTAAACCCCATCAAATGAATTTTGATGGGGAGGCCAACAGAAGAATGGTGGAATAGTAACCAAGGAGAAGGAACGGAACCATCAGCAGGGGAATAAAATAGATGTCAGAAATATTCCCTTAGAGCGACAGAGGTGCCAGTGATAGAATGATGGACCGCAAAAGTTGAAATAAATTAAGGCCCATATAACCTTTCTTAGGTACATAAAAGATATATTAAATATCTCCTTCTACACTTAATAATTTTTTTTTATGCTTTAATATTTTCTTAGGAAGGTTTAGAGATAATTACATATTTGTGCCTAATTTTATTTATTTTTTAAGGATATTGTGAGAATATTGGGCAGATTATGAAGATTTGAAGAAGGCGATAATTTAGGTAATTGCAACCTACTACTACAGGATCAATATTGGGGAGTAAATGACCAAAATATCACGAAATAATTGAGAGATTCTAGAGAGATTCTGGAACTCTAATGATTGATAAAATCTAGGAATGTTCCTTGTCATTTACCGCAAAATCCTAGTGTTTGGAATGATTAGAATCCTGTAATTCACAGTATCACAAGGTGACTGATTATTTCTCATATTTTTCATACTGAAAATAATATTCCACGGCCATAACTTATTTCGAGAAAAAGTGAATGGAAAACCTGACTGTCAAGGGCTTCAAAGGAAACAATCTACCTTTTCAAAGAGGAAAGTGGTGTTGATAAGGTGTGATGGTGATATAAATTCATTTATAACCTAATTTTATTTCATTTACCCTCTTTTCCCTTCATTTTTTCCATTTCCTAAAGTTCCACACTTCATTTCTTTCAAAACCCTTCTTTAACTATTAAAATTGTATTTTAATAGTTGAAGAAACAGTTCTACCCACCCACTGACAGCTGTATCATTTTGTTGTTTTAACTTACCTCATTCACAGCTCCACCCCCAATTTAGGCCACTTGATATACATATATATAATATATATTATGAACTACATAAACCTTACCTTACTACACAACTTTTAACCCTTCCCTTGCCTTTCGCGTCGACACTTCATGTTGGCTCAAGGGGTTCTGACCCAAGTTCGAAGATTAGGGTTTTCAAACAAACCCCTATACTACTAGCCCTTTCGGCAATGACCTTCTTGTGCAGGCCAAATTCTCACCTGAAGCAGTAGGGGAGGGTACTGGAACGAGGTTTCCGCACCCTGGGAGAGGGTTGGTAAGTCAAGCAGAGCTACGTTCAACTTCACAATTACCAGATTGTATACCACAAAACCCAGATCTACAAATCCCTTCGTATCCACGTGCGTAATAAATATTATAATCACAGTAATCAATAGATCATAAATTCACAGAACAATAACGCAACTGTCACAAATTTTCTTGCATAAAGTATAACAAATAGATCCAGATCAGATGTCAACGAAGCATAAGCAAATAACATAGTTACTTTCGTAGCTTAACATAGAACCATGTATAACATAGTAGATATCATATATTCACATTAAAATATTCAGATATTCCAACAACCTTTCACTTCCATTAATCCTTCAGATCCTTTTACAATACCCAAAACCCAACCTGCACACACAGCAGCAGGGTCTGCACACAACAGGACTGCGGATATCCGCGCACACAGCCAACATGATTCTTTTCCCCCAATAACCCAAATAGATCTACTAATTCGTAATTCATAGCAATCTTGATTCATACCTATCTATTGACTCAAAATGTCCTTCTATTTATATCTATCTAGCCTAATATTTCCTGAGGTCCACAAACCATGGTTTGCAGACTCCAGGTCTACCCTTTAACCCATTACAATGCTTTCGGGGATTTGAACCACCCCAAAACCCCTGCGCTAGACTAAAAGATTCTAAAATTATACAAAAATACTCAGAACTATCCCAATTCGTAGCCTTTGGAGGACCCTGTTCCAACAGTCCCCCAACACAGTCTTGTGACTCGTCCCAAGTCACTGTGGTGGTGGGGTCTCCACCTACGTGTGTAGTTCATTGACGGTTGCAACTAGCAGAGGTAGTACTTCTTGAGTCTGAGTAGCAGTGCTCTATGCAATATCCACGAGCTTTTGTGATGTCAGTCCTTCTATCGTAGCGGTGTCACTCTCCAGTGTCTGATTTAGTCGCTTAACAACAACATCATCATCCTATGAGAGCTAGAGGGTTGCGACAACCCAAGGCCTCAATCGTTCTTCGATGATGTGATTCTTATGCCCGAGTTCCTCCATCTCATCTTGGAGGGTGTTTCTAGTCCTCAATTGTGCCAAACGCTGTGCGGTAACCAAGGTGGGTAATGTAGCCCCGATCTTCTCGAAAGCTTCCTCCTTCTACTGCAAGTCTTGATTTATTTTCCAGAGGATTGGATTGGCGGGTTGGGCTTCCTCCTATGTAGCCTAAGTCCGAGGCATTGCTTAAGAGGACTTGGCATGCCTTGGGGAAGTCCTAGGATTCCCCACAACCCATTTCTCAGCTTTCAGGGGCTTCCCTGAGCCCTGTGCTTTCTCTTTTCCCTTCCTTGTGACCGGTGTTGAGAGCACTTCTTCATCCTCAGACCCAACCTCCATTACTTCCTCAATTTCTGAGTCTGTAGGTGTCGATGGTTTAGCAGGGTTAGTGGCATCATCTTAGTCAAAAAAATGAATCCCAACTGTGAGTGGCTATTGTCAGAAGGAGGAGATTGATCAGACATGAAAGAAATAGTGTAGAACCGAAAAATCTTACAGCTCAAGTTCGTTCGAGACAAAGATGATAAGTACAAGCTATGTAAGTGAGATGAAACCCTTGTCTAAGCTATCTTACCCTTTCTATATTGCATAGAGTCATCCAAAAGTAGGGTACACATCACCTGGAACTTACCATCAGGTAAATGGTAAAAAAATCCCCAAAATTCGCCCCATTAAATACTAGCGGGCTGCTCCTTTCAATGGTAACTTCTGCGTTTTACCAAATGTTATTGTGCCAATGGCTATTTTTCACACCTCCTATGCACTTGGCATACCTGCTACGCTTGGGTTAAACACCTGCACCTCCTTCACATCCTCCCACAACACAGGGTCGATCCCTAGGTACTTTAAAACCCAAAACATGTTTTCCTGACATATGTCATCCCAACAGAACCAAGCCTCCTTCGTAAGCAAGTCTTTCAGAGGTGTTGTGATGAGTGCATACCTCTGAATGAAATTTCTGTAATAACCTACGTGGCCAAAAATTGAACGCATTTTTTCCCTTGTTGTAGGGGTTTTTGGATATATGATAACATTGCCTCCTATATCCGTATCCCCAATCTTAGCCAATGTGGGGTGCATCTTAATGCCACCCGTTCGCAGCCTAAGCGGTCTAGTAACTATGCACATCCCATCCAATTCTGAGTCAGAAACAGCTTGTGGATCATCCTTACCTTCTTTTGGGGCTAGGCTACGGTAGTTGACCATGCTTGGTACTCGCATCTCCCATGTGCGAACTTTAGGTGTGACATACAGGTGCGCTTCACCCCATGCTATAGTGTCAATGTCCTAAAGAGTTGCGTCAAGCACCTCTATCCCGCCTACTAACCCAAATGATCCCAGAAATTCATCCTTCAAGGTCTCTCAGTGGCGGGTGCATTGATATAGCTCTACATCTAAGTACCATGCAGAGGGAAGTGGTCTCAGGGCATGAATAAACAGATGAAACCACTCTTTGGTAGTCCTGTCGCACTACTGTTCTATCCAAGCAAGAAAATATTGACATGGGTCTTCTAGCCCAAGGAACTTCTTGACTCATACGTCGGTTGGGGCCTCAAATCATAGGATCATCATACCCCAACACTCCTCCCAATCCTAGAACGCCTCCTCATGTGTCTCCCACCATCTCGTAGGTGTTCCATGCATGGCTAGCTTAAGGGCCCATAGCTTTCGTTCCCTTGGAACCTTAGCTTTGAATGCTCATAAACATTCTTTAATATTACCAGAACCATCAAAATAAGGTAGGTATCTTACCTTTGAGGAAATGTAGCAGAGGTCCTTTGTGACCCGAAGATATCGCAGCGCAGAGACATCATGTAACCAAATTTTCCAATTCTCTATCTCTCCATCGGAGTCAAAAAAACATTCACTATCCTTTTCCCAGAAGATTATTCCATCCACCATGGGGTTTATCCAATATTCATCCCACACAGTCAACTGATATACGTGATCCACATCCTCTTCATCCTGCACCAGCTCTATGTATCGTTCGCCTTCTGCAGGATCTAATGGTACTATCAACCTTGTACCGTTATTCTCAAACACCATGCTTCTCTTCTTCAAGTTAATGGTACCTCACATATCTATGGCCTAGTCTAACCCTAGAAGCATAGGGTAGGGGTTCGCATCTTCTACAATCTAAATGACTTCAAAATCAACTCTGACCTTGACCCCTGCAATATCCACCAAGATCTTTGATTGTCTCCCCAAGGGTATGACCTTCTGCTGATTGGCCATATGTAGCTAGATAGTGGACCATTCCAACTTAGGTTCCCCCATTCATTGTCAAGTCTGTTTAGGAAATACATTCGCATCTGACCCTAGGTCCAAAATAACATGATCCATATTGTAATCATTGATCTTTGTAGTCAAACACATCTCCCTACCAGTGCGTTTCTTATATATATATATATATATATATATATATATATATATATATATATATATATATATATATATATATATATATATATAGTTTGTGTACATCCTTGATTTCTGGAGGCGGGCTAGGTCATGCTTCGCAGCTATATATTAATGCCTAAATATTTTCCACAACCTTTGGGTTGCGCAGCAGCTTCATGCATGTTTGTAAAAAGGGTTTGACCTCCTCATCTGCCTTGAGGTCTCCTGGTGGCTGCAAATTAGATGTCTTTGCCTCAACAAAGTCTTTGCGAGCTGCGACAAACATTTATTTTTCCTTTCTTAGTTCCAAACCTTCCTGCTTAATAAATGCTTGTCGGATGAGAGGTTCGGTTGCAGTCTTCTCCCCAGGTCCCCCAGTGGCCATCCCACTATGTGTTACGACATTCACGCTTGGATATTTGTCTCACAGTTCAGCCTTAACCCTATGCACATTCTACGTAGGTGTCGGCTACTTCTCCTGCATCTTTGCCATCAAGATTGGATAATTTTCAATCGCATGGTCCAGTTGTCTCCAATTCCGGCAGGACTGCCTTGTAGGGTTTGGACAGTCCCTGGAAAAGTGTCCTACTTCTCCACAATTTTAATAGATTAGTTGCCCTCATCCCTGAACTACGCCTCCACCTCTTTTGCCTCCCCTACCCTTGGTTGGGTAACCACCTGTGCTTGAGAGGGATATTGGTGAGGATGGATCCAACTGTACCCTATAGAGGTTCCCTCGATTGATCATCAAATCATACGTTTGGTAGTTCTATTTATCGTGTCCTACCGACCTGCAGAACCTACACCATTGCTGCTTTACTTCTCGGACATATGTAGCAAGGTGGGGACAGTGGTTTATGTTGTGCAGCCCCTGAACGCTACAATCATCGCACCATAGCGCCGACCCACTTGATCCTGCAACTTCCCTTGGGCACAATAGACTAGGTCCCCTGGCCTGCATATAGTCTACTAATAGAGGGTAGTTATCCTTGGTGTGACCATTCATCCTGCATTGTATGAACCATCTTTCGAGGCTAGCTTCTACTCCTCGCTCCTTTCGCAATGTTGTGTAACCAACTCCAAAAAGAGAATAAAAGATATATACACGCCTTAGAAATGAGCCACTTCGAGGGGGAAACCTCCAATACATTACATAAATGAACAATTCTTGGATGATACAATTTAAAAAACCTCCTTTCTATATATAGGAGTCCATGGGGCCATAATGTAATCCTAGTGGGCCACAATGTAATCCTAGCCGACCTAAAAATAATAATTTAAGGGCACAATAATAACAAAATGGGGGTTACAAGGGTACAATAATAACAATAAGGGGGTCACACTAACAATAATAAGGGACTATACTAGTAATATAGGGACCTAACATACCCCTCTCATTCAAAAAAAGTGTTTTCCTCAACGCTTGAGTAGCTCTGGGTGTTTTTGTATAAAATTCTCATCCTCCCATGTAGAATCTTCAGTGGGTAAGTTCTTCCACTTGATGAGATACTCTGAAAATGATCGATTCCGTAGTTGTCGAGTTCTTTTTTCTATGACTGCTTCAGGTTCCAATATGATCTTCCCTTCCCCATCAAGTTCTGGCAATACTGTTTGAACTGGAAGATTTTCACCTATAACCTTCTTTAAGCATGAAACATGGAAAACTGGATGTACTCGCGAAGAAGCAGGAAGCTCCAACTTGTATGCCATAGTACCAATCTTTTGCAACACCTTGTAAGGACCATAGTACTTTGGCGATAATTTATTATCCTTCTTAGCTTGCTTGAGGGACATTTGTTTGTATGGTTGTAGCCGTAAAAATACCCAGTCTCTTACATCAAAACTTCTCTCACTGCGATGTTGATCTGCCTGTTGTTTCATTCGATTTTGTGCCAAATTCAAGTTATCCTTTAAGAGTTGGAGAACTTCTTGTTGATGCTTGATGTGATCTTCCATTGCTTGAACCTTCAAATTTTCTCTTAAATATGATGTGATGGATGGTGGATGATATCCATAAATTTCCATAAATGGGGTCATTTTTGCTGCAGTATGGAAGGAAGTGTTATACCACCATTCAGCGAGAGGTAACCACTTGACCCATTGTGTTTGTTTATCAGATACAAAACAACGAAGATATCCTTCCAAACATTTATTTACTATCTCAGTTTGACCATCAGATTGAGGATGAGAAGATGAGCTATGAGCTAATTGAGTACCCAAACAAGAAAATAACTCCGTCCAAAAATTTCCAGTAAAAATGGGATCTCTGTCGCTCACAATAACCCTTGGGCTTCCATGTAGCTTTTGAATTATGTCCATAAATGTAGTAGCAACCGTACTTGCTTTAAATGGATGAGATAATGCACAAAAGTGTGCATACTTGGTAAGTCTATCAACTACCACCATGATGACACTCTTTCCTTCGGACTTAGGTAACCCTGTGATAAAATCCATTGAAATCTGCTCCCAACGTTGACTTGGAATGGATAAAGGTTGTAGAAGTCCTGGGGTCTTAATTGTTTCCACTTTATTCTGCTGGCAAACCAAACATTCCGCCACAAACTTTCGAATATCAGATTTAAGGCCATCCCAAAAAAAAATTTTCTTCACCCTGTGGTAAGTTTTTAAAAATCCCGAATGTCCTCCTAAAGGAGAAGTGTGCAATTCCAGAAGAATCTTTTGTTTTAGTTGGGAATTCTTACAAAGATATAAGCGATCTTTGTACCATAAGGAATCATTTTTCCAACTAAATGTATCAGATGTACTAGGATCTTGCTGCAACTTTTGAATGAGTGTCCATACATCTTTGCCCTTCTTCCATTCATCTCTTGCTTCGGTTATCCAATCTGGTTGGATAATAGAAATGGCACAAATAAATGCTTCCACCTCTTCATTCTTTCTTGAGAGTGCATCTGCAACAACATTAAGCTTTCATTTTTTGTAGATTATTTCAAAGTCATAACCCAACATCTTTGTGACCCATTTTTGTTGCTCTTCTGAAGATAGTCTTTGTTCCAAAAAGTGTTTAAGACTATCATGATCAGTTTTTACCTTGAAATGTCTTCCCATTAGGTAAGTTCTCCATTTCTTTAGTGCATGCAGTATTGCTAACATTTCCTTCTCATAAATAGGTTTCTGTAAATACTTTCCTTTGATTGGACAAATTTCAAAAGCAATGGGTCTTCCTTCTTGCATTAAAACAACACCAATTCCATTTCCTGAGGCATCACATTCCACAATAAAGGTTTTTGTGAAGTCTGGCGTAGCTAAGATCGGTGCTAGGCACATTGCCTCTTTAAGATGTTCAAAGGCCTTAGTTGCTTCAGGAGTCCATGAAAATGCATCTTTCTTCAATAATGTTGTTAGAGGTGCCGCTATTCTCCCATAATTCTTAACAAACTTGCGATAATACCCTGTTAACCCGAGAAATCCACGCAACTGCTCTATGGTTGTGGGGAATTTTCATTACTTAATGGCTTTAATTTTGTTAGGGTCTACTTTAACACCCTCATGAGATACAATATGACCCAGATATTCCACCTCTTGTACTCCAAAGAAACATTTGGATTTTTTGCATATAATTGTTTCTCCTGCAATAGTTTGAGCACCCTATCAACATGTTCAACATGATCCTTCCAAGACCTGCTATAGATTAGTATATCATCAAAAACTACTAGCACAAATTTTCTAAGGAAGGGTTTGAAAATGGAATTCATCAACCCTTGAAATGTAGATGGTGCATTGGTCAGGCCAAAAGGCATGAACAAAAATTCATAATGACCCTCATGAGTTCAAAATGCTGTTTTGGGAATATCTTCAGTCTTCATTCTAATTTGATGATATCCTGAATTAAGATCCAACTTGGTAAAATAAATTGCTCCATGTAATTCATCCAATAATTCATCAATCACAGGAATGGGAAATTTGTCTTTAATGGTGAGCTTATTGAGCTCCCTATAATCCGGACACATTCGCCATGATCCATCCTTCTTGTGTACCAATACCACAGGAGCAGAGAAAGAACTTTGACTAGGTTGAATTATACCCGCCTCTAACATTTCTGCAATCATACGTTCAATTTCGCTCTTTTTGAAGTAAGGATATCTATAAGGCCTGATGTTTGGAGGAACACTTCCTGGAATCAAATGAATAGCATGATCATGATCACGAATAGGTGGGAGTCCTTTGGGAGTTTCAAACACCTTTGAATGATTGTCCAAGACTTGTTGGAGATCTACAGAAATAGATGATTTTGATGTCGGAACTTCTAGTGAGCATAATTGTGCAATTACGCCTCGTTGTTCTTTCTTTAGAAGCTTTGTCATGACATTAGAGCTTATTATCCTTCTCGGCTTCCCTTCAATACCTCGTAATTCGACTTCCTTTCCTTCTGAAAAAAATTTCAAGAAAAGTTCTTGAAAATTAAAAGCTACCGTCCCCAAAGATTGTAACCATTGTACTCCTAGTACAACATCAGCACCTCCCATAGGAATGGAAAGCATTGGACTAGTCAACACATATTACCCCATGGTGAGCTTGATATTATGGCATTTTCCAGAGAAATTTATAGTTCCTCCATTTGCAACCATCACTTGACATTCTGGTGCTGGGTATAGGAAACAATTTAATTCCTTGGCTACCTTACAATGAATAAAATTATGGGTGCTACCTCAATCAATCAACACTATTACCCTTTTCTTCTTGATCTGTCCTACTATCTTGAGAGTTTGAGGAGTGGTAATTTCGGCCAGTGCATTACATGATATGGTCGGATTCATTTCTTCCTCTTCTATGGCTAGTTCCTGGTGTATATCCTCTTCTTTTTCATTTTCTTCTTCTTCTTCACAATCTATGTAAAATAATTTATTTTCAGCACACTTATGACCTTTAGTGTATTTGCTATCACAACTGTACCAAAGCCCTTTTGCTCTTTTTTCTTCCAATTGTTGTGGTGTCAACCTTGTAGGTTGTGGAAATCTAGGCGTAGCAACCCTTCCTTCTTTATAGAATTGAGTGGTAGGATTCCTTGTCGCCATAATTTTACATTCAAATTTTCTTGCCAACCTGAATGCCTTCTCCAATGAATCAGGTTCCAAAACACGAACTTCATGTTGGATGTTATCCTTTAGAGTACCTATGAAGAGATTAATCCTGTGTTCCTCTGGAATATCAGTTACCCTTATATTCAATTTTTGGAAGTCCTCATTGTGCTACCCCACTAAACCCTTTTGTTTGAGATTTATCAATTGGCTAAAGAAGGTGTTGCTCTTTGTATCCTCATAATGTGCTATCATTTCCTCCGTAAAAATTGACCAAGTGAAAATTTTTTTATGGGAGCAAAGCCATCGATACCATAGAAATGTATTTTGTTCTAAATGTAAAGTTGCAATGCGTACCTTTTGTGTGCTTTTCACATTATGGAGATCAAAATATTTCTCCATCTGTAGTATCCATGTTACAGGATCCTTATCATCAAACTTCCTCATATCCATTTCTGGAGTATGGTGGTTCTTCCTGCCAACATTAGAGTTTATGAAATCATGATTAACATTTATTTTCTTCTCATCATGAGTTTCCTCTACTATATTTTCACCATTAGGAAACATTTCTTGTATCAACTTTGTCAAACCTTCCATGTCTGCTTTTAGATCATTCTTCATTTTCTCCATATTCTCATTGATCTTAGCTTCCATGTCATCCATCTTATATTCCATGCCAGCCTCCATGCCATCCATCTTAGCTTCCACGCCATCCATCTTAGCTTGCACGCCATCCATCTTAGCTTCCACGCCTTCTTCAAACCGTCCATCTTCACTTCCACGCCATCCATCTTAGTTTCCATGCCTTTCTTCAAACTATCCATTTTCATTTTCATTACCTTTCAAAATCTTCCATTTCATTTTTTGCTACTCTTTGCGAGAGCGAAATTTGGTGCACTTGCTCTTGTAATTTTGATAGATCATGTTGCAATTCTTCATCTTCATGAGTCATAGTAGAGCCTTATGAAGGCTCAATGGGTGTTGAATTATTTTAGGCGACATTTGTGAATCTAATATTGATACTCATTCTATAATATTCTTTAAATCAATTCAAATTGATTTTCGTCTCATGCAACCTGGGAAAAGAATACACACCTCTTTACTGTTTGTGAGTTTGAAATTCGGAATTATCTCCGTAATGGAAAATTTTCAATATCTGAAATTCAGCCTCTGTAGTAGCTCTAAAGTTTCTCAAATGCCACAGGTCTGATCTAATTTGGTACTACCAAGGCAACTTTGTGTCCAATCTCCCACAATGACCTAATTTTGGACTGGTTCAGTAGAGAAAACTTGTAGGACTTGCCACGTGTCATTGTTTCGTCCTTTGTCTCTAAAATTGATAGCCAAGAAACTACAGTCTGTGTACTTGCGACCAATTTTTATGGCACTCAAATCCACTTCCCAGAAAGAGAGTTATTGAACTTTTCCCACGATCACCTCTTTGAGATGAAATTCAGGAGCCTGAAAAAGCACTACCTTCCACAGATCATATCTCCAAAAATATTGCGAACCAAGCTCTGAAATTTTTTGACGAATTTCCTCAGGATTTCAGCTTCGTACCATACAAATTTCAGATTCTGAACCTTCGTATAAAATAATTTATAGCGCAAATTCCACGATGACCTGTTTAGGAGCTTGAAAAAAGATCTAACTTCCACAGATTATATGTCCGAAAATATTGTGAACCAAGCTCTGAAAGTTTTAGACAATCTTCCTCAGGCTTTCAATTTCGCACCCTAAAAATTTCAGCTTCTGAAACTTCGTAGAAAAATAGTTATAGCGAAAATTCCACAATGACCTATTTGGAGCAGCGAAACCCTAGAATCCCAAGCTCTGATACCAAATGTTGTGTAACCAACTCCAAAAAGAGAAGAAAAGAGATATAAACGCCTTAGAAATGAGCCACTTTGAGGGGGAAACCTCCAATACATTACATAAATGAACAATTCTTGGATGATACAATTTACAAAACCTCCTTTCTATATATACGAGTCCATGGGGCCATAATGTAATCCTAGTGGGCCACAATGTAATCCTAGCCGACCTAACAATAATAATTTAAGGGCACAATAATAACAAAATGGGGGTTACAAGAGTACAATAATAACAATAAGGGGGTTACACTAACAACAATAAGGGACTATACTAGTAATATAGGGACCTAACACGCAAATTTTGGATCTCCATGTGCATCACCTAAAATTGTCCTTGGATCTGTTGGATGCCCATTTGGGTATCATATTTGGGCCCAGCTTCTAACTTCATAGAAACCTCCAATTCTTTTTCCTGCGATTCGAAATTTTGGTGACCCATAAGTACGCGTAGGTGGGGCAGCAGCATAGCAATGAACCATTCCGTGTGTTGTCCGTCATCCTACTGAAAACCTCCTTCTCTGATCACCTTATTTAGTTGATGATTGGCCTCCCACACAGACTCAGAAGGCCCTTGATCGAAATCTCCTAGATGAACCAGTATTTTAGAGTAGTACTTAGGCTTCCTTAACTATTGTTTCAAGGCATTCTTAAACTCTTCAATGGCTGCATTCGCATGTTGGCCGATGTTTTTAGGTCCCTATATTACTAGTATAGTCCCTTATTGTTGTTAGTGTAACCCGCTTATTGTTATTATTGTACCCCTGTAACCCCATATTGTTATTATTGTGCCCTTAAATTATTATTGTTAGGTCGGCTAGGATTATATTGTGGCCCCATGGACTCCTACATATTAGAAAGGAGGTTTTGTAATTTGAATCATCCAAGAATTTTTCATTTATGTAATGTATTGGAGGTTGCCTCCTTGAAGTGGCTTATTTCTAAGATGTTGATATCTCTTTTCTTCTATTTTTGGAGTTGGTTTCACAACATTTGGTATCAGAGCTTTGGATTCTAGGGTTTCGTTGCTCCAAAAAGGTCATCGTAGAATTTTCGCTATAAATTTTTTTCTATGAAGGCTTAGAAGCTGAAATTTTTAGGGTATGAATCTAAAATCTTGAGGAACATCATCGCAAAATTTCAGAGCTTTTTTCTCAACATGTTCAGAGATATGGTCTATGGAAGGTAGGGCTTTTTGTAGGCTCCTGAATTTCACTTAAACTGGTCATCATAGAATGCTCGCTATAACGTTTTTTATACGAAGGTTCAGAAGCTGAAATTTTTAGAGTGCGAAGTTAAGATCCTTAGGAACATCATCGCAAAATTTCAGAGCTTGGTTCGCAACATTTTTGGAGATATGATCTGTGGAAGTTAGGTTGTTTTCAGGCTCCCTAATTTCATCTCGAAGAGGTGATCGTGGGAAAACATTCAAAAATATCTCTATGAGCATCAGATAGGAATTCTGTAAAAATTGGATGGAAGTAAATGGAATTTAGTTTCATGCCTATAAATTTCAGAACCAAAGGAGCAAACAGTGACACATGGCAAGTCGTACAAGTTCACTCTACAGAACCAGTACATAATTAGGTCATTGTGGGACATTGGACATAACTTGGCCTTGAAGAATCAAAATAAATTCAGACCTATGGCATTTAAAATAAGCTTCAGAGGACTAATACAGAGCCAAATTTCAGATATTTATGATCTTCAATTATAGAGATAATTCAATTTCAATATAGAGCTCTGCAAAAGCAAGTAAAAGGTGTGTATTTTTTTTCCGAATTGCATAAGTCTTGTTTGAAGAATCAAACTGAATTGATTCCAAGGGCATATTGTAGAATAGATATCATAATTGGTTTCTAAAATAGCCCCTAAAAAGAATTAAACACCCATTAAGCCTTTAGAAGGCTCTAGTATGACTCATGAAGACAAAGAATGGAAACATGACATACCAGAATTACAAGAGCAAGTGCAACAAATTTTTCTCTCGCAAAGAGCAACAAAAAATGACATGAAAGTTTTGAAGAAAGGTGTGGAAACTAATATGGATGGTCTGAAGAAAGGCGTGGAATCTAAGATAGACGGCATGGAAGCTGGCATGGAAACTAAGATGGATTGTTTGAAGAAAGGCATGGAATCTAAGATAGATGGCATGGAAGCTGGCATGGAATCTAAGATGGATGATATGGAAGCTAAGATCGATGAAAAAATGGAAAACTTGAAGAATGATCTAAAAGAAAACATGGAAGGTTTGACAAATTTGATACAAGAAATGCTTCCTAATGGTGAAAAGATAGTAGAGTAAACTCATGATGAGAACAAAATAAATGTTAATCGTGACTTCATAAACTCTAATGTTGGCGAGAAGAACCAAAATATTCCAAAAATGGATATGAAGAAGATTGATGGAAAGGATCCTGTAACATGGATACTACATATGGAGCAATATTTTGATCTCCATAATGTGCAAAACACACAAAAGGTACGTATTTCAACTTTACATTTAGAAAAAAATACATTTGTATGGTATTAATTGTTGTGTGGACAATCCATCTTGCAGACAAGACCGATCTCCCTAGTAATAAAGTATCTAGAAACAAACAGCCAAATAAACTAATCTTTCTCTAAGCATATATGATCTACGAAAATCTCTATATAGGTGTAAAGGACTTACCATTTGTCCAGTGCTTTTTGAAGTCGCCGTTGTCCCTCGCGCGCTTGAAGGAGTTTTCCTTATAAATCTGCAGTTACAAACAAGAAAAATATTACATAGCACCTGTATAGAAATCATCATAAACCATGCTTATCATAGTGATCAAGGAGTCTATGAAATAAACCATTAATTAAAAGCTTATTGAGAAAAATGAGTATATTTGTATTAATTTCAAAAGAAGAAAATCCTTACAACCTGAGCCTTGATGTTGCACAGGACTTTCCGGGGTCCGAAGCAGGAATCTCTTTTATTTTGACAAGTTCTACACTCCTCCAACGAAGACAAATAGAGGTATGTAATCTCTCCTCACAAAAGTCTTAGTTAACCAAGTCTAAATCTCAATAGCACTTAACTTCAAATATTCTAAAAGCTTGAACTCCCTTTGAGGCTACCCAATGCCTCTTTTTATAGTAGAAAGGAGGAGGTTTGTTGTTCCAAGGATAAAGGGATAGAAATACTCCTTCAAATGGATAGTTCCTTACATGAAGGGGTTAGCTCCATAAGGTAAGGGATTCATGCACCTCATAAGAGCGGTTCTGCCACCGCAAAATCCATTCTAGAAGCTTCCAGAATTCACTTTTATTGAGCTTTTTGGAATTTACTTGCGCCTTTTTAATCTTACAGGGTTCCACACCTTTAACAAAGATAAAGTGCATCCAGGAATGCAGGAAAGCTGAACATTGGGTGCGGTACCGCAGGCAAGATAGCCAGAAAGTGCGATACCAAGTTTAAGAGACTTTTAGGAACTTTTTCTGATTTTCAAGGCTTGACATGAGGAACTGATATGTTAGACTTGCAAAAGGGAGAAGTATGAGTAATAATGAGCTCATACACATGGCAGAATGTCAGCATGACAATTTTCAGTGTAACAGATTGCCCCCTAAAGTGAAAAGTCTGGAATAGATGATGCTGAAGTCTTTCATATATGAAGAGTGCAGTACTTTATCATTTCAAAGATCATCCTGTGGACACCCCAGTCAGCACCTGTAAAAACATTCAATGCAAAATATACATGTATACATATCATCACTGAGGTAGGCATTCCCATACTCAGATTAAAATAACTAAAAACTGATTCAACTGTTCTGATACAGGAATGATTTTGAGTACATGACAATATAGACATGTGTGAACACAGCATGGACCCAGCCATATGTTTATAAATAATCCACTATATAAATGATAACAAAATTCCTCACAGCCTGGATGGTAGAAACTAGATCCAGGGTCTTGATTTCCATATCTCGAACTAGTACGATTCTATCCATGCGAATGAATGTGTCGAAGTCGAACATGGTAGAAACCACTTGATTACCAGTCAATGATGTAAATTGTTAACAAGTGTGAGAATAACCACCAGTAATGTCAATGGCTCTCAAAGTACCCAGTACAATCCATGAAATGCGAATGAATGAACTGAAGTCGAACATGTCATGGAATCATTCGATCGAAGGTCAATGATGCAACCTGTCGTCAAAAGCGATAAATATGCCATTAAGGCATGCAGATTTCAAGGTACTGACGATT
The DNA here is from genome assembly GCA_034641835.2 of Pinus albicaulis. Taxonomy (NCBI): domain Eukaryota; kingdom Viridiplantae; phylum Streptophyta; class Pinopsida; order Pinales; family Pinaceae; genus Pinus; species Pinus albicaulis. Next base: position 365,902,430 of record CM076576.1, read on the forward strand.
TCTAGATCAACTTCCTAGATAATGAGCTGTCATCGATAGAAAGTGATCCGTCATAGGCAAGCCTACAACACGAAATCATAGATCAAGTTTTGAAAATATATCAGCAAGGACTGACTCAGGGATGGTCAAAATGGATGACATATATTTTGCAGATGAATGGTTTATTTCAACTGTCATCTTGAACACATAACGACACTGCAGATGGCTTGGTAGCAATTGACCCAAAGCTAATACGCAGAAACCGTATGAAGACTTTCAAATGAGGTTTGATTAACTATTAGACAAAGGATTTCCCAACCTAGGTGAATGAAAGTGTCATGTTCAAGAGTGGTCGACAGAATTTTCGAAAAATCAAAATACAACAAACATGTCGATTTTCCTCTCTTTTCCCCCACCATTTCTGGCAAGTACCTCTTTATTTTTGACAAGCTTGAGGAGGATAACATTTGCTTGTTTATAAGCTCATCCTTCGGATGAGTCCAACTTAGTTTAATATTCGAACCCTAAGAAGCAGTGGTTCGTTCCTGTTGAAAATTAAACAGGTCCTTTACTGTTAAATTTTAACGAGTCCAATATAGGAGAAACTCGGTGTTTTTCATTTTTAGGGAGTCAGAAGAAAAACTTAAGAAAACTCCATGGGTGTAATTTTTCATAAATTTAGTCTCTCAGGCCCGAAAAAGGATAAAATAATGCGGGAGAGAACTCTATTGACCGTAATTAGTCAACGCATACCTTTTTCGTAAATAGTCCACTTCAGTTCGTAAAAGCGGTAAACTTATACTGAAGGGAAGATTATTCATTTACTTTAATGAGTTCGAACAATCAAGTACTCGGCAATCTTTTCATATTTAGAGAGTCTGAAAAGGGCTTAAAAGAAAACTCCAAATTTCACTTTTTCGTAAGTTTTAACGAGTTCGAAAAAGGGATAAAAATGTACTCAGTAGTTTCGCTTTTTCTGTAAATTTTAACGAGTTCAAAAAAGGGATAAAAATGTACTCATGGTTTTCACTTTTTCGTAAGTTTTAACGAGTTCGAAAAAGGGATAAAAATATACTCTTGTGGCCGACTTTCAATTTAATTTATGAGCAGGAAAAGACGGAAAGAACTCGACATTTTCATGTGTTTTACGAGAATGAAAGATAGAAAAATAATCTCGGAATTTTCATGAGTTTTAACGAGTCTTGAAAATAACTGAAATTGACTCAAGATAGGTTTCATTTTTCCAAAAGCTTGAAACAGAGAAAACATATGCTTCAGAGTGGTTTCATTTTTACACAAGCTTGAAACAGAGAAAAAACTGTGCTTGATGCCCCCTAAGCGTAACTGCTAGAGCGCCTTCCCCTCCAACTTCATTTCATTCAACTAAGTACACTGGTAATTAATAGCTGGATGGAATGAAGGTTCATTTACGAGATCATATGAAAGACCTGACTTAAAACTGTAAGAAAATTATGGAAAAACTGAAATAACTAACCTAAATAGACGACTTAACATTTACGAGATCTAGTCAAAGACTCGACTCAATTAGGGGAGGATTTGTTTCATTTTTTAACGAGCTTGACACAGGAAAAGAACTATGCTCATGGCAACGTGTTTCATTTTTTAATGAGGTTGACACAGTAAAAGGAACTTTCCTCTTCTAAATGTTTCATTTTTTAACGAGGTTGACACAGGAATAGGAACCATCCTTGTATCTACTCTCTACAATCTACCTACATAACCTACTAATTCATTTTTTAATGAGGCTGACATAAGAAAAGAACTATCCTCATACTTGATTCATTTGTTAACGAGGTTGACTCAGTAACAGGAACTATCCTCTGACCAACCGATTCATTTTTTAATGAGGTTGACATAGGAAAAGAACTGTCCTCATACCTGATTCATTTTTTTACGAGGTTGACTGAGTAACAGGAAGCATACTCACTCACTGATTTCTAATCTATTAATCTACTCTCTACAATCTACCTACTGTTTCATTTTTTAATGAGGTTGACACAGGAAAAGAACTGTCCTCATCGCCGACTGATTCATTTTTTAATGAGGTTGACTCAGTAAAAGGAACTATCCTCAACATCCACTGATTAATTTTTTAACGAGGTTGACACAGTAAAAGGAAATATCCTTTGACTCACTGATTCATTTTTTAACGAGGTTGACACAGTAAAAGGAACTTTCCTCAGACCACTGATTCATTTTTTAATGAGGTTGACACAGTAAAAGGAACTATCCTCGAACTCACTGATTCATTTTTTAACGAGGTTGACACAGTAAAAGGAACTTTCCTCAGACCACTGATTCATTTTTTAACGAGGTTGACACAGTAAAAGGAACTTTCCTCAGACCAATGATTCATTTTTTAACGAGGTTGACACAGTAAAAGGAACTATCCTCGAAGGCCACTGATTCATGGCTTCCAACTGGAAGAAACACATGTCAATGGACACACCTTGATCATGGCTTCTAAGAGGTCTTCGTCAGATGGAAGAACAATTCTTTGGAAGGAACGCATGTCAAGGGACTCAAAAATGGATAAGAACATCACGTTCAAGTAATCCCATAGAGTTTTCCATGTCACTTACCGGATCTAAGTCAAAGGAAGATGAGCAAACAGTGAGAGGCTCACTTACATTGGTAATTGAAAACATGGGACTAGTTGCCACATAATTAACCTGTGGCGGAGTAGATACCACTTTAGAATCAGGAACATTTAGGGATGTTGGATAATTGGTAGTCGAATCAAGACTAGCGAATGAAATATGGTCTATAGTCACAATGTTTCCATTGTGAGGGAAAGACATCACGCGAAAGAGTGTCAATACGACAGCTTTCATTGCATAGACATAGTCTCGCCCAAGGAGTAAATTGAAATCCAAGGGACCTAGAACTACCATAAGATCAATACAGACAGTTTTACCTTCCAAAGTAATAGAAAAATTAGGAAGGATCCCTAAAGGTTCACTAATGGTTCTATTAAAGCTTTCCAAGCAGTTGAGGATAAAATAGTAACAGAAGCACCTTCATCTACCTGTGTGAGGTGTATGTCCCTACCACCCAACTTCACAATGATTTGGAAAGGGATGGAGGAAGGAAGACAAGGTTCTGTCAGTCTATTCCAATCAAAGGAAAATACCTCAGTACTTGGAGGGGGTTCTGTAGAAACAGGTGAAATACCCCCTAGCATAGAAGAATCTGATGTAACAAGAAGAACCTGAGCGGTATGAAGTTCAATCTCTACAGGGAGAATGGTATCGACCGAATGTGAAATCGAATCGATCACTTGATCAAATAATGTATCATCAACGTGAGTGATATGAGTTTCGCTCTCCAATGGAAGAGTGGGATCGACTATACTTGAAATTAGATCAATCACTCCGTCAGTTGATGGTAGGTTGGGAGAATGTTTACGGTAACCAGTTGGAAATTCTTGTTGTTGAACAGTAAGGTTTTCCAACAATTTTGAGGCTTCATCCATGTGAGGGCAAATGTGATTTTGATGACTCCCTTTGCATAACTTACAAGGAAACCTAACTTTACCCTTTTTTCCAGGAACCTGACTATCACTAGCTGATGGATCAACAGAAAGTTGATGAGATTTTTCTGACCATACTTCCAAGACCTTTGGAATACCAGGACAATTGATAAGGAAGTGGTCACCCTTACAAAGCCTGCAAGGGTATTTTGGTTTACGATGCATGTTCGAGGTTTCCTCAACACAACTAACACTTACATCCATTGTTGGTTGGTTGACTTCTTTCTTATCTTGCTTCTTCTTCTTCTTCTTCCCTTCTTCTTCTTAGCCACCTGGTTACTAGTGTCAAGGCTTTTACCAAGTGAAGAGGAAGAAATGGAGGAAGAAATATTAGGCGAAGAAGGTAAAGAGTCAACAAAAGGTTGGTGATGTTGAGATGGTGAACTTTGTTGAAGTGAAGCATCCGATTGAAGTGGAACAATTGGAGTATTCGGGGCCAACAAAGTTGAAAATAACCATATCGGTAAACCTATTTTAAATCCAAGTAATGACAATGTAGCCATATAAGGAGGACCAACATTTCCAAAGCAAGGAAAAGTACTAGGATTCTCATTAAGAGGGGTTCCTTGGTTGGTAAATTCTAGAACAGTTGCCATTATATTCAACTTCAGTGAATTTTATTAACAATTTAAAACTAAAATTAGCAATTCACAATTCACACCTAACAATTAAAATTCACAATTCACACCTATGGTCTCTAAAAGTAAAAACAAACAAATTAACACGCGCTATCAAATCTAGGAGTCAAACCACACACAAACAATAACTTTCCGTACTAAAAACACTAATTGGTGATGAAATCCAACATCGTAGAATTTAATACAGAAAGGGCGGTTGGAACAGTTACCCCGACAACCTACTTAATGAAACAGACTTGCACAAGTTTCTTCACAAAACCATCTCGTGTGAAGAGAACCCCCCCGAGAGTCCAAGTGAGTCTAGTCGACGTCTGCTCCAGGTACGGTGAGATCTTTCCTTCACCGTCACCTTAGGAAATAATCTTAAGATAATGGACACTAAGGTTACCAACATTAACAAATATAACTGGGGAAACAGTCTACGATCCGATCTCACGTGCAAGGGCAGAGTAGCAAGGTCAATCCCCTTGAAGGTTCCTCGACATGGTTACTCCGAGGTTTACCGACAAGTGACCCCAAGCTCCTCGACAATGGTTAATCTGAGGTTTACCGTTTGTAATACGCGCAAAATCTTCTATCTTCCCCAATGAAACAGAATTGATTGTCTCAACGGTTCAGACATGATCTCGTGATTGACATCTTTAAGAGAAGCTTCCCAGATTATACAAATTACGATTGGGTTTATCTCCTACCACGAGATTTATCTACTTGTTTGTTTTAGTTTCTTTGGAAAGTTAACTACAACCTATTCCAAAGCACTAATCCTGAGCTAGATTGGTGGAAATAGCCCTAAAAATGTAAAAATTACTAGATGAATTTTAATTAAGCGTTGTGTTAATTAGGCTGTTATTACTCAAAAGGGTAAATCGATATGAAATCAATGGTGTTATGACCCGACCCAAAACTGAATGCAATCGAATATGATAATGTAATCTTTTCAATTCGATGAATCCTAACTAAAGTAAGGAGAGAGTTTCCATACACTTCCAACAATGCAAAAAATTGATCACTAAGAGAAAATATAACAAATTCTCTAATGCACTAATTTCATCAAGAAAAACTAATGCAAATCAATCCCAAAACAATTTTTTATTTTTGTGTTTTTAAAAGAAGCATAAAAACATCTAAATTCAAATCAAAGAAAACTTATCTAAATCTACGATTGATTTTTCATAATGTAAACTATGTAGTTGTAATCTATGCATAATTCACTTGAAAAGTATGCAAATGTAATCTATGCACATTTTTCATTCATATTCTGAAAATGAGAATTATAATTATGCAAATGTGATCTATGCAAGAGAATTCTCAAACAAAATCAAGTGCAAGCCAAGAAAATCGGGTGAGAGTTCCAAAGATAAAAAACAGTCAAAGGCGATTAACACTCATACACAATTTAGCCCCCCCACCCCGGCGAATGAGGGGGAATTTTTTTTGCAAAAACAAAAGCAAAAAGATGTAAAATTATGAAAAGGCTGAGACAAAACTCCAAGTAATGACAAAAGGAAATCAAATTAAGAATTTCTCAAAAAAAAGACTCAAAACACCCAATACTGCTAAGATTCATTCACAGAAAGCTTTTGACAGAAACAATCATCAATCTGGGTAGAAACCAAAAACTCTAAATCAAAATAAAGATAAAATAAAGAAATAAATCTAAAGTTTTTCAAAATTTTAACAGGGTCTACAGGCTTGCAGAAGCAACAGGTGCAGTACCGCACTGTTTACTAAAGAAAAAATGCGAAACTGCCCGCACTGTGCAAAGAAGGCAAAGTGCGGTCCCAGGAAAAATTAGAGAAAAACATAAAAGATCTCAAAATTTTCGAAAACAGAGAAAACCTAAGCTACCCAGGCAGATGTCTATCAATCAAAAACTAGGAAAAACGTTTCCTTAAATCAAAATAAAAGAGAACCAAAAACAACAAGTTCTTTCCCCAGTGGAGTCGCCAATTTGTTGTGTGGACAATCCGTCTTGCAGACAAGACCGATCTCCCTAGTACTAAAGTATCTAGCAACAAACAACAAAATAAACTAATATTTCTCTAAGCATATATGATCTACGAAAATCTCTATATAGGTGTAAAGGACTTACCATTTGTCCAGTGCTTGTTTGAAGTTGTCGTTGTCCCTCACGCGCTTGAAGGAGTTTTCCTTATAAATTTGCAATCACAAACAAGCAAAATATTACATAGCACCTATATAGAAATCATCATAAACCATGCTTATCATAGTGATCAAGGAGTCTATGAAATAAACCATTTATTGAAAGATTATTGAGAAAAATGAGTATATTTGTATTAATTTAAAAAGAAGAAAATCCTTACAACCTGAGCCTTGATGTTGCACAGGACTTTGCGGGGTCCGAAGCAGGAATCTCTTTTATTTTGACAAGTTCTTCACTCCTCCAACCAAGACAAATAGAGGTATGTAATCTCTCCTCACAAAAGTCTTAGTTAACCAAGTCTAAATATCAACAACACTTAACTTCAAATATTCTAAAAGCTTGAACTCCCTTTGAGGCTACCCAATGCCTCTTTTTACAGTAGAAAGGAGGAGTTTTGTTGTTCCAAGGATAAAGGGATAGAAATCTTCCTTCAAAGGGATATTTCCTTACATCAAGGGGTTAGCTCCATAAGTTAAGGGATTCATGCACCTCACAAGAGCGGTTCTTTCACCACAAAATCCATTCTAGAAGCTTCCAGAATTCATTTTTATTGAGCTTTTTGGAATTTACTTGTGCCTTTTTAATCTTACAGGGGTCCACACCTTTAACAAAGATAAAGTGCGTTCAGGAATGCAGGAAAGCTGAACATTGGGTGCGGTACCGCAGGCAAGATAGTCAGAAAGTGCGATACCAAGTTTAAGAGACTTTTAGGAACTTTTTCTGATTTTCAAGGCTTGACATGAGGAACTGATATGTTAGACTTGCAAAAGGGAGAAGTATGAGTAATAATGAGCTCATACACATGGAAGAATGTCGGCACTTGACAATTTTAGTCATAACATTAATGGCTTTGCTCCAGTAAAAAAATTGTCACTTGGTCAATTTTTACGGAGGAAATGATAGCACATTATGAGGATACAAAGAGCAACACCTTCTTTAGCCAATTGATAAATCTCAAATAAAAGGGTTTAGTGGGGGAGCACATTGAGGACTTCCAAAAATTGAATATAAGGGTAACTGATATTCCAGAGGAACACAGGATTGATCTCTTCATAGGCACTTTAAAGGATAACATCCAACATGAAGTTCGCGTTTTGGAACCTGATTCATTGGAGAAGGCATTAAGGTTGGCAAGAAAAGTTGAATGTAAAATTATGGCGACAAGGAAGCCTACCACTCAATTCTATAAAGAAGGAAGTGTTGCTACGCCTAGATTTCCACAACCTACAAGGTTGACACCACAACAATTGGAAGAAAAAAGAGCAAAAGGGCTTTGCTACAGTTGTGATAGCAAATACACTAAGGTCATAAGTGTGCTGAGAAGAAATTATTTTACATAGATTGTGAAGAGGAAGAAGAAAATGAACAAGAAGAGGATATACACCAGGAACCAACCCTAGAAGAGGAAGAAATGAGTTCAACCATATCGTGTAATGCATTGGCAGGAATTAGCACTCCTAAAACTCTCAAGATAGAAGGACATATCAAGAAGAAAAAGGTAATAGTGTTGATTGATTCAGGTAGCACCCATAATTTTATTCATTGTAAGGTAGCCAAGGAATTGAATTGTTTCCTATACCCAGCACCAGAATGTCAAGTGATGGTTGCAAATGGAGGAAATATAAATTTCTCTGGAAAATGCCATAATATAAAGCTAACCATGGGGGAATATGTATTGAATAGTCCAATTCTTTCCATTCCTATGGGAAGTGTTGATGTTGTACTAGGAGTATAATGGTTACAATATTTGGGGACGATAGCTTTTAATTTTCAAGAAATTTTCTTGAAATTTTCTTCAAAAGGAAGGGAAGTCGAATTACGGGGTATTGCAGGGAAGACGGGAAAGATAATAAGCTCTAATGTTATGAAAAATCTTCTCAAGAAAGAATAACGAGGCGTAATTGCACAATTATGCTCACTAGAAGTTCCAACATCAAAATCATCTATTTATGTAGATCTCCAAAAATTCTTGGACAATCATTCCAAGGTGTTTGAAACTCCCAAAGGAATCCCACCTATTCGTGATCATGATCATGCTATTCATTTGATTCGAGGAAGTGTTTCTCCAAACATCAAGCCTTATAGATATCCTTATGTCCAAAAGAGCGCAGTTGAATGTATGATTGCAGAAATGTTAGAGGCGGGTATAGTTCAACCTAGTCAAAGTTCTTTCTCTACTCCTGTAGTATTGGTACATAAGAAGGATGGATCATGGCACATGTGTCTGGATTATAGGGAGCTCAATAAGCTCACCATTAAAGATAAATTTCCCATTCCTGTGATTGATGAATTATTGGATGAATTACATGGAGCAATTTATTTTACCAAGTTAGATCTTCGTTCAGGATATTATCAAATTAGAATGAAGACTCAAGATATTCCAAAAACAACATTTTGAACTAGCGAGGGTAATTATGAATTTTTGGTCATGCATTTTGGCCTTACTAATGCACCTTCTACATTTCAAGGGTTGATGAATTCCATTTTCAAACCCTTCCTTCGAAATTTTTTTCTAGTATTTTTTTATGATATACTAATCTACAACAGGTCTTGGAAGGATCATGTTCAACATGTTGACAGGGTGCTCAAACTATTGCGGGAGAAACAATTATATGCAAAAACATACAAATGTTTCTTTGGAGTACAAGAGGTGGAATATGTGGGTCATATTGTATCTCACGAGGGTGTTAAGGTAGAACCTAACAAAATTAAAGCCATTAAGGAATGGAAAGTCTCCACAACCATAAAGCAGTTGCGAGGGTTTCTCGGGTTAACAGGGTATTATCGCAAGTTTGTTAATAATTATGGTAGAATAGCATCACCTCTAACAACATTATTGAAGAAAGATGAATTTTCATGGACCCTTGAAGCGACTAAGTCATTTGAACATCTTAAAGAGGAAATGTGCCTAGCACTGGTCTTAGCTACACCAAACTTCACAAAAACCTTTATTTGGGAATGTGATGTCTCAGGAAATGGAATTGGTGGCTTTTCAATGCAAGAAGGAAGATCCATTTCTTTTGAAATTTGTCTAATTAAAGGAAAGTATTCACAGAAACCTATTTATGAGAAGGAAATGTTAGCAATACTACATGAACTAAAGAAATGGCGAGCTTACCTAATGGGAAGACACTTCAAGGTTAAAATTGATCATGATAGTCTGAAACACTTTTTGGAACAAAGACTATCTTCAGAAGAGCAGAAAAAATAGGCCACAAAGATTTTGGGTTATGACTTTGAAACAATCTACAAAAAAGGGAAGCTAAATGTTGTTGCAGATGCACTCTCAAGAAAGAATGAAGCTGTGGAAGCATTTCTTTGTGACATTTCTATTATCCAACCAAATTGGATAACCGAAGCAAGCGATGAATGGAAGAAGGAAGAAGAAGTCTGGACACTCATTCAAAAGTTGCAGCAAGATCCTAGTACATGTGATACATTTAGTTGAAAAAATGATTCCTTATGGTAAAAATATCGCTTATATCTTTGTAAGAATTCCCAACTAAAACAAAATATTCTTTTGGAATTGCACACTTCTCCTTTAGGAGGACACTCGGGATTTTTAAAAACTTACCAGAAGGTGAAGAAAGAATTTTTTTGGGATGGACTTAAATCTGATATCTAAAAGTTTGTGGGGGAATGTTTGGTTTTCCAGCAGAATAAACTTGAGACAATTAAGACCTCAGGTCTTATACAACCTATATCCATTCCAAGTCAACGTTGGGAGGAGATTTCAATGGATTTTATCATAGGTTTACTTAAGTCTGAAGGAAAGAGTGTCATCATGGTGGTAATTGATAGACTAACCAAGTATGCACACTTTTGTGCATTATCTTTTCCATTTAAAGCATGTGAAGTTGCTACTAAATTTATGGACACAATTCAAAAGCTACATGGAAACCCAAGGGTTATTGTAAGCGACAGAGACCCCATTTTTACTGGAGATTTTTGGACGAAGTTATTTTCGTGTTTTGGTACTCAATTAGCTCATATCTTATCTTATCATCCTCAATATGATGGTCAAACTGAGATAGTAAATAAATTTTTTGAAGGATATATTCATTGTTTTGTAACTGATAAACAAACACAATGGGTCAAGTGGTTACCTCTCGCAGAATGGTGGTATAACACTTCCTTCCATATTACAGCAAAAATGACCACATTTATGGCACTTTATGGATATCATCCATCATCCATCACATCATCTTTAAGAGAAAATTCAAAGTTTAAAGCAGTGGAAGATCACATCGAGCATCAACAAGAAGTTCTCCAACTCTTAAAGGATAACCTGAATTTGGAAAAAAATTGAATGAAACAACATGCAGATCAACATCGCAGCGAGAGAAGTTTTGATGTAGAAGATTAGGTATTTTTACGGCTACAATCATACAAACAAATGTCCCTCAAACAAGCTAAGAAGGATAATAAATTATCGTCAAAGTACTATGGTCCTTACAAGGTGTTGCAAAATATTGGTACTATGGCATACAAATTGGAGCTTCCTTCTTCTTCACGAGTGCATCTAGTTTTCCATGTTTCATGCTTAAAGAAGGTTATAGGTGAAAATCTTCCATTTCAAAAAATATTTCCAGAACTTGATGAGGAAGGAAAAATCATATTGGAACCTGAAGCGGTCATAGAAAGAAGAACTCGACAGCTACGGAATTGATCAATTTCAGAGCATCTCATCAAGTGGAAGAACGTACCCACTTAAGATTCTAGATGGGAGGATAATAATTTTATACAGAAGCACCCAGAGCTACTCAAGCGTTGAGGACAACACTTTTTTGAAGGAGAGGGGAATGTTAGGTCCCTATATTACTAGTATAGTCCCTTACTATTGTTAGTGTAACCCCCTTATTGTTATTATTGTACCCCTGTAACCCCCATATTGTTATTATTCTGGCCTTAAATTATTATTGTTAGGTCGGATAGGATTACATTGTGGCCCCATGGAATCCTATATATAGAAAGGAGGTTTTGTAATTTGAATCATCCAAAAATTGTTCATTTATTTAATGTATTGGAGGTTTCCCCCTCGAAGTGGCTTATTTCTAAGGCATTGATATCTCTTTTCTTCTATTTTTTGAGCTGGTTTCACAACATATGTATCCCATGTACCAGTCCAAAGTTCTTCCTTCAAAGGCAAGGGACAAATGTACCCTCTTCACCGCATCACTAGCTACGTTTTGTGCAGTCCTACTTTCTGCGCAGTCCATACCGATTCTGCGACAAACTAGAACTGATCCATGTCTTAATCTCCCACACCCTTAAAGGTAGGCAACTTCATGTGTGCAGCCATGTCATCTTCCGATGGTGGCAGAGGTGTAGGTGAATTCTTACCCCTATGCTAGTTCGAAAGTGGTGTGGGTGGAAGACTCTACGCAGTTGTTTCTCTTACCAGACTGTAGAAATATCTATCTCATTATTTGTTAGTTTGATAGTATTTTCCACTTCGTGTCGTACTCCTGTCCATATCAGAGGTAATTCATTCGGCGTGGATACACAGAATACTCCTTTGGCACAATAATATCTTAATCAGCTGTGGTAAGGTCTTCAGAAACTTACCCCAGAAACCCTTCAAGAACCTTCACTCTGCTTCAGAGTAGGAGATGAACTGATCAATGGAAAATTATATTATGAACCCTCCTATCATAGTGTCCACCCAGTGGTCCACCGTGCGAGTGATGGTGTTATCAGTCTTCTCCAACTACTGGATCAATTCAGGGGTCCACTGTGTGACCTTAGCGTCCTTCTAACACTTCTAAAATTCGACCAACCTTGCGAGCGACTCCTGGAACTCGATCGCAATGGTTGCAAAGAGGATCTCATAGACCTCTGTGAAAATATACTTGTTCTTCCACTCTTCAGTGGTCAACCTCTTACTGCGATTTTATTTTACTACGAATTCCTAAACTTGTTGTTCAAACCATTCATCCATTTCTTTACTTTTAGGTTTCCAATACGACCTTCGCATTACCCGATCCCTCTCTCAAAATGCTCCTAGTCCTAGCAACGGAAGCATTTTTTGGCTTGAGAGGTCCTAACCTAGGTTCGGAGGTTAAGATTTTCAAATAAACCCCCATACTATTGGTCCTTTCGGTAGTGACCTGCTTTCACAAGCCAAAATCTCACCCAAAGCAGTATGGGAGGGTACTGGAACTAGGTTTCCGCACCCTAGGAGAGGTAGGTAATTCAATCAGAGTTGCGTTCGAATTCACAATTACCAAATTGCATACCACAGAACCCAGATCTACAGATCCCTTCGCATCCACATGCACAATATCAATTATAATCACATTAATCAGCAGATCATAAATTCACGGAACAATAACATAACTATCACAAATGTTCTTGCATAAAGTATAACAGACAGATCTAGATCATATGCCAATGCATCATAAGAAAATAACACAGTTAATTTCTTATCTTAACACAGAACCATGCATAACATAGCAGATATCATAGATTCACATTGACATATTCAGATATTCCAACAACCTTCTGCTTCCATTAATCCTTTAGATCCTTTTACAATACCCAAAACCCAACCTGCGCACACAGCAGTAGGGTCCGCACACAGCAGGACTGAGGATATTCTCTCACACAGCTAGCAGGAGTCATTTCCCCTAATAACCCAAACATATCTACTAATTCATAATTCGCACCAATCTTGATTCATACCTACCCATTTACTCAAAATGTCCTTCTATTTATAATGATCTAGCCTAATATTTCCTATGGTCCACAAATTGTGGTCTGTGGACTCTAGGTCTACCCTTTGACCCATTAAAATGATTTCAGGGCTTTCATCCACCCCAAAACCCCTGCACTAGACTAAAATATGCCAAAACTATACAAAAATACTCAAAACTGTCCCAATTCAAAGCCTGTGGAGGACCCTGTTCCAACATTTCGCAACGGAGTCCTTGCCACATTCCATATTTCCACCTTATAACTCCACCGATGCGATATAGCGGGACCCTTATAGGAATGTTACCCTTTCTTCACTTCCCATAACACATCGCAATCAATTTTTTTTATATTTACAGGTTAAGTCATCGCATGTTAATTAATTCAAGTTGTGATGTGATAAGTTAAATGTTGCGGAGTGCGATAAATCCTAAATGTTGCAATGTGCGGTAAATGCTAAACTTTGAGACGTGAAATAAGACTTAAAATTTGCGATCTGAGACATGGGTCAGACCTAATCGCACATAGAAAATAACAAAGTTTAATGTTAACCTTCTCGCTACTCATAACAAAGCCTGTGATCTACTGTCAGCAGGCAGGGCCACCTTTTCCTTACGACGTCATTCCCGCTCGTCGCACTTTGCACATTGCTAGTCTTAACATTTAACTTGCACTACTCATAACCAAGACTGTAGATCTAAGATTTGCGATGTGCAGGTGGCCCCCACCTCCATCCTACTGCGTTGCTCCCCACACTCCACACACCAGATATTTTAACATTTTAATCTTTGCCGCTCATAAACAAAATCTGCCAACCTACGATTGCGATATAGGTTGAGGCCCATCTGCGTTATCCTTCCCACAGATCCCCACCATCTCCACTCACCCCAAGACATCAGAGGGTCCATAATGATTTTTGGCCCCCTTCCACAGCAAAATGGTAACAAAGGTGGGGGGGGGGGGAGGGGGGTCTGAAATAGGCAGTATCCCACACCACTATTTCTGCTATGTGTCGCGCCTCAGCTAATTCACACCCCCCTTGTCGTTACCACTCACCACTCATGTCCCCCTCTAAAAAATAGTTGTTTTGTTCAAACAAAACAACCACCATTATTCCATGCCTGCCATCACTGCGTCGTGCCGACTCCCACCACCATTTCCTCACGTAGTCATTCCACACCATCTCTGCCCAATGTTCTGAATCATTTCAGTACGTTTCATGAGGAGGGTAGTGGATTTTTTGTTTTCAAGCTCTGATGCAAAAATAAGCGACGCATAAGAGATAGAGGCATATAGAGATAGAATAGCCATCATTACGGCCAACACACTCTACTCAGTAGCTTTTTCACCAGGCTAGAGCCAAGATGTCAGAGCCACCATGTCCTCTTCGACATCAGAAACGTTGAACTCTGATCATTTCACAATCAAATCGGATTATCATAGTAAATGCAACCACTGCTTGTCAGTGTTATATTATCACTGCATGCATGTTTCCACTTGTCCTAATTTTTTCTCGAATGTAATAAAATGACAACCACTTCAATAGACAAAGTAACTGACTTAATCTTTTTGTATAAATACTTCGTGCAGTAGTAGTATGAGTAGAGGCCAGGAAGGGAAAAAACCATTGTAATAGACTCATATGGTTGTAAGATCTCTCTTTTGGATGAATGAAAGACTATGTTTTTTTCTAGATTCTTGTGTTATGATCTGCGGTGACGTGCTTTCCCATGTAATTTGTTATTCTCCTATTTTCGCTTACTATTTTCTTTCTTTACTGCGGATAGAAATTTTTGTTTAGAATATACCGTGGGGTACCCTGTCCAGTCTTGAAATAATACTTTATGTTTTCCTCTAAGACCTGAATGCAGAATTCAGAGACGGTCTACTCTTCATTTACATTGAACCTTAAGCTCCTCCTCCTTTCCATTTCACAAGCTATTAAGATCCATTGACATGGCTAGCTTTCCTGGTTGCACCTGACCTTAGTTATTCATCCATTTGAATTTGTTTATACCTATTTGACTCCATAGCCCAATGGCCCTCTTATACTGCCTCAAACACATATTTTCAAACAGACCCCTATGCACTATTAACTAGCCTAAAATTTCCCCATAAAAAAATCTATATTTAACAAAGAGATCCCTCTATGAGCCTACGAAGTCTAGGTCCTGGAATCCAAAGTGGTTTGATTTTACCCCTACATAGTTCTGTCTTCAGCCTTTGAAAATTTACGGGAAGCTAACAGGAACCAAATACACTATTTGAGGAATTTTTGAGGGGAAAGCTTCCTCATTTAAGGGTTAATGATTCCTCATCATTGTTTATAAGTACCAATTTTAATTGGCCTCTAGCGGCATGCATTTTTTAGTATTACTGTGGAGAAAAGTTGTTTTCTGAAACCTCCACTTTCTTCTCTTGCAAGGATGTGCTTGGACTGATTCAATAATGAATATTGGTGCCATTTTTAGCTTCTAAGGCTTGGTTTCTTCCATAAGACACTAATTCCTCCTTGACCTTGGCCATCACAGGAACCTTAGAGCTCTCTTGCATAATTTATTTATGTTCTTTTCACTTCTTATTCACATACATCTATTATTTATGTTTTTCATCTTTTTGTCTTTAGTATTGTTTCTTTTCTGTCTGTAGGATAGAGTTAAATGATTTAAGTGAGTAATTTTGTAGGTTTTTTACAGGTTAAAAAGCATTTTTCATCCTTAGAATAACTTCTCAAGTTCATATTAATCATTAAGATACTTGTTATATCGAGGAAAATGAATTATTAAAGCTTTTAAATGATGGATGGATGTTGAAAATGGATGATGGTGATGGATTGTAATATTCCCAATTAGGAAATGCAGCAATAATGAACAGTTATGCAAAGAAATAATGCAGAACAACTATGTAAGAGTAGGGGGCCAATATGGAGGCTCTTTACTTACATTTATATCAGCAAAATATATGCACAATATAGCCCATGAGATGTACAACAGGAAATAGTAGATTTTTATAGAAGAAAATCCTCAAGAAGAGGTGCTGCAACCATGTATTATGACTGAAAAGAGCTTGACACCATTATTTTATTAGCTGCAACTTCTGTAGATTACACTTCACATATAGAGCAGATCTATGTATAAAATGTTAATCTATATTAGAACCATACACTAGATAGGCTCTTCTTCAAATCCCTTTTTGGGTTTTTAGCAAATCATGAAGTACAAGGAGTAGATTTGAGATCTAATGCAGCAGATCTGTAGAAATATTCACAAATTTATGAACATAGAGATCTGATCTGAAATATACAATATGATGATATCCTCCAATGGATCTCAAATGTGAAGGGAAGATCCCCAAAACATGAAAACCACTTCTCCAAAATACTATGCCAAAAGACCCTGCAACAGTACCCACACAAATAATGTAGTTCTGGAAGCAAGATTGCACTGTAGGCTCTAGAACATGTTTGGCCTCATGCCAAGATCTGAAAATGTAGCTCCAATCTGCCAATACTCTCTTTCCAGTGGGATAGAAGCCTTCCCCACTGAAAAGGAGCACTAGAATGGTCTAGATCTGAGTAGATCTAGCTTCTACTTGGTGTAGTTTACAAAGACAACCAAACCCTCAATAGGATCTGTGTTGTAGTTGGAAGAAGAATCTTGGCTTTCAACCTAATAGTGGAAAAGATATGAAAACTCTTCCAAGAGGCCTCTCAAGGAAAGAGGTGGTATTCCCAATCGAGAACACCCAGTGCTAAACAACACTATTCTCAGCTAAACAGCCAAAGAATGAGAAATGTCTAAACAGACAATATATTAAAAAATAACATAATCATCAACAACCTTCTCATGCTGCCATACTCTTCCTTTTATAAGTTTAGAGATTGCAAAACCCTAAACCATCTCAATGAAATAGCTCCTTTCACATGAGCCACCTTCAACTAAAACTATGTTGTGTCTCATTGATGGCCACTCCTCCAAGAAAACGTTGTTGATTTGGTCATGGTTGACCCAGTCAAAAGATTCAACCCCTTTCATACCTAAGAGTGCTTACTTAAATAGCCTAGATTTAGCTTTGTTCACATGTAGCATTGATTTATTTACTTTTCAGGAGTTTTATTGATCCTCCTTTACACATTTACATGAAACAGAAAAATAAAACAAAAATGAATATCCGCATTAGCTTGGGACTAATTGGGAATATTACAGTCCTCCCCTCCAAACTGTTGCTTGTCCTCAAGAAAATGATAAGGTGAGTGCTGCAAATTTTCTCCTCCTCCATTGGTGACACCATCATCATGTGTTAAGCTTCCTCCATAAGCTAAGTGTTCACCAATCCAACCCTCAATGAATTGTTCCTCCAAAGTTCTCATGAGATGTAAATAGTCCATCCCACAAGGAGTCAATAAATCAAATGAAACAAACATGGTTGAACCAATGCTCTCCCTGAAACATGTAGCATAAGAAACATAGAGAGTATCCATCCCATGAGGTACATACATGCCTCCCATCCTCCCTCAATACATTCCCATAAAAAGTACAAGTACATCAACAATGTATGGGAGTAAAACTATGTACAAACAAACAGAAATTTGTGCATATGGAGGTGGGTCATAGTCCCACATGTGGAACCAACAGAGTGCATCTCCTGCCTGCATCAGATCTAGATGTGGTAAGTGGTTTCCCCACCATTTACTTGTTGTACATGTTATCTCACGATGGCTGAAAGTGTGATATATATTTGGTGCCTTAGGGAAGCACCCATCATGATGAAAAATCTCCCTTTGTCCACTAAGGGAGTGGCCAAGTTCAGAAATTTTTGTGGCCCCACATTGGCCATGAAGTTTAAAAGATATAATACTCCTCCTTAGAGTCATGTCCTACACAAACATGGTGAAAGAGTACATACAATCAGAAAATAAAACATGTTTTACATGAGAATGTTCTTCACCAAAAATACTCCTCATAGAAATGCAGTGGTGCATAGATTCATCTTCTCTCTCAAAAGAAGGAAGAGATGGTTGAAACAACTCTTTCATAGAGTCATATTGTTGTCCCAACTCCACATGGTTCATGCATTCTTCAAAATTCTGATGTAGTCTTCTTTCAAACCTTCCCAATCAAAGCTCCTCATGATGATATTATAGATCTTCATGGAATACATGTGGCTGAAACATAACTCTTTATAAGCTCTCTGTAGTAACTTATCCTTGAGCTTGGAGGCTCTAGACAAGAAGATCCTCCCATGATGATATATGACACCTCCTTGGAATAAATATCCCTCTTCATGTAGCTGGTCATCAAGTACCATACAAGTGTGAAGATCTTTGGAATAATCCACCAACATTTGGGATTTCCAATACATACCTCAACTACTCAACAATGACAGTGTTGATTTTATATCAGCAGAAATGTTTTTCATGTTGTTGCTCTTCTCCTTAGCATTTCCCATGCCAAAGGTGTGTGTTGGAAGGCCATTCCTCCCATCCTTCTCCTCCCACAGTGCAGAACTAGAAATGAGAGTGAGTGATGATGATAAGGGAAGAAGATTTCCATCCTCCTTGAGCTTACCTGGGACTCCCAGTGTTGTAACTTTGTCTTCTAGTGCTCCAATCCCTCTTGGATCTAAGCTTCGAGCATCATGTTGTGAGGTATTCCCCACAAAATCTAAATTAGGTGGCCTCCCAGATGGTTTTCCACTAGATAAGTGTCCCATGCAGAAATCTTATGAACATGATAGATGGGACTGTAAATTCATTGCTTCCACTGTGCAAATCCATCTCTTATTTCTATGTGGAAGTGGTATGTGAGGGGTATGTATGAATGCCTTTGATCATTTGAGATTCACCACTCTTTTTGTACACCCATTCCATTTGTAAATCCTCCCAATTAGTGGTGAATTTCCCCAAAGTAATGAACCATTAAACACCCAAAATTACATTGGTGTCCGGTATGTCAACCAAAAATAAGTGATCAAGAAAAGTGTAAGTTCCTATGGTGACTGAAAGTGATGGAACATAATGCATGCATTGCATTTTTCTATCTCCTGGGACCAAAACAGAGAATCCCTCAAAATTATCAGTGGGTATTTCCCTCCTTTGTACAAGATAAGCATCAATGAAGTTGTGGGTGGCCCCACTATCAATCAATACAGAAACCCTCTGATTCAAGATTGAACCTTGAACTCTTAAGGTCAAGTACTTAGGTACTCCCCTCAAAGATGCAAGAGTCCCTCCAATAGGATCAAATGCTCCATTCCCATCTCCTGATGGTGTTGGATTTCCTCTACCAGTGTCAGTGCTGTGACCTTTTCTTCGTTCATCTTCTTCTTCCTCCTCCTCAATATCTGAGAAGACCTCTATGTAATGTGCTTTTCCAATAGCACATCCATGTCTAGGTGCCCATGATTCTTGGCAAGTGAAGCATAGCTTCTTCTTCCTTAGATCTCTCCAGATTTCATCATCAAGAGGCTTATTGTATGAGCTCTCCTTTGAAGGACCAGTTTTCTCTTCCTTTCATTTAGAAGGAAAAGAGGGCTTATGCTGAAAGTTTTCCTTTGCTTTTGGCAAGGCATCTTGAAGGAATCTAGCCCTCTCAATGGCATCATGCAGAGTAGTGGGCTTGGCAGAATTTTCCAACCCTTGAAGAGATTCATATAAACCATATATGAACACGTAGACCCTTCTTGCTTCAGACAAATCGGGAACCATAACAGATAATATTAAAAATTCATAAATTTAAGGCTCTGTATTACTTGATTGTTTTAACTTTGCAAGGCTCATGAATGTTTCCTCTGGATCTCTTGTGTCAAAACATTCCACCACCCTTTTATTTAACTCTGAATATGCAGTCACATTGGCATGACCCAATGTAGACAAGCCATAGAACCACCAGTCATGTGCTTCACCTTCAAAGTGTAGCACTGCAATCTTGATAGCCTCCATCTGAGGAACCTTGTTTAGCTGAAAGTAGATGTCAAGTTTTCCTATCCATGTTTTGGCAGAACACTTGGATGAACCATCAAAATTGGGTAAAAATAATCTGCCCATAGAGTGATGTCGATCATGATTCTGAGTGAATCCACCATCTCGAAGTTGATGCTTTGGTTTTCTTTTGTCCTTGAGGTGAAAAAATATTGAAAAACTCAGGTGATAATTGAATATCTGATTTTCAGACTCATATTCTTCAAAATAGTCTTCAAGGGATGCTTTCTCTTGAAACCCTTCATTTCCCACAGCCAAAAAGGTACGCATGGTAGAGCGTTCGGAAATTTGTGGCTGATGCACTGGTTGGTCATTCTAGTGGTGAGACATGCAAGAGTTTTCTCCAAGATGAAATTTGTTAGGATATTCTTTGATTCTGTCCAATCTCATCTCTTTGATCTCTCTAGCAAGATATTGCATGGCTCTAAAAAGGATATTTTCAAAGTGATTTCCTTCTTCATAAATTCCAGATTCGGGGATTTTACCCCCTTCTTTATCATCATTTGTGTAATGAAATTTCTTCTGTCTTATTTTTAGATATCTCTTCTCTCTATCAGTAAGAGGCTCTTCTTATTCTAAAGACATATTGGCTTCTTAGAAAGCACAGGCTGTGCCAAGATGATTGCTCTGATACCACTGTAATATTCCCAATTGGGAAATGCAACAATAATGAACAGTTATGCAGAGAAATAACGCATATCTACTTTGTAAGAGCAAGAGGAAAATATGGAGGCTCTTTATTTACATTTACATCAGCAAAATATATGCACAAGATAGCCCATGAGATGTACAACAGGAAATAGAAGACTTTTATAGAAGAAAATCCTCAAAAAGAGGTGTTGCAGCCATGTATTATGACTGAAAAGAGCTTGAAAATGTTATTTTATTGGCTGCAAATGATGTATATTACACTTCAGATCTAGAGCAGATATGTGTATAAAAATTTATATCTATATCAGATCCATACACTAGATAGGCTCTTCTTCAAATCCTCTATGGGGTTTTCAACAAATCATGAAGTACAAGGACTAGGTCTGATATCTAATGCAGCAGATCTGCAGAAATATCCAGAAATTCATGGACATACAAATCCGATCTGAAATATGCAATGTGATGATATCCTCCAATGGATTTCAAATGTGAAGGGCATATACCCAACACATGAAAACCACTTCTCAAAATAGTGTGCCAAAAGACCCTGCAATAGTACCCGCACAAATAATGTAGTTCTGGAAGAAATACTATGTCGTAGGCTCTAGAAAATGTTTTGCCTCATGCCAAGATCTGAAAATGTAGCTCCAATCTTCCAGTACTCTCTTTCCAATGGGATAGAAGCCTTCCCCACTGAAAAGGAGCACTAGAATGGTCTAGATCTGAGTAGATCTAGCCTCCGCTTGTTGCAGCTTACAAAGAAAACAAAACCCTCAATAAGATCTGCATTGTAGTTGGAAGAAGAAGCTTGGCCTTCAGCCTGATAGTGGACAAGAAATGAAAACTCTTCTAAAAGGCCTCTCAAGGAAAGAGGTGGGATTCCCGATCAGTAATAGCCAATGCTAAACAACACTATTATCAGCTAAAAAGCCAGAGAATGATAAATGTCTAAACAGAAAATATCTTCAGAAATAACATAATCATAAAAACCTTCTCATGCTTCCATACTCTTCCTTTTGTAAGTTGAGAGCTTGCAAAACCCTAAACCATCTCAATGAAATAGATACTTTCACATGAGCCACCTCCAAATAAAGTTGCATTCTGCCTCATTGATGGCCACTCCTCCAAGAAAACGTTGTTGATTTGGTCATGGTTGAATCAATCAAAATATTCAGCCCCTTTCACAAATAAGGGTCCTTATTTAAATAGCCTAGATTTAGCCTTGTTCACATGTGGCATTGATTTATTTATTGTTTAGGAGTCTTACTAATCCTCCTTTACACATTTATTCATGAAACATAAAAATAAAAATAAAAAATGAATATTCCCATTAGCTTGGGACTAATTGGGAATATTACATGGATTTTCATGGCCTAGATCCTCTTGGAGCATTTGAGCAAAGGAGGAGGAAGTCCAAGTTTGACTTCCTTTAACTAGGGTTTTGACCAATTTTATTATTTTGGTGCCAATTTGTTTTTTTTTGCTGTGTGAAAAGATATTAGAACACCTACATTCACTAGAGAGAGATACGTGGAGAAAATGCTTTTTTTTTTCTTTTCATTTTTTCTCTTTTCTTTTTTTTTTCTTTGAGCCTACTAGCTGCCTACATGAGATTTTAAACTAGTAGGTCTAGAAAGGTGCCTCAAAGGAGGTTTTCACCTAGTGCATTTTATTTTTCTCTTATTTTATCTTTTTTCCAACCCATTGATCACCTCATGGAGGTTTTCATTCAGTGACCCAATCCTAGGCACCTCAAAATAGGTTCTCACCTTGAGATTTTATTCTTTTTTCTTTTTTCTCTTTTTCCATTTTTTTTTATTTTTCTATCATACTCTACTTGAAAATAAAAATATCTTTCAAGAATAGGAATACTTCCAATGGAGCCTTCTTCACATCAATATGATATACAAAATCATGTGTAAACTTGAAATACATGCTTTGACATGAACCTGAATATGTGTAATATTCCCAATTAGCCATGAGCTAGTTGGAATATTAATTTTTGTTTTGTTGTTTTGTTTTATGAATAAGAGGACAATGGAGGTCCATAATTCTCCTTCATAATGAATAAATCAATGCCAATGTAAAAGGAAAACATCTTGGCAGCTTAAATAAGCACCCTTAGGTGTGAAAAGGGGTTGGAACATCTTGACTAGGTCAACTTTGACCAAATCAACAACGCTGTCATGGAGGAGTGACAATCAATGAGGGACAATGAAGTTTTAGATGGAGACACCTTGCATGGAAGGAGGTTCATTAATGAATGAGACTTAGGTTTTGGAAGCTCTTATCTTATAAAAGTAAGAGGATGTAATCCATATAATTCATGTTGAGTTTATGATATTTTGATATATGGTCTGTTTAGACAATATAGCTTTCTTTGGTTTTTTAGCAAAGATTGCAAGTGTTGTTTATCACTAGGTGTTCCTGATTGGGAATCCCACCTCTTTCACTGAGTAGATCTTGGAAGAGTATTTTACCTCACTTCCACTATCAAGCTTAAGACCAAGCTTCATCTTACATCTACATTGTAGATCTTGTTGAGGGTTGAGTTGTTTTGCAGGTTGTAGTAGTGGAGACCGCATTTTGTTCACTTTAATGTTTATTTTCAGTGGAGAAGTGTTCCTTTCCATCAGGAGGATATTGAGGAAGGACCTTGATCTTATTTTCATATATTTTCATTAGGCCATATATTTATTTTCCCCTACAACGTAGTTTCTTTCCAGATCTGCATTATTTTGAGGAGGAGTTGCAGGGTACTTTCAATACACCATTTGGAGAGGAAGTTTGGTAGAGAATGGGTCAACCTTTCATATAAGAGATCTATTTGAGGAGGAAGCATTATTTATTATATCAGATCAGTGACACTTTCCAGATCTATATGTTGCAGTGGATCTTCAGTCCTAGGGCTTATATTCCCATCTTGTACATGGTGTATTTCTAAAAACCCTTGAAGGGTTCTTCATTGGAGGTTGTATAGAGCCTAGATCTGTATTAGATCTATATTTTGAGGCATATATCAGCCGATGATATGTTTTGTATTCATTTGTTGTAGCAGTACTTTTAAAACTGTGTTTTAGCAGTGTTCCGACATTTCGATATATAGTAGCAGCACCTCTTATGAGGATTTGGTCTATTGGAGGCTTGTTATATCTTGTTCTACATTTTATGGCCCATTTATTATGTATATTTTTCTACTGATTTTATGATTGTAAGGTCTCCATATTGGCCTCTTTATTTTATATGATGATTATCACTGTTATTCCAAAATTTTGCACTATATTCCTGCTTTTCCCATTTAGAAATATTACAGTAGTGTTAGAGCATAATCTTGGCTCAGCCTGTGTACTTCAACCATTATGTCATCTAAGGAGGCTTCTCATAGGATGTTGAAGATATATTGAAGAGATGAAGGAAAAAATTCATTATTAGGAAGGACGGAGTTCTCAAAAAAATTTCTTCAAACTATGCAGTGCATTAACAAAGACGTCAAATAGATGAGAATGGAGAGATGTAGAGATTCTCTAAGAGGGATTGTACATGAAGAAAGCTCCAGATTTTCACATTATGGCTATGAGAATTTAGCTACACCATCATACCTATAACGTGGTACCATACCTTCATTCTTGGAAAGAGGAGAAGAGGAAGGAGACACACCAAAGGGGGAGACTCTTGGTGACTATCTTCAAGAGTATGAATCTCAATCTTAGAGGTTCAGAGATCATCTAAACTTCCAAGGGTTTTGTAGGATCAAGGAGAATAGGAGACCTAGCAATCACAATAAAAGCAAGAGGTGCAAGCAACATTATTTGGGTAGATTTTTTTATCTAATTTTGATGGGTCACCTAGATTAATAGTTAGGGCTTGGGTGAGAGAGTTGGACACCTATTTGCAGCAGCACCAAGTATCAAAAGATGAAGCCATTAGAGTAGCAGAACTGCATCTTGAAGTTAAGGCTTATACCTAGTGGTTTTATGAAAATTCTTCCTTGAATCATGTAAATGTATCTACTTATGCAAAGTTCACTAGGAGGTTAGTGAAAAAAATTGATGCAAAATGTTCTGAAACATCCTTGGTTGGGCTAGCCAAGCCAAAACAAATAGAACCCTTACATGAGTTGGAAGGATCTATAAACCCAAATCCACTTCAAAATACTACTAAGGGGGTTAAAAACTTGCTAAATACCTTGCTAAATGCAAGATCCTCACTCCAAGAGGAGCTCCCTTTTCAAATGGAAGACATGGAGGTCTCTTTTTCAAATGAGGATCAAGACAAAGAGCCTCATAATGATGATGAGGTACCCTCCATAAATGATGAAGAGAAAGAAAGAGGTAACAAAGTTGTCACATCAGGAGCAGATCTAGTACCTCATGAAGAGTAATATGGAGAAATTACTCCAATGAGAGGAATTCTTGTACCCTTGCAAGAAGTTCCAAAGAACCTCATATGTGAATATCAGGGCCCAATCCATGAGCAGCATGTGCCAGCATTGATAGATTGTGAGATATTGCAGATAAAAGATAGGGAGGATGGTCAACATCATATGACTAGGAGCACACACCCATCTCTATTTTAGGAGGTTGATGCACAGAAGAGGTAGGATGTTTTGTGAAGTGCAAGAAAGGACCTAACCGTCCCATATATTATGCACATGACTTTTTCCCATGGGAAATTATCGTTTTGTGGAAAACCACCTAGGAGGCCTCCTGATCCAGATTTTGTGAGACATGTCTCACATCATAATGCATCGTTGATAGATCTAGGAGGAATGGGAACATTACAAGGCCATGATACAGCGCTGAGAGTCTTGGGTAGACTCAAGGAGGAGGGAGACATTCTCCCAACATCATCATTACCCACTCTCATTTCAGATTCTGCGTTGTGGGAGGAGCAACATAGGAAGGATAAAAACCTTCAAACATATACCTTTGGCATGGGAGATGTCAAGGAGGAAGACAACCATATGACATATTTTCTTTGTGATATATCATTAGCGTTGTCACTATGGCGGATAGATCCCTATTGGAAATAGCAACTGTTGGTGGATTATTCCAAGGATCTTTTTACATGCATGATACTTGATTACCAGCTACATGAGGAGGGCTACTCAGTCCAAAATGAAGCCATCTATTTTCATGGTAGGATATTCTTATCTAGAGCCTACAAGCTCAAGGAGAAGTTGCTACAAGCTGCACATGAATACTTTCTCTTTATCCATACTTATTCCATCAGAGCCTACAACACTATCATGGACAACTACAATTGGGAAGTTTTTGAAGAGGAGCTATATCAGCATTTGAAAATATGCATGGACCATCTGGAGATGGGAGAGATACATAACTAAATTAAGGAGTTATCAAAACCACCTCTTTCCTATTTTGGAATGAGAGGGGATCTACCTATGGAGCACTCCATTTGTATGAGAAATTTTTTTGGTAAGGAACATGCTTATGTACATGATCTTTCATTTGATGAATATTTGCATTCCTTTACCATGTGTATGCAAGCTATTTCTCCAAGTAGGAGCATTATTCCATATAACATTTATGGCCAACTTTAGGCCATAAACATTTTTGAACATGTCCACTCCCTTGGAGGATATAAGGAGATGTTGTATCATTGTGGGTGCACTCCAAAGGCACCAAAATTTTTTCACCTTTTCAGCCATTGTGAGAAGACTTGGGCAACAATGAAGTGGTGGGGAAACCACTTACCACATCATTATCTGATGCATTCAAGAGATATACTGCACTGGTTCCACATGTGGGACTATGACCCACCTCCATTTTTGCATATTTCTGTTTGTATGTACTTGGTTTTGATCCCATACATTGATGATGAAATTATTCTTTTTATGGGAATGACTAGAGGGAGGATGGGAGGATTGTATGTGCTCTACGGGAGAGAGATTATCCATGTTCATTAGGATACACATTTTAGGGAGAACCTTGGGTAGACCACGATTGTTTCATTGGATATATTGCTTCCTTGTGGGATGAATCATTTGCATCTCATGAGAAATTTGGAGGAGCACTTCATGGAGGGATGGATTGGGAGATGCTTAGCTTATGAGGGAAGCTTATCACATGATGGTGTGACCAATTATGGATAGTTTCAGGACTCACCTTGTCATTTTCTTGAGGATAAGACACATTTGGGAAGGGAGGACTATAATATTCCCAATTAGCCATGAGCTAGTTGGAATATTAATTTTTGTTTTGATGTTTTTTTTTATGAATAAGAGGAAAATGGAGGTCCATAAGTCTCCTTAATAATGAATAAATCAATGCAAATGTAAAATGAAAACATATTGGTAGCTTAATTAAGCATCCTTAGGTGTGAAAATGGGCTGGAACATCTTGTCTGGGTCAACTTTGACCAATTCAACAGCGCTATCATGGAGGAGTGGCAATCAATGAGGCACAACAAAATTTATATGGAGACAAATTTCATGGAAGTAGGGTCATTAATGAATGGTGCTTAGGGTTTGGAAGCTCATATATTATAAAAGGAAGAGGATGACAGCCATATTATTCATGCCGATTTTATGAGATTTCGATATATGGTCTGTTTAGACAATATAGATTTCTTTGGTTTTTTAGCTAAGATTGCAAGTGTTGTTTAGAAATGGGTGTTTCTGATTGGGAATCCCACCTCTTTGATTGAGTAAATCTTGGAAGATTATTGTACTCCACTTCCACTATAGTGCAGATCCTATTAATGGTTGAGTTATTTTGCAGGTTGCAGCAGTGGAGACCACATTTGGGTCTTTTCAGTGCTTATTTTGAGTGGATAAGGGCTCCTTTCCATTGGGAGGATAGTAAGGAAGGCCCTTGAGATTATTTTCAGATCTTGGCATCAAGCCATATATTTATTTTCCCCTACAATGCAATTTCTTTCCAGATCTGCGTTATTTTGAGGGAGGATTTGTAGGGTGGTTTCAATACACCATCCAGAGAGGAGGTTTTCTAGAGAAGGGATCAAAATTTCATCTAGGAGATCTATTGGAGGAGGCTACATTATTTATTATATCATATCAGCCATAGTTTCTAGATCTATATGTTGCAGTGGATCTTTAGCTCTAGGGCTTAGATTCCCATCTTGTACATCGTGTATTTCTGAAAACCCTTGAAGAGTTCTTCATTGGAGGTTGTATAGTGCCTAGATCTATATTAGAACTATCTTTTGAGGCATATATCAGCCCATGATATTTTTTATATTCATTTTCTGTAGCAGTGCTTTTAAAACTACACTGTAGCAGTGTTCCAACATTTTGATATATAGTAGCAGCACCTCTTATGAGGGTTTTTTCCATTGGAGACTTGTTATACCTTGTTCTACATTTTATGGCCCATTTATTATGTATATTTTCCTACTAATTATATGATTGGAAGGTCTCCATATTTTCATATTGCTTTGATATGATGATTAACATTGCTACTCCAACATTTTGCACTATATTCCTACTTATCCCATTTGGGAATATTACAATATGAGATGAATTTATTTCACTGAGATTGTATCAATTACTGTTGAAGAATAGTCTATTGCTACAAGCTACTAATTTTATGGAACCATATTTCAATAAAGCTTTCATGCCCTTGTTTTTCTTTATCATTGGGATCATTCTTCATGTCTCCTTTTACCATGAAATTCAAATATTACTCTTTCTGTTGATTATTCTTTTGAATACACGGAGCATCTGATTGTAAACCTGAGGGAATATTCTTAGCCTCTAATTATGATGTCTTCTCTCCATCAAGTGCAAGCCATGAATCTTTGATCTCCTCATTTTAATATTCTTATTGTCGATGTTGTCCTTTAATGACATCAAGAGAATATCTTTTTTGCAATACATTTCTTGAACTAAGATGAATAACGTTTAGATCAAGAGGGTATGTTTGGTTGTATTGTACCTCAACATTGTAAGTGGGTTGAGATACTTCATTGTGGGGTTTTCGAAATGGTGGTACAGGTAGTTGAGAGGGAGTGGATCTATGAAATGGATGTGGCTTAAGTTTTTCTTATGGTGGAGGTGGATGGGAAGGATAGTATGGATGTTTTACTATGGAGTACATTGAGGAAAATATTGAGGATATTGTGGATTTTTCACATAGGTTCCTTTCCAACCTTGTTGCCAAGATTCATTTTCAGGTTGATATTACCAAGGTTTCCAAGGAGGGATTGTGTTCCAATTAGTTTGAGATGGATGTGAATAAGCTTAAAATTTTGAAGTAGGTCCTTGCACCATATCAAGTTCCCTAGGTGGCCATGGTCTTCTTGTAGCTACATAACATAGCTTCTACGGTGATTGAATTTCTCCATTTTCTTCCTAGTAAAATTCATTAAATCTTGGTAATGATGAAAAAATTTTAGTAGCATTTGGTTCTGCATGGATAACAGAAATATCAACATCTTATTTTTTCTCATTTTGTATTCTTAACTTTT
Source organism: Pinus albicaulis (assembly GCA_034641835.2). Taxonomy (NCBI): domain Eukaryota; kingdom Viridiplantae; phylum Streptophyta; class Pinopsida; order Pinales; family Pinaceae; genus Pinus; species Pinus albicaulis. The sequence continues at coordinate 365,931,535 of CM076576.1, forward strand.
GTACTTGTTCACTTAGATTGTTAAGAATTTTTTGTCTAAATTTATCAACCAAATATTCAATTTCATCTTCACTTACCAATGTTGATGTTGATTTACTTACTCTTTCCCTTCGTTTTGCTATGTTTCATAAATTTCTTCAAATGATAATTGGTAGACATCTCCTTTACTCATGAGATCAATGAGATCAATCCACTCATCCCTAATTTTTCTAAATAAGAGGGTTTTTAGTGTGTCAAATACAAAAATGATGTAATTTTTCCATCTTAACATTATACATGAACCTCTCTATTAGGTCTTCAAGGTTATCATCTTGTTTTTGATTCATTCTAAATATTTCTTCCTTAAGATCATTTTATTTATACTTTTATAGAAACATCTTTTGCATATCATTCCATGACCTTATTGAATTAGTACCTAAACTCGTGAACCATTTAAGAGCTCTATCCTTCAATGTTGTAGGAAATAATCTCAATTTTTGAGTGCGTGATAAGTAGCCATAATATCTACAAAGTGTTTCAAAATCAAAGAGAAAGGTTTCCTGATCCTTTGACGCCATACCATGGAAGTTGGGAAGGAAAGATGGAGGGATATTCTTCATATGCACACTGACATGAGTATCTTGAATGGGAAATCCAAGAGGATCTTCTTCATTTTCATCATCTCCATCAATTTCTTCTACCCTCTCTTCTATCTCTTCTTCTTCTACCTGCAAAAGTGGATGGTGATGTGGTTCTTACTGCACCACGTGATCAAAAGGGAGGAGGGGGGGTTGTTGTTGGAGAAGTAATTTTAAATATTTTTTTGAATATGATTGCTAGTACAATGTAATTTTATGTTTTGAAATGAAATATTTCTAATGAATTTTGTTGTTTTTGTGAAAGAAAATAAACGAATCAACTAGGGAAGAAAAAAATTCAGAATTTGACATCTCCCCAGCAACATCACCAAAAAATGATGAGTGTTATTATTGCAACAATAATGCTAGAACTACCAAGGATACCAACTTTAATTATCAACATGCAGTACATAAAAAGTTAAGAGGTATCAACACTATATGTGCAACATAAAATGCATTCTTATTTTGTTGATCTAAAGTAATGGAGTGAATTTCATGAAATCAAATCCTAAACTGATCGTAGAAATGGAATTTTTGCTTTGAAAATAAATTAATCCTAGGCAAGAACAACAATTTGTAATTGTAACCCTAAGAGCATCAATTCAAATAAACAATCCTAATCTATTTGGTGAAACTACATGTCCTAAGTGGTTTTTATTCTTCCTCAATCATGTATTTATATCATAGGGGTCATGATTTTATCCTAAGAGACAAAAACCAAACCTTGGCAGAAAATATAGTCAAGTTTATACATGATACAAGAGTGCTAGAAGAAACTCTATTTTTGCTACATGAAAGTCTGTTTTGGAAATAACTCACCGAATGACTAAGTAAATCAAATGAATATCAGATGAGAAAATTTGTGTTATTAAGTATGATGTATTAGGTCTCCATTCGAAGTGGAATCACTCTGAAAAAGCTCTGTTGAGATGCACTAAAAAATAACATAAATTGACTACTCTAAAATCTAGAAATTCAAGAACTAGTGAGCTAGTTAATATATCATATGCATAACCTAATCAAGTGAAAATGAAATGGGGTAAATATTTTTATTAAATTTAATATTATTATGACCTAATAAAAGTGGAGTAAATTCAAATGGATCTCATTAACCCCTTCTAAAAAATAGCATAATTTTACTACTATTTTGCTACAATGCATTTCCAGAAATTTTATATTAATGAACGAGTAACCAAATCCAGGTAGCTTAATGATTAATATGACCTTCCAAAGTTATTATAATTAATAATTATTTTGAACATGTAAAAAGCCCACGAAAGAACTCACTTAAATAATTTAACTCAATCCTACAACAATAAAAGAAAAAATAATAAATACATAAATATGAAAAGCAGAAATAAGAGATGTATGTGAATAAGAAGTGAAAATAACAAAAATAAAGTGTGCAAGAGGGATTTGAGGCTCCTAGGATGGCCAATCCCAAGGAGGACTCAGAGTCCTATGGAAGAAACCAAGCCTTAGAAGATAAAAATGGCACCAATCTTCATTATTGAATCAGTCCAAGTATATCCGTGAAAGAAAAGAAAGTGGAGCTGTCAGGAAACATGTTTTATCCACAATAAAAGTAAACAATACATGCACCTGGAGGTAAAATTAGAATTGGTAATTATATAAAATGACGAGGAAGCATTCCCCTTGAAAGAGGAAACTTTCCCCTACAAAATCGTGAAATATTGGATCTATTTCCCAACACTAAGAGTTTTTTGTAGATGACCAGGAACACATTCCTATATTTTATCAATCATCGGAGTTCCAGAACATCTCTAGAATTTCTTAATTATTTCATGATATTTTATTAATTTATTCTCCAATATTGATCCTTCGGTAGTATGGAGCAAGTCCCTAAGTTATCTCCTTCTCTGAATCTTGATAATATGCCCAATATTCTCACAATATCCTTCAAAATTTGATCTGAAATGATTGTATTAGTTTTTTTGTGGTAAGTGTATTTTCAGTTTAAAAACATGTGCATAATTGGTTCATTAGTTTTCATAAGGATTAAGGAGTTTAATGATGACTTCTAGATGATTTTTAGTGAATGAGAAGCATAAAACATGCTTAAATAAAACTGAACAACAGTGTAAGATAGAGAAATAAGTCAACACATGAAACTTACACACCAGGCATGATGAAGTAGTTCACCCCTCCTGGGCTACATCTGCTAGTCCAGCTCCCTATATCTTTTCCACATTTCATTATGCTCAAAATTTTTCTATTACATGTAGTTACAGTGCTCTAATGGTTTTTTTATGTACACCAATGGCTCCATAATGCTCCAATTAGTAAAAAATGACTCTTCATTCACTCACAATGGTCAAAAATTGGGCCTCTTATACTTATTCCCAGTTTCACCTAGGAAAGCTCCACTAAAAATGGAGCACTCCACTTAACTGGAGTTAAAATAGGAAATCCCTCCATTTTAGGCACACCCACTAAAATCACCGCCGAGTTGACCGCTGCATTAAAATTTTGCGGTTGGGGTGGCCACATGCACACCCCAAAATCGTGGGTAGCTGTGGTGGTTAGTGGAACTCAGTGCATAAACCGCAGTTGATTTGTTTGACTGCATGTTGAGCTGGCAAGTTAAATTGTTATCTATGTGGTTTGGTTGGAGTTGACTTTTCCATGTGACATTGCTATGGAACTGCTAACGGGTTGGGACCATAGGTGGTTCCCAAACCCCAACATGAATTTTAATACACATTAAATGGAACCCATTTCCCTACGATGTTAAGAACCATCGTCTAGAGAAGATGGTAAACCATACGTGTGCCCAGTGGGAGGTCTGGGGCTCGATTCCTGCAGATCCTCAATAGAATTTTAGTTTGCAGTAGTAGGGCCACGTGGTGGCCTTAGGGTTGGCCATGTAGCAGCTTCTCATTAGCCCTCCAAACTATACAACCAATAATACATTGACACTTGTAAAACCACGATTGGTCCTAAGAAAGGAATATTCCATTCCATGGAATATTCCTTTTTTGCTGACTATACCTCCACCTTGTTGACTGTGCATCCGAATCAATCCTGGGAAAACTATCGCAATTTTACCTGGCATTTCGATCAGAACGTGATATCTTCCTCATATGACATTGTTTTTTCAAACCGTTTGTGGCACCGGAATCAGGAAGAAGATATCTAAGAAACCATACTTGTTTCAACCCAATCCTGTAACTTTGAATTTTGAGCAAAATTTATGAACTCTTGATCATTCTTCCCCATTGGGAACCTTTTGGACCCCAAAATACTTGATTACATGTTCAGTAGATGAGGGTAAAACACCCTTTCCTTTCAAACCTCCATCCATTTTTCCTTTCTTGGTTTAGTGCCTTTGAGCCCAACTCGAAGGTAGTCAACACTTCCCCTCTTTGATGCTCTTGTACTCCTATCAATAATTGTATCTTCTTTGAGCTCATCTAGAAATTCTGACGAGAAATCTTCAATAGAAGGTAGTTTAACATCACTTCATTGATCAACAATCAAAGGTGGCTCATACAAGTGTATGTTTTCAACATTAACAACTGAATACATTTGCATGTAAGAAGGGAAGTCAAGTTGGAATGCATTATTTACAACTTTCTTTATGATCTCGAAAGGACCATAGTGAATGGGTTTGAGCTTTTTACCTTCCCCTTGCATCCTTTCTTTTCTAATGTGCAACCATACCTCATCTCCCTCTTCAAACTTGTGATCAACTCACTGTTTTTCATGCCTCTCTTTGTATTTTCTTTGACTTTTCTCAAGCTGTTCTTGAACCTGTTGATGTATAATCTGCATTTTATCAATGAACTTTTGACCCTTATCAATATCATTATGGCCATAAATTACAACATCCTTCCCAATGATGGATTCTAATGGCGATTTTGGAAAATACCCAAAGCATACTTAAAAAGGTGAGGTTTATGTTGAAGAGTGCTTTGCCTAGTTGTAAGCGTGTTGAATGTAATGCAGTTGTTCATCCCACAACTTAGGATGTTTGTTGCAATATCCTCTCAATATATGCACAACTGTTCTATTCACCACATCGGTTTGTCCATCTATTTGTGGATGAAAAGCGATACTCTTTTCAAATTTGTGTCCATCATTCTCCATATATTTGACTAAAAATTCCCAATGAACCTGGAATCCCTGTCACTAACAATAGAAGTGGGAAATCCATAATGAACCCAAACATTTTGAAAACAAATTTCAGTAGTTTTTTCAGCAGTAATGGTTTTATTACATGGCATAAGTATACACATTTTATTCAATCCATCCAAAACTAAAAAAATATAATCATGCTACTTTCTTGACATAGGTAGACCTCCAACAAATTCCATGGAGACACTCTCCCATGGCCTTGATGGTGCCGGTAGTGGTGTGTACAATCCAAGCTTCCTATTACTAGGATTACTTGTTGCACACATAGAAAAATCTCTTATAAAACGTGACACACTATCTATCATGTGAGGCCAATAACAATGCCTCTGTAGATGTGCCATTGTTTTGTTTTTCTTACCCCAAAGTGTCCAGCAATAAGAGAAGAATGAGCTTCTCTTATGACACTTAGCCTCTCTCCATGTGGAATACATAGCTTTCCCAAATGAAACAACAAATTGTTATGCATGTGATAATATTTTTCTTAAACTTGTTTACCTTCACTCAAACTATCATACGCATCTTTAAATTCAATTTCATGTGCATATTGTTCTATGTAACTTTGATGGACAAAAAAATCATTTTTGAGTAAAGTAGAAGCACTAATGATTGGTATTGAAAGCATATCTACAACTTTATTGGAAATACGTTTCTTGTACCTTATAACCAAGTCAAATTGTTGAAAAAATCCCATCCACCTGAAATGTCTTAATTGTTGCAATTTTGTTTTCGACTAGATGTACTGTAATGGTTGGTGATCGGTATGTAAAATAGTATCTTTACCCATAAATTAGTGTTTCTACTTCTTGAAAAATTTTACCAATTCATATAGCTCTTTGTCATATGTAGGATAATTAGTCACAACACCATTAAAATTTTCTGAATGGAAGGCGATAGACTTACCATGCTACAAAAGTATTGTGCCCATGGCATAATTACTAGCATCAGTCTATATCTGAGATGGTTGTCTCCAATTTGGTAATGCAAGGACTAGAGCTGAAATGATCTTGTCCTTTAAAGCTTAAAAATTTTTCTGATGTTTGCCTCCCCACTGGAAGCCTTTCTTCACACTTGTCACCGAATGCATAGGAGTTGCGATGGAAGAAAAGTTAGCAATAAACTTCCACCAATATTGAGCTGCACCTAAGGAACTTCTTACCTCGGTTGCTACTTTGGGTGTGGGACAATTCACAATGGCCTCCACTTTATAAGGATCAATCCTCAATTCTCCTCCTATTACAATATGTCCCAAATAGACCAAAAAATTATTTCCAAGCTCACATTTTGACATCTTAAGAAACAATTTCTCTTCCTTCCAAATATCAAGCACTCTATCCACATGCAAGACATGATATTCTCTTGTTTTGCTGAAAGTTAAAATTTCATCTAAGTACATAATAACAAATTCATCAAGGAATGGTCACAAAAAATTATCCATAACTCGCATGAAATTTGTCAGTGCATTACATAAACCAAAAGGCATAACTAGCCACTCAAAGAGTCCTTGTTTGGTTTTGAATGCAGTTTTCCATATATCACTTTCTGCAATTCTTACTTCATGATATTCACTTCATAAATCTAACTTAGTGAAAATTTTTGCATATTTTAGCTTATTAAGGAAATCATCTATTCTTGGGTGTGGGTTACGATTTTTTACTGTAATCTTGTTCAAATCTCGAAAATTTACACACATGTGCCAAGTCCCATCTTTCTTTGGTATCAAGACTATGGGTGAACCACATGGCAAGGTGCTTGGCCTTATGATTCCTTTATCCAACATCTCTTTTTTTTTCCTCTTTATTTTAGCATTCTCCATTATTGACATGTGATACATACCAATGTTTGGAAGAGGACAATATTGCTGCAACTGAATCTGAAGATGAATTTTTATTTTTGGAGGTAATCGTGTTGGCTCCTGAAACATCTCATGATGTCCATTAACCACATAATATAAATATTATTTCAACTTAGGATCACATCCTTCAAAATATTTGTGATTAATATCAGCTTTAGGCTTAATCATAAGATGAACAAATTTCTTACTTGAATTTACTAGCCTCTTTACCTATCTAACATTTACCATAGCAATATTTGTCTTCTTGCGATGTGCTCTAACAATGAACTCCTTGCCATTTTTGAATAAATGATACTTGTTCTCATGGTGATAGAAAATCGATTTCCTGTCATACAAGTAAGGAATCCCTAATATAATACTATTTGTGTCAAGCGAAACCACATCTAATTCAAGTGTGTCAACAAAGTTTGTAGTGATTGCAAACCTCAATATACATTTCTTTGAAACCTGTAAATTTGCATCCTTACAAATCCATCCCAATGGATATGGTTTTGGATGTGGTATGGTCTCCAGGTTAATTTTCTTGACCAGGTATTCAGAGATTAAGTTTTCTTGTGACCCACTGTCAAACAATGTGTCAACATCTGTATGCTTGGATATGACCCTCACATAAAATAGTTATATTATTTCTTCTTCATTTGGAGTGTTTATGTGATAGTTTGATGTACTGGTACTGGGTTTGGTTTCAATTTATTTTCCCTTCATGTTATTCAATCCCATGGCTGTAATTTTATATTCATCACCTCAATCAGTTCCTAAATCATGTTGAGTTGTAGTAGTAGTTTTATGTTTCCCTTTGTTATTAGGTTTCTTTGGCCTCAATTCAGGATGTAATTTCCAACAATGAGTTTCATCATGGCATTCTTTTGAACAATGTTTACAAAACACCTTTCCTCCCTCTTTCTTAATAGATGCATTATTTTTTTTTTACCTTTTGAGGTCTTTTCCTTGGCTTTACCCTTAAAAGGTTTCTTTCTACCCTCATCAGAAATGTTCTTCCATCAAGCTTCTAGATGTGTGGCCTAAACACATAGTTATGTAGACTGGTGGGGTTAAGCACAATAATAGTATGATTTAGGTAGCTATGTAAGCCTTCTATGTGCTTTAACAAAGTATCTTGGCTCTGCATATCCACCCCTTATAAAAGAGATCTTCTCCTAAATTGATCAGTTTATTCTTGCACATTTTTTCCCTTTAATTACCTAAATTTATGAAGTTCATGATGGATTTATGCATATGAGCTAATGGATAAAATTGTTGTTTAATAGAAGTAATGAAATCTGACCATGATAGAATAATATTACCATGTTCCTTGATTTCCTCCTTTGTCTTGGCTTTCCACCAAACAAGTGTTGCACTTTCCATTCTCAAATAAGCTGTTAAGTCCTTATATTAATAGTGTAGTCCCTTATTATCTTAGTGTAGCCCCCCTTATTGTTATTTTTATACCCCTGTAACCCCCATATTTTTATTATTGTGCCCTTACATTATTGTTGTTAGGTCGGCTAGGATTACATTGTGGCCCCACTAGCATTACATTATGGCCCCATGGACTCCTATATATAGAAAGGAGGTTTTGTCATTTGAATCATCCAAGAATTGTTCATTCATGTAATGTATTGGAGGTTTCCCCCTTGAAGTGGCTTATTTCTAAGGCGTTGATATCTCTTTTCTTCTATTTTTGGAGCTGGTTTCACAACATTTGGTATGAGAGCTTTGGATTCTAGGGTTTCGTTGCTCCAAATAGGTCATCATCGAATTTTCGCTATAAATTTTTTTCTATGAAGGTTCAGAAGCTGAAATTTTTAGAGTGTGGAGCCGAAGTCCTGAGGAACATCTTCAAAAAATTTCAGAGCTTGGTTCACAATATTTTCAGAGATATGATCTGTGGAAGTTAGGTATTTTTGCAGGCTCCTAAATTTCACTTAAAACAGTCATCGCGGAAATTTTACTATAAATATTTTTCTATGAAGGTTAAAAATTGTAACTTTTTACAGCGTGAAGCCAAAATCCTAAGGAACAATGTCGCAAAATTTCAGAGCTTGGTTCGCAATATTTTCGGAGATATGATCTATGGAAGTTAGGGCATTTTGCAAGCTCCTGAATTTAACCTAAATAGGTCTTCGCAGAATTTTCGCTATAAATTTTTTTCTATGAAGTTTCAGAATTTAAAATCCAGTGAAACATCGCCACAAAATTTCAGAGCTTCGTTCGCAATATTTTCAGAGATATGATCTATGGAAGTTGGGTCTTTTTCAAGCTCCCAAATTTCATCTCAAAGATGTTATCATGGGAAAACCTTCATAAATCTCTCTCTGAGCATCAGATTGGAATGATGTAAAAGGTGGATGCAAGTACAGAGACTATAGTTTCATGTCTATTAATTTCATAGCTAAAGGAGGAAACAATGACATGTGGCAAGTCATACAAGTTCGCTATATTGAACCAGTCCATAATTAGGTCATTGTGGGAGATTGGACATAACGTTGCCTTGAAGAATCAAAATCAAGTCAGACATGTGGCATTTGAAAGAAGCTTCAGAGGAATACTACAGGGCTGAATTTCAAATATTGAGAATCTGCAAGTACAGAGATAGGTCAATTTCAATATTGAGCTCCTCAAAAGCAAGAAAAAGATGTGTATTTTGTTTTTAAAATTGCATAACATTTGTTTGAAAAAGTAGTTTGAAGTGATTCCAAGGGCATATTTTAGAATTTTTATCAGTATTGGGTTTTGTAATGCCTCCAAAAAATAATTCCATACCCATTAAGCCCTCAAAAAGCTATACTATGACGCATGAAGAGGAAGAATTGCAGTATGAGATATCAAAATTATGGTACCAAGTGCAACAAATTTCGATCTTACGAAGAGAAACCGAAGATGACATAGAGGGTTTAAAAGCATAAATGGAAGCTAATTTGGATGGTTTGAAGGATAAAATAATAGCTAATATGGATGATAATTTAGCAGAATATCACATCGAGCATCAACAACAAGTTTTCCAACTCTCAAAGGATAACCTAATTTTGGTGCAGAACCTAATGAAATAATAGGAAGATCAAAATAACGTTGAAACAAGTTCTGAAGTAGTCATAGAAACAAGAACTCGAAAAGTATGATCAATTTCAGAGTATCTCAGCAAGTGGAAGAACTTTCATGTAGAATATTCCACATGGAAGGATGATAATTTTATACAGAAGCATCAAGAAATAATCAAGCGTTCAGGACAACACTTGTTTGAAGGAGAGGGGCACGTTAAGTCCCTATATTAATATTGTAGTCCCTTATTATATTATTGTAGCCCCCGTTATTCTTATTGTTGTACCATTGTAACCCCCATATTTTTATTGTTGTGCCCTTACATTATTATTGTTAGGTCGGCCAGGATTACATTGTGGCCCCATGGACTCCTATATATAGAAAGGAGGTTTTGTCATTTGAATCATCCAAGAGTTGTTCATTCATGTAATGTATTGGAGGTTTCCCCCTCAAAGTGGCTTATTTCTAAGGTGTTGATATCTCTTTTCTTCTATTTTTGGAGCTCATTTCACAACATAAGCTAACTGAATTTTGGCATCCTCGTCTTGAAGGTTTTGTATTATCAAATAGAGCTTCAATTTCCTAATCTAGTTATTAATATTTTATACATCTACTTCACCATTAAACATTGGCAATTCAAACTTAACATCAAGTTTTAAAAAATAAATTTTACTTGTGCTCTTGGACTTGTGTGACTAATGTACTGGAGTAGAAGTAGAGGATGATGATGATAACGAGGGTGAGAATGATGGCGTTGCATTTCCCCCATTTCCTCCATTTACCTTCTTTGAATTATCTTCATCATGTTGACCTCCTAAAAATCCTTTTCCTTCCCTGTGAATTTTAGATCCTTCTCCTTCCAGTCTCTCATTCCTTTGTTGACAAATGATTATAAAAATCTTAGTCATGTCAAGAAATGCTTTCCTAAACACTCTTTCTTCCTCCTTGCGATCAAATTCTTCATGGATTTCTGCTTCCTCATTAGGCATGCTTAATGGAGCTTATGCTTCTTTATGAGGTGAAATAGGTGGTGGAGATTGTGGAAATCTTCCTCTCCTTTGATTTGGCTCCTTTTGAGACCCTCCTGCTTCCACCAATTTGCCTTCTCCTCTTTTGAGCTTCAGCCTTGTAAGCATCTAAAACTTACAAATAGTTAAAAAATTATTTTCACTAAACAACACCAGAGAATAAAATCTAGCTCTGATACCAATGTAATTTGAAATGACTATATTATTTTTGTTGTGCTAAGTGTCTTTTTAGTTTGAAAACATGTGCATAATTGGTTCATTAGTTTGCATAAGGATTAAGGAGTTTGACCATGAATTCTAGATTATTTTTAGTGAATTAAAATAATAAAACAAGATTGAATAATGCTTGACATCAGTGTAAAAATGAGAAATAAATCACCACATGAAGTTGACACAGTAGGCATGGTGAAACAGTTCACCCCTCTTGGGCTACATCTGATGGTCCAGCTCTGAATGGCTTGTCCATATTTCATTCTGCTCAAAATTTTGCTATTAAATGTAGGTATAGTGATCTAATGGTTGTTTTCTCTGCATCAATGGCTCCAAAATGCTCCAATTAGTAAAAAATGACTCTTCATTCATTCAGAATGGTCGAAAATTGGGCCTCCTACACTTTTTCCCAGTTTCATGTAGAAAATCTCCACTAAAAGTGGAGAACTCCACTTAACTGGAGTTAAAATATGCAATCTCACCATTTTAGGCATGCGTACTAAAATTACCACTGATTTAAACCACTGCATTAAAATTTTGCGACTGGGGTGGCTATATGCGCACCCCTAAACCACGAGTAGTTATGGTGGTTAGAAAACTCATGGCATAAACTGCGGTTGATTTTTTTGACTGTGGGTTGAACTGGCAGGTTAAAGTTTTATCCGCACAGTTTGGTTAGAGTTGACATTGCCATGTGACATTTATATGGAACCGCTGGTGGGTTTGGCTCACCAAAGGCTCCTAACCCCCAACATGAATTTTAATACACATTAAATAAAACTTGTCACCCTATGATGTTAAGAACCATCGTGTAGAGTAGATGGTAAACCATACGGGTGCCTAGAGGAAGGTCTGGGGGTTGATTCCTATGGACCCTCAACAAAATTTTATTTTTCAGTTGCAGGGCCATGTGGCGGCATCAGGGCTGGCCACGTGGCAGCTTCTCATTGGCCCTCTAAACTGTACAACCAGTAATACATTAACACTTGTCAAACCATGATTGGTCTTGAGAAAGGAACATTCCAAGGAATGTTCCTTTTTTGCTGACTGTACCTCCACCTTGCTGATTGTGCAACCCAGTCAAACTTGGTCAAACTATCGCAATTTTACCTGTTTGGCATTTCGATCAGAACGCGATATATTCCTCATCCGACATCAGTTTTTCGAACTGTTTATGGTGTCAGAATCAGGACGATGTTATCTACACAACCATCCTATTTTCAACCCAATCATGTAACTTTGAATTTTGAGAAAAATTTAGGAACTCCTGATAAAAAATAAATAATATTGGGCATAAATATGCAATTATCTGTAAACCTTCATAAAAAAATATCAAATCATAAAAAACATTATTAATTCTAGAAGGAGATATTTAATATATCATTTAAGTGCCTAAGAAAGGTTAGATGGGCCTTAATTTATGTCTAATTTAGAGGCCCATCACAGAATTCGACAAATTTATAGTCAATTTTGCACGATTTTGCGACATGAATCTAGTGGCAACATCTATTTCTCTAGGTTAGCTCTCCATTTTCAGGCCATCATCTAGTTTGAAAGTATAAGGGTCATTTTTGTAAATTTTCTTGTAGCTGATTTGTTTTATTCCACTTAATAAAAGAAAGCCTGCCCACTTTTGAGAAGGGCCCGGAGATGTATCCAACATTGGGTGAAATCCATAATCAAAGCGTTGTGTATTTGATATCATGATTCCTCATTTTTTTCCATTTTTTTCATGTGGTTTAATTTACTTGGTTAACATGCTTTGTTATATGTAATTATAAATCCATCCTTGAAGTAAAAGATCTTGGATCAACTGGTATTGATGCAAGGAGTTTAAATTAGAAATTTGTATAAGCTTATAGGTAGCATTGTTATTGATGGGTTAAAATTTTATGTGGTTCCTGAAAGTGAAGCTGAAAGCCTTATGGTCTCTAAAGAAAATACCATGTTGTGGCATCAAAGGCCTGTACATATTCGAGATAAGGGCCTTCAAATACTTCATGGTAATTGTATGGTAGAAGTTATGTCTAAATTCTCTATGGATTTTGATTTTTGTGAACATTGTGTATATGGGAAGAAGAATCAGGTGAGTTTCCCCTCTGTTGCTAAGAGGGAAAAAGGGATAATAGAGGTTGTGCACAGTGATGTGTTTATACCTGTGTCGATTCGATCATTGTGTAAGTATGTATAACATGTGTCATTTATAAATGAATTCTCAAGGAATACATGGATATATTTCATCAAGAACAAATTTGAAGTACTTAAAAGATTTAAATAATTTAAGGCTCTGGTGGAAAATTGGGCAGAGGAGAAGATAAAGGTGTTGAGGATGGATAATGGTGGAGAGTTTTGCAAGAAGGAATTTGAATATTTCTCTAAGAAGTGTGGTATAGCATGACATAATACTACTTAATACACACCTCAAAAAAAAATTTGCAAAAATTATGAACATGACGTTGATAGAAAAGGAAAGAAGCATGCTCAGTGTTTTTGGGTTAGGATGTGAATTCTGGGCGCAAGCACTGGAGACTAAATGTTACCTAGTTAACAAATCACCTTCATCAACGTTGGAGGATAAGACTCCACATGAGATATGGATCAGTAAGAAACCCTATCTTTCACATCTGAGTTTATTTGTATGTGATTCATATGTACATGTTCCAAAGGAGAGAAAAATGAAGATGGATAGTAAATTTGAAAGGTGCATATTTATGAGGCATAAGGATGGTTTAAAAGGTTATAAGCTTTGGAACCGAGAAACAAAGAAGTTTGTGTACAACCTATATGTGGTCTTTTAGAGGTGAAGTATGTTATTAAACATGAATTCCTACGAAAGTAACCTAAGGATATATAATTTTAACAAAAATAGGAATACTCAGACTCTACAACATAAAAATATTCAGAAGAGGAAGAGCACAAAATACAACTTTGAGAAGATCAATTTAAGAAAAAAGTCAACCAAAAATGTATAATCCATATGCTTTCTCTTCAATTTTTTCTTTATCTATTACTAATGATGATCCCACAACTATTAAGGAGGGAGTAGATTCAAAGGATGGAAAACTTTAGGAATAGGTCGTGGTTGATGAAATGGCAGCTTTGGATAAAAATGAGGTTTGGGATCTGGTGGAGTTGTTAGTTGGAAGGAAGGCCATTGGCAAAAAATGGGTGTTTAAGAAGAAGATTAATGTGAAAGGAAAAGTATAAAAATAAAAATCTCTATTGGTAGCAAAAGGTTATTCCCAAGTGTCAGGAATTGATTTTGGTGATTATTTTTCTCTTTTCGCCAAGGTAGCTTTGATTAGATTAATTTTATATGTTGTTGCTTCTTTTTATTTTGAGGTAGAATAGATTGATATGAAGACAACATTTCTTCATGGGGATCTAGAGGAAGAAATCAACATGAATCAACCTGAATAATTTTCGGTGAAGGGTAAGAAAGAACTAGTATGTAGATAAAAAAAATATATTTATGTGCTAAAACAGTAACCAAGGATGTGGTATCAGAAATTTGATACATATATATGGGGATTGGCTTTTCCAGAAGAAAAGTAGATCACTTTGTGTATTTTAAATTAATTGGTGAGCATGTTATTTATTTGGTATTATATGTGGATGATATGTTGCTGATTGGAAATGAAAAATAAATTATCCAGGATTTGAAGACCAAATTTCCCTCCAAGTTAGACATGAAGGATCTTGGCGCTGCAAACTATATTTTGGGCATGGAAATTAAATGAGATTAGGAGAAGAGTAAACTCTGGTTAAACTAACGGAGGTATGTCGAGATAATATTGTAGAGGTTTAATTTGCAGGATAGTAAGCTGGCGAAGGTTCCTATTCCTATAGGAGTAAAGTTATTTAATAAACAATGTCCCCAGACATAAGGAGAGGAAGAGGAGGAGTAACTTATTTGGGTATGCATTTAACTTATTTGGAGGAGGAGTCTATTGGATGACCAAAATAAAAATGGTAGTGGTTATTTTAACTACGGAGGCTAAATACATAGCAGCCACTCATGCAAGAAAGGAAGAAATTTGGTTTTTGAGATTGTGTTCAAGTATGGGGTTGATACAATGAGCTATAAGTATATGTTGTAACAACCAAAGTGAAATTTTCTTGGAAAAGAACACTACTTATCATTCAATGAAAAAGCACATTAATGTTAAGTATCACTTTGTGAGGGATATGGTTGAGAACAAAAAAGTGTTTCTATTAAAAGTGGACACTTTGAATAATTTTGCAGATGCATTGAAAAATATGTGAGCACAAGTTTTCTTGGTGTATAGACTTAATGGGCATTGCAAAGCTAGATCAATGACTATGATCTCTTGTGACCCCTTGTGTGGAAAAGAAAAAAACAAGTGGTAGAATGTTGCATGTGTGTTATATTATTTCCATGACTGGTCACACGTGCGGGAGTATCACAGGGGGGCGGTAGCCAGCAAAAATTTTAGGGGCTAATATTCGCAGGTGGGCTACTTTTGCATGCTTTTTCGAAAAAAAATATTCGCCAATTTGCAAATTTTCCAAAAAATATTTGTCCAAGTTTTATACTATAAAATTATTTTACCTTTAAAATCGCCAAAAAATTATATAAAGCAGTATAAAATCATTATAAATCTAAATATTTTTATATAAAAATTTCCAAACGTTTTATAATTTTCATATTAGAAGATAATAAGTTTCGTCATTGTTTCTAAACTCTAAGATAAATTTCCATCCTTCAAATTTTCCCTGTCGGTAGCCCCCCTGCCCGGGGTCGTGGGTAGCGCCATGGGAATTTTTTTTGGACCCTATATGATTCAGGAGGATCTCAGAGGACAAGTGGCTTAAAATTGATCAACAATCAAAGTGGCTAGATGACAACGAGACTAGGACCATGTCGAACTATTCTTCATTACAATTCCAACAGCATGAACTGATTTCCAGTCCCAACCTATATGGAGAAGTTAGATCAAGTCAAATATTTTCTCAAAGTTAGGCGGTGGGCTAGGTTTACGTATCCCACAAATTCACTATCAACCGGTAGGGAAACCCAACACCAAAAAGCAGGAAAAATTGTGGCCTCTTTAAAATGCCCAATGACCCTTATTTTCATTAAAATGAAAAATAATGTTAGGTACGTATATTACTACTGTAGTCCCTTATTGTTGTTAGTGTAGCCCCCTTCTTATTATTGTTGTACCCCTGTAACCCCAGTATTGTTATTATTGTGCCTTTACATTATTATTGTTAGGTTGGCTAGGATTATATTGTGACCCCATTGACTCCTATATATAGAAGGAGGCTTTGTTATTTGTATCATCCAAGAATTGTTCATTTATGTAATGTAAAGGAGGTTTCCCCCTCAAAGCGGTTTTTTTCTAAGGTGTTGATTGCTCTTTTATTCCATTTTTGGAGCTGGTTTCATAACATTTGGTTTCAGAGCTTTGGATTCTAGGGTTTTGCTGCTCCAAAAAGGTCATCGTGGAATTTTTACTATAAATGTTTGTTGTGTAACCAACTCCAAAAATAGAAGAAAAGAGATATAAACGCCTTAGAAATAAGCCACTTCGAGGGGGCAACCTCCAATACATTACATAAATGAACAATTCTTGGATGATACAATTCACAAAACCTCCTTTCTATATATAGGAGTCCATGGGGCCATAATGTAATCCTAGCCGACCTAACAATAATAATTTAAAGGCACAATAATAACAAAATGGGGGTTACAAGGGTACAATAATAACAATAAGGGGTTTACACTAACAATAATAAGGGACTATACTAGTGATATAGGGACCTAACATGCCCCTCTCCTTCCAAAAAGTGTTGTCCTCAACACTTGAGTAGCTCCGGGTGCTTCTGTATAAAATTCTCATCCTCCCATGTAGAATCTTCAGTGGGTAAGTTCTTCCACTTGATGAGATACTGTGAAATTGATCGATTCCGTAGCTGTCGAGTTCTTGTTTCCATGACCGCTTCAGGTTCCAATATGATTTTTCCTTCCTCATCAAGTTCTGGCAATATTGTTTGAAGTGGAAGATTTTCACCTATAACCTTCTTTAAGCATGAAACATGGAAAACTGGATGCACTCGCGAAGAATCAGGAAGCTACAATTTGTATGCCATAGTACCAATCTTTTGCAACACCTTGTAAGGACCATAGTACTTTGGCGATAATTTATTATCCTTCTTTTCTTTCTTGAGGGACATTTGTTTGTATGGTTGTAGCCGTAAAAATACCCAATCTCCTACATCAAAACTTCTCTCGCTGCGATGTTGATCTGCCTGTTGTTTCATTCGATTTTGTGCCAAATTCAGGTTATCCTTTAAGAGTTGGAGAACTTCTTGCTGATGCTCGATGTGATCTTCCACTGCTTGAACCTTCGAATTTTTCCTTAAAGATGATGTGATGGATGGTGGATGATATCCATAAAGTGCCATAAATGGGGTCATTTTTGCTGCAGTATGGAAGGAAGTGTTATACCACCATTCAGCGAGAGGTAACCACTTGACCCATTGTGTTTGTTTATCGGATACAAAACAACGAAGATATCCTTCCAAACATTTATTTACTATCTCTGTTTGACCATCAGATTGAGGATGATAAGATGAGCTATGAGCTAATTGAGTACCCAAACAAGAAAATAACTCCGTCCAAAAATTTCCCGTAAAAATGGGATCTCTGTCGCTCACAATAACCTTTGGGCTTCCATGTAGCTTTTGAATTCTGTCCACAAATGTAGTAGCAATTGTACTTGCTTTAAATGGATGAGATAATGCACAAAAGTGTGCATACTTGGTAAGTCTATCAACCACCACCATGATGACATTCTTTCCTTCGGACTTAGGTAAACCTGTGATAAAATCCATTGAAATCTCCTCCCAACGTTGACTTGGAATGGATAAAGGTTGTAGAAGTCCCGGGGTCTTAATTGTCTCCACTTTATTCTTCTGGCAAACCAAACATTCCTACAAACTTTTGAATATCAGATTTAAGGCCATCCCAAAAAAATTCTTTCTTCACCCTATGGTAAGTTTTTAAAAATCCCGAGTGTCCTCCTAAAGGAGAAGTGTGCAATTCCAGAAGAATCTTTTGTTTTAGTTGGGAATTCTTACAAAGATATAAGCAATCTTTGTACCATAAGGAATCATTTTTCCAACTAAATGTATCGGATGTACTAGGATCTTGCTGCAACTTTTGAATGAGTGTCCATACATCTTTTTCCTTCTTCCATTCATCTCTTTCTTCGGTTATCCAATCTGGTTGGATAATAGAAATAGCACAAAGCAATGCTTCCACCTCTTCATTCTTTCTTGAGAGTGCATCTGCAACAACATTAAGCTTTCCTTTTTTGTAGATTATTTCAAAGTCATAACCCAACATCTTTGTGACCCATTTTTGCTGCTCTTCTGATGATAGTCTTTGTTCCCAAAAGTGTTTAAGACTATCATGATCAGTTTTTACCTTGAAGTGTCTTCCCATTAGGTAAGTTCGCCATTTCTTTAGTGCATGCAGTGTTGCTAACATTTCCTTCTCATAAATAGGTTTCTGTAAATACTTTCCTTTGATTGGACGACTTTCAAAAGCAATGGGTCTTCCTTCCTGCATTAAAACTGCACCAATTCCATTTCCTGAGGCATCACATTCCACGATAAAGGTTTTTGTGAAGTCTGGTGTAGCTAAGACCGGTGCTAGGCACATTGCCTCTTTAAGATGTTCAAAGGCCTTAGTTGCTTCAGGAGTCCATGAAAATGCATCTTTCTTCAATAATGTTGTTAGAGGTGCTGCTATTCTTCCATAATTCTTAACAAACTTGTGATAATCGCCTGTTAACCCGAGAAATCCTTGCAACTGCTTTATCGTCTTAGGGACTTTCCATTCCTTAATGGCTTTAATTTTGTTAGGGTCTACTTTAACACCCTCGTGAGATATAATATGACCCAGATATTCCACCTCTTGTACTCCAAAGAAACATTTGGATGTTTTTGCATATAATTGTTTCTCCTGCAATAGTTTGAGCACCATATCAACATGTTCAACATGATCCTTCCAAGACCTGTTGTAGATTAGTATATCATCAAAAAATACTAGCACAAATTTTCTAAGGAAGGGTTTGAAAATGGAATTCATCAACCCTTGAAATGTAGAAGGTGCATTGGTAAGGCCAAAAGGCATGACCAAAAATTCATAATGACCCTCATGAGTTCGAAATGTTGTTTTTGGAATATCTTCGATCTTCATTCTAATTTGATGATATCCTGAACGAAGATCCAACTTGGTAAAATAAATTGCTCCATGTAATTCATCCAATAATTCATCAATCACAGGAATGGGAAATTTGTCTTTAATGGTGAGCTTATTGAGATCCCTATAATCCGGACACATTCGCCATGATCCATCCTTCTTGTGTACCAATACTACAGGAGCAGAGAAAGAACTTTGACTAGGTTGAATTATACCCGCCTCTAACATTTATACAATCATACGTTCAATTTCGCTCTTTTGGAAGTAAGGATATCTATAAGGCCTGATGTTTGGAGGAACACTTCCTGGAATCAAATGAATAGCATGATCATGATCACGAATAGGTGGGGGTCCTTTGGGAGTTTCAAACACCTTGGAATGATTGTCCAAGACTTGTTGGAGATCTGCAGAAATAGATGATTTTGATGTCGGAACTTCTAGTGAGCATAATTGTGCAATTACGCCTCGTTGTTCTTTCTTTAGAAGATTTGTCATGACATTAGAGCTTATTATCCTTCACGGCTTCCCTTCAATACCCCGTAATTCGACTTCCTTTCCTTCTGAAAAAAATTTCAAGAAAAGTTCTTGAAAATTAAAAGCTACCGTCCCCAAAGATTGTAACCATTGTACTCCTAGTACAACATCAGCACCTCCCATAGGAATGGAAAGCATTGAACTATTCAATACATATTCCCCCATGGTTAGCTTGATATTATGGCATTTCCCAGAGCAATTTATAGTTCCTCCATTTGCAACCATCACTTGGCATTCTGGTGCTGGGTATATGAAACAATTTAATTCCTTGGCTACCTTACAATGAATAAAATTATGGGTGCTACCTGAATCAATCAACACTATTACCTTTTTCTTCTTGATTTGTCATTTTATCTTGAGAGTTTGAGGAGTGGTAATTCCTGCCAGTGCATTACACGATATGGTCGGATTCATTTCTTCCTCTTCTAGGGCTAGTTCCTGGTGTATATTCTCTTCTTGTTCATTTTCTTCTTCCTCTTCACAATCTATGTAAAATAATTTCTTCTCAGCACACTTATGACCTTTAGTGTATTTGCTATCACAACTGTAGCAAAGCCCTTTTGCTCTTTTTTCTTTCAATTGTTGTGGTGTCAACCTTGTAGGTTGTGGAAATCTAGGCGTAGCAACACTTCCTTCTTTATAGAATTGAGTGGTAGGCTTCCTTGTTGCCATAATTTTACATTCAACTTTTCTTGCCAACCTGAATGCCTTCTCCAATGAGTCAGGTTCCAGAACGCGAACTTCATGTTGGATGTTATCCTTTAAAGCGCCTATGAAGAGATCAATCCTGTGTTCCTCTGGAATATCAGTTACCCTTATATTCAATTTTTGGAAGTCCTCAATGTGCTGCCCCACTAAACCCTTTTGTTTGAGATTTACCAATTGGCTAAAGAAGGTGTTGCTCTTTGTATCCTCATAATGTGCTATCATTTCCTCCGTAAAAATTGACCAAGTGACAATTTTTTTACGGGAGCAAAGCCATTGATACCATACAAATGTAGTTTGTTCTAAATGTAAAGTTGCAATGCGTACCTTTTGTGTGTTTTGCACATTATGGAGATCAAAATATTGCTCCATCTGTAGTATCCATGTTACAGGATCCTTTCCATCAAAATTTCTCATATCCATTTTTGGAATATGGTGGTTCTTCCCGCCAACATTAGAGTTTATGCAATCACGATTAACATTTATTTTGTTCTCATCATGAGGTTCTTCTACTATCTTTTCACCATTAGGAAACATTTCTTGTATCAACTTGGTCAAATCTTCGATGTCTGCTTTTAGATCATTCTTCATGTTTTTCATGTTATTTTCCATGTTGTCTTTCATGTCAGCCATCTTAGCTTCCATGCCAGCTTCCATGCCATCTATCTTAGATTCCACGCCTTTCCTCAAACCATCCATCTTAGTTTCCATTCCTTTCTTCAAAACTTCCATGTCATTTTTTTTTGCTCTTTGCGAGAGCGAAATTTGTTGCACTTGCTCTTGTAATTTTGATATGTCATGTTGCCATTCTTCGTCTTCATGAGTCATAGTAGAGCTTTCCAAAGGCTTAATTGGTTTTGAATTCTTTTTAGGGGCCATTTTATACTTCAATATTGATATCTATTCTACAATAGGCCCTTTCAATCAATTCAAATTGATTCTTCAAACAAGACTTATGCAATTCGGAAAAAAAAATACACACCTTTTACTTGCTTTGAGGAGCTCGATATTGAAATTGTATTATCTCTGTTATTTCGGATCTTCAATATCTAAAATTCAGCACTGAAGTAGCCCTCTAAATTGTATTTTTAATGCCACAGGTCTGACCTAATTTGGATTCTCCAAGACAAAGTTGTGTCCAATCTCCCACAATGACCTGATTATGGACTGGTTCAGTAGAGCGAATTTGTACGAATTTCCAAGTGTCCCTGTTTCATCCTTTGTATCTGAAATTGATAGACAAGAAACTTCAATCTGTGTACTTGCAACCACTTTTTACGGCAGTCAAATCCACTGCCCAGAGAGAGAGTTATTGAACTTTTCCCACGATCACCTCTTTGAGATGCAATTCAGGAGCCTGAAAAAGCACTACCTTCCACAGATCATATCTCCAAAAATATTGCGAACCAAGCTCTGAAATGTTTTGAAAACTTTCTTTAGGATTTCAGCTTCACACCATATGAATTTCAGATTCTGAACCTTCGTATAAAAACATTTATAGCGCAAATTCCACGATTACCTGTTTAGGAGCCTGAAAAAAGACCTGACTTCCACAGATAATATCTCCGAAAATGTTGCGAACGAAGCTCTGAAATTTTTATACGAGCTTCCTCAAGCTTTCAACTTCGTACCCTAAACCTTTCAGCTTCTGAAACTTTGTAGAAAAAAAGTTATGGCGAAAATGCCACGATGACCTGTTTGGAGCAGCGAAACCCTAGATTCCCAAGCTCTGATACCAAATGTTGTGTAACCAACTCCAAAAATAGAAGAAATGAGATATCAACGCCTTATAAATAAGCCACTTCGAGGGGGCAACCTCCAATACATTACATGAATGAACAATTCTTGGATAATACAATTTACAAAACCTCCTTTCTATATATAGGAGTCCATGGGGCCATAATGTAATCCTAGTGGGCCACAATGTAATCCTAGCCGACCTAACAATAATAATTTAAGGGCACAATAATAACAAAATGGGGGTTACAAGGGTACAATAATAACAATAAAGGGGTTACACTAACAAAAATAAGGGACTATACTAGTAATATAGGGACCTAACAATGTATTTCTACGAAGGTTCAAAAGCTGAAATGTTTAACACACAAAGATGAAATCGCAAGGAACGTTGTGTAAAAAATCCATATCTTGGTTTGCAACATTTTTGGAGATATGATCTATGGAAGTTAAGGTTTTGCAGGCTCCTGAATTCATATAAAAGAGGTGACCCTGGGAAAATCATCATAACTCTCTCTCTGGGCATCGGATTTGAATTTTGTAAAAGGTGTCCACAAGTACACGGAATTTAGTTTTTTATGTATCAATTTTAGAGCCAAAGGACAAAACAGTAAGACGTGGAACACCATACAAGTTTTCTCTACTGAACTAGTCCATAATTAGGTCATTGTGGGAGATTGGGCATAACGTTATCTTGAAGAATCAAAATCTGGTCAGACCCATGGAATTTGAAAAAAGATTCAGAGGGCTACTATAAGACTAAATTTTAGATATTTTAGATCCGAAATCACAGAGATAATTTAGTTTCAATATTGAGCTCCTCAAAAGCAAGAAAAAGGTGTGTATTTGTTTCCAAATTGCATAAGTATTGTTTGAGAAATTAGTTTGAAGTGATTCCAAGAGCATATTGAAGCATGGATATTAGTATTGGGTTATAAAATCCCCCCTAAAAGGAATTAAACACCCATTAAGCCCTCATAATACTCTACTATGACTCATGAAGGTGATGAAGTGCAACATGATATATAAAAAATACAAGAGAAAGTGCACCAAATTTCGCTCTCGCAAAGAGCAACAAAAAATGAAATGGATGTTTTGAAGAAAGGCATTGTGTTGATGGTTTGGGTGCACAAGTGTACCAATCCACAATTTCTTAAGACGAGTGGTCGTTGTCTCTAAGCTTTCGTCATAGGTAGATAAACAAAAGAATTAGCACGTTAGTGAAGATGCTATAAAACATTAAACACACTAAACAATGATATAGTATCCATATGTAGAGAGAAAACAAGACTAAACTAAAAAAAACATGAAAGCTCATAAAGAGTCAAACGAAAAAATAATACTAATGGTGGCATCAATGTACCCTCTTATTGCTCGATGTTAGGAAGAAATATAGTACGTTTACACACTTGCTAAGGGGCTCTTACAACTATGGAGTTCTAAGACTTGATGCAAGCATGCTTTTACCTTCTACATGCTTGGTGAAAGGTCTCTCTCTCTAGTCCAAAGGATTGAAGTTTTTGGATGGACAACAATCGGTTTCCCTCTCTACTTATTCTCTAGATTACACACTACTGGATTGCTTCAAAACAATTTTTACCAGCATAACAATGTTCTCTCCTTTTGTTCATCTCTTGGTGGCCTTTTATAGATGAATTCAAATTCTCCTTCCCTCTATTGGTACATGATCGGTAGTGACCGCAGAGAGGGGGTTGATTCTATTATGTGCCACTTGATTCCTTTGTGTTCTCCCTTGAGGTCCCAAGGAGGCTTAGGGGGTTGTCCTTGGGCGGCATCAAGTGTGGGATCATTTTCTTGGAGTGTGCCTTGTGGTCTCAGAAAATGACTTTCGCCACTCTTAAGTCCATGCAAATTTTTAAGGGAAAGCTATGAAAAGGTGTGCCCATCGAAGAAAAATGTGCACAAAGGTGCATTCTTCCAGTGTCTTGAGATAAAAATTTCATTTTTCCTCTAGACCTTGTATATTTAAAAAAAAAAATAGATTCTCTAATGTTCCTCAACCCTGTAAATCCTTATGCCTGACATTTAATAATGTCATCTTTGCTTGTTTGATTTTACAATGATAACAACTACCCCCTAATGGGTGAAATTTAGGAATAACTGTATAGCCGAAATACATGATAGTTTGTTTTTTATGTACTGTGTGGAGAGAGAGAGAGACCTGAGTGTAGAAAAAAGTTGGAACCATATTACAATGGGTTAAAGAATGACCATGTCCTATGGAAACCCTGTAAGAAATAGTATGATACAATAAATACAATTTTTCTACGAGGCGGGCATGTACCATGCTTGTGATTCTTTGTCTAGCTAAAAAAATCAATCTGATAGATACAAATTTTGTTTGTGTCACTAATATGGTAGTGATCTGTTGATTTTGTTGATGAGGACGATTGGTGACGCACTCAACGAAATTTTTTCTTTGACAATGAGTGGAATGTGGTACCCATATGTGTAATCTTGGTATGGCATATAAATGGTCATTGTACGCATGAGTGTATGACTGGGACCTTCCCATGTAAGAATTTTCGAAATAATGGCATGGGTCTTCGAAAAATTTGAGAAAAGTGCAGTGGTTGTAAGTTACGATACCATATTAACTTGAAATCTTGTGTTGTATTCCAATGTCAGGGGGATCGATGACATCTATGGGAAATTATGATTCCCATAGTGCCACCCGAGGATATCTCTATTGTGGTGAGGGGAAATCCAAGGTACCGCTTCCCTTTTAAAAAATAGGAGTTTAATTCGAAAAAAAGGAAGCCTCAAATGAAAAAGGTAGTCACTGATTCCATGGATGAGGATACTGGATTTGATAGGTTTAACATAGGCATGATGGTGAGGGGTGGCTGAAAAATGATGATGGGGATTCAACGGCCCAAGGTCAAAGCATTAAAAAAATCTTGGTGGCAATCATAACTATTTCTAATGAGGAAATCCTTGGAGTCGGTAGGAAGTCTAGGGTGGGTATATGTTGGTTATAAATTTAATGGTGGCTTATGCATTAAATGTGTGATACTCTGACCAAGGGTGACAAGGGACTGCTACCATGGGAGAAAAATGGATAGATGAGTGGGGGGAGAATTGTTCACCGTTTGTAGTCTTTGTACACTTACCGAAAGAATAAAAAAATGGGATTTGGATTGTAAAAAACACAAAGAGAGGTGCACCAAAACATGAAATTGATCGCTCACTGATGATGTGAGGAGAGTGTTTTTGTTGAGGGTCGGGGCCCCATTGGTTGGTCTCTTGTGTGGGGGATGATGATGCAAATGGAAAATATTATAGATAGGCTATGATAATGGAGGTATGGTAGGCCAAAAGCAAGATGTTGTGGTGCGCTTTCGATGTGCTTGCAAAACCTGGTAGTCCGGGAAAGGGGTTCTATTTTGATATGGTAAAACTTGACTTAATGCATGGTGGGTGAATGGGCATAAAGTGATTCCCAGATTGAAGTGGTATGGCCATGGCATCGTGATTTTTCTGATATATGGTCTACATTGAGTGACAAGCGCCATGGAGGGGAGGCTTTACCAACAAACAATCGTGATTATCATTTGCAAGGTGGGGAAATGATAAACATGGTCAGCGGTGTTATCACTATAAAAAAAAATTCCAGACTTGGACAGTTTGCTTTGTTCCTAGTAATGGTTTTTAGATAGGTGTTAAGTCATTTTAAGTTTTTAGGGGTTAAGCGATAGGGTTAGAGTCTCATTTTCATTCACATAATAAAGTCCAACAACCTTATTTCATACCTTGAGAGTCTCATACCATGTTTAGAGACTCAAGTTTTTAACCATTTAATTTTATTTTTTATTAAGCCACGAAACAACGTTTTTGTAGCGTAGACAGTGTTAAAAATTTCTTTTGCACTACGAAAATGATGCTCTTTTCGTAGCACAAAACCCTAAAAATACATTAGGTGCACTACAAAATCAGGGATTCAAAGAAAGTCTTGTCAAAGTATCAAATTCATCAAATTCCGTTAATCCTTCATGATTAGGTGTCAGCCACAAGTATTTTCTCACACATGCAACCATTCATAGCCATCATGACATTCGTTATATGTCATTTATATTAGTCATTTTCAAATTTGAAAAGGGTTGGATTTTGGTTTTATTTTCTCATGCAAGAAATACATGATGCATACCCTTTTCTGAATGGTGAGATCATGGTAAGCAGAAACCAAAGCTTCTCTCATTCATCAAGTGAGGCTGATTATTACTTTCAAGCGAGGTAGTGTCCCTAATCAAGCGAGGCAGTTTAATCTGAAATCAAGCGAGGTTATTGGTTACTGGTTTTCAAGAAACACACAGGAATCTCAAAGGAAATATGACAGAAGAAAAAAAGAACCACAGGTCAGGTCATTGTTTAAGGAAGGAACCTGAAAGCATAGAGGCTCTAACCAAGCAAAAATCAGTGGAGGAGGCCTTCAAGAAGACAAGATGTTGGAAATTCTATCAAAAATTGTAGGGAGGTCATAATCAAGTGACAAAAGATTTTTCTCTTCATTTCACAGGTTCAAATACAAAAGTTGGAATCTTAAACTTGCCAATTTCCTCTGAGATCATATCATTAGTGACAGAGATTCCAAGGGGAGAAGAAATATGGTTCAAAAATTTCAGGTTTGAGATGGATCCTTGTAAAATATTTCTGAAGCTAGGGTTTGTAGAGACAGACTTAACTAAATTAGTGCCAAGAAGTTACATCAAGAACACTTATGTCAACCTGCTCTACAACATTCAAAGGTATTTCACCTGTGAGGGAAGATACCATAAAGTGTATTCTTATCATTTCAAACTCCTGTTGCATTTTACTGGAATTATTTCTTTGGATCTACCTTTCTTCTTGTTTCGAAGTTTAGCTAATATGGCAGATAAAGTCCAAATGAAAACTCAATACTGTGAAACTTCACTTTTCCATCATGGTCTAGTCAAATTGATAGTTTTACATGAACTTCAGAGGATAAATAGAGAATGGTCTACATTTTTTTTTGTGTGTGGATTTGGGGTGGAAACACAAGAAACAGGTGTTAGCCCTAAGTCCAAAGAAAAATCATCATCAGAAACCGGTGACCCTGTAGAGACAAGATCAAAAATATTTGTCAAGTTCAAACCCAGGAAGCAAGTGAAAGAGCTAGAAATGAAAACATCAATGATCATTCAAACGACTCCTCAACCTTCAAAAAAGAAGACAACTAAAGTTATGGAAACAGTACAGGAACAATCAACTAGCAAATCAATCTATAAAAGATTGACTAGAAGTCAAATAGCAAAGGAAAAGAGTAAAATAGTGGTTTTAGGAGAAAGTCTACATTTAAAGGGTAATTTGAATGATAGTTTATAGGCAATTGATATTGAAGAATCTCCTTTAGTTCAGGCAAACTTTATAAAATTGGATGAAGAGAAATCTAGGAAGATGAAATCTTCCAAAAAGATGGATTTTGATGATGAAATTTCAGAGTTTGTGTTCAAGACCAGAAGGCCTTTAACTAGGCAATCAAAAAAGTTGCAAGAGTTGGATATGGAGTTAGATAAAGCAGGGGAAGTTTCCATTGTTTATGAAGAGCCCATAGACCTATCATCACCAATGCTTGAAGGTGACAAAAACATAGTTTTCAATACTCAAAGAGAAAATAGTAGTTATGAAGAAATTAAAGAAAAGTTGAGACTAGCTAATCTTGAAATCACTAAGCTTAAAAAGAAAGAAAGAAGACATGTTGTTGAGAAGACAAACTTCAACGGAATAAGGGCTCTATGGGAGGTTGAAAGAGTTTCAAAACCTGAAACAGTCAACAGTGAAGCTCAGTACTTTACCTGGAATATCCTTGTAATCAAAGAGGAAAGATTTGTGAGAATGATAAATTTTAAATTGAGGTCTACTAATAGGAGACTAAAGAGGAAGATTGAATATCTTGAAATTTAATTGACAAAGTCTGAAGTTCAGCTACAGTAGAGATAGAACAAGAGCAGTAAGTGACAAATACTTAATACAACCTTGTTTTTGGGAAGGACATCACTTTTTGAGGACATTTCAAAGTTGACTTATTTTGATTTTTAAGGTCTATATACATCGTGGAAATCATTGAAAGGTGCAAATATTCTTAAATTCTGAGAATTGTGAAAAAAATGTGTGAAAAATACATACACAACAGTTGTGTAGCATGCTACGAAACTACTGTAGGTGCATTTTTTAATATTTTTATAAGGGTTTTGAGAGATAAAAACACGTGGTTTCCGAATTTTTTTGCTGATGGGGGATGGAAAGGGATCACAAATGAAATTTCAGGTGTCAAAGAAAAAGAAAGTGGATGGTTAAGAGATATTTACAAAGATACAGATTCCGCGCTAGGAAAACATCTGCTATTTTCATAGCGCAACCATATCATCTCTCTTTATACTTTTTCAAAGGTTTAATTTTTGTACAGGTGTAAAGGCATGGTTCCATGGAAATGATAACACATGTCACTTATCTCAAAAATTCAATATTTCCAGCAAACAGATTCGAAGATCATCAATGAAGGTAAAAGCTAAATTATAGGAAACATGTTCCCTATTTTGTAGGGCAGATAAGACATGAATCAACATGATTGCATAACAATATTAGAGGCATCATCAAGGTCAAATATATGGAGAAAAAGCTGTCAGAGATATTATTTAAGTCTTATATAAGGTTTTTTAGACATAATAAGGACTTTTATTCCTATTTGTATTAGGACTTCTAGAAAAGACAATTAACTGTTAGATGTAATTAAGAGTCTGTTTTAGGAGCAGATAGGTGTCAAACTTAGAAATTAAAATTCTCTTCAAAATGGATAAGGGAATCCAAGATTGTAATGATGACTCTATAAGAGACATGAGGTCGAATTGCTAAAAGATAGCAATTTTTCATTAACAAGAAAACTATGTTATTATAGCAGACTGTGCGTTTTCATCTTAATACAGATATTGGCTTTACTACTCAGGTTTCAGAAATATTTTTTGGTGTTTTATCTTCCTATGGATTTCCTCATCTACCTATTTGCAGTGGTATGAACATGTGTTACTTAGAATTCATTGGAAAATTATCTAACTTCCTTCATATGTTTGTAAACTGTGTTTTATTCACTGTGTTATTGTTTTGTTGATACATCTAAAACTCTGAAATGCCCTAAATTCCATGTTAAGATAGTTTTGATTTTTTGTTGAAACATACCTTGAATCCATATCCCAATAGATGTTTTTCAATCAGTAATTCAACCAGTTATACACTTTTGTCCAATTTATTCCTAGAGTTAGCCATCTAATCGTTAATTCAAAATCTTAAACCTATTCAGAGAGCCCTTTCAGGTTGAAGAGGCCAAGCCTCAACTAAAAGTCTGTTTTGAAATAGTTACTCAGAGTCTACTTAATCAGCAGCCTATCAGGGTCAGATTTTGTGCTAACTTCTTGGTGCATCTGCTGGGAGCCTGAAGATTACTCATTCCCAAATCAAGAAGTTGAACTTCTGAAGGTACCAGGAGCTCAGAAAGCTTTTCGAGGCTGCAATCTACCTTTGTGACTCCATAAATTTTCAAAGTTTAAAGGTGGCTTCGAGAAGGAGATATACATAGAGAAATCATGATCCTAATCCACCTACCGCTATGGACAATCCAAACACTATTTCAAGAGGCAGTCGAAGAATTTCAGAAATATCATGTACTCCATCTCATTCGAAATCTTTCTCCTTTGAAATATTAAGAAGTCCTGAAGACAAAAGAGTTGATGATAAAATTAAGGAAGTGTTGTTTAGATCAGAAGTGAAAAGGAATTCATTGATATTATCTTAGACTTGCAAAATAGAGGAATTGACACTTCAACCCTTGTAACCCAAGAAGACAAAGAGGAATTTTGGGAAGTTTTCACCTCTGAGCTATTTTTAGAAAACAAGTCTCTAGGTAAAATGAAGGAACTTGACCCTTTCGAATTCTTGCTGAAATCCAAAGTTGGTTTGCCCCTTCCAAATTGGAGCTCAATTGTTAGTGGTTTGTTGAAACCAAGTAGTCCTCCTTATATCAGTTCTTCATCTTCTTTTTCTGCCATTCCTAAAACTACTATTCTTCCTTTAAGCATGGATGCTCCTACTAGGTATGCACCACTTGTACTCCCTACTGTTTTGCATGACCTTCCTAGTAAATATGCTGCCAGGATTCCTACTTGCAGTAGTGATGAAGAAATCATAGCAGAAGAACATGTAGACAGATTTAATGATTTTATAGACAGAGAAGAATTTTGTGATTAAGATGTGAAGTTAAGACTATTTGCACAAAGTTTTACCGGTGAAGTTAAAAAATGGTTTAAAGCTCTCACACAAGGAAGTATTCGAACTTGGGATGAATTTGAAGATAAAATTTTGAGAAAATGGGGAAACAGAACCAATCTGGTTCAAGAACTTACTGAATATAATAGCCTTATAAGGGCAGTTAATGAATCTGTCCAAAACTTTTCAAAGAGATTTAATAAAGTTTTTGACTCAATTCCAGCTCATTTGAAACCCTTGGAAGCTTTAGCACAAATGAGATATGCTGAAGCATTTGACTATGAATTTTTTATCTTGCTGAGAGAAATAGAGTCACCCACACTTGCTGAAATGCAAAGTGATGTAGTAAAGGTAGAGGTAAACATGATAGCTACAAAAAAGTCAAAAATGGGAAAAACTAAATTGAAATAACAGGAGAAACCTTCCACTTCAACTTCCGAAGAAAAATTTGATTCAATGATGAAAACCATGGAGAAGTTGATGGATAGGTTAGCTCTTGGAAACACTTCTACTCCTGTGCAACATGAACCTAATTTTAGAAATCCTCAATTCAAGAGAACTCAAAACCAACAAAGGCCAAGAGAAAGTAGAAATCAGCAACCAGATCCTCCAGCGAGACCTCCTTTTCAGCAAAATTTTGTAGATGAAGAAGATGAGCCTGAAATTCCTGAAGAATCTATCCATTGTCTTGAAGAAGATATTTCAGGAATCTTCTTGACTAAAGAAGAGCATGATGAGTCATATTTGGCTAATCAAGGAGAAGAACCATCAGATTATTTTAAAGGGTATCAACATGTTATTTTCAAGATGCAAAAACAATATAATCTCATAAATAGAAATGTGGCTATCATTGCAAACAAAGTGCAGCCAAAGAAATATGCACCAAAAGTTGCTGAAGCTAAAAATGATACCCCAAATATGGCTGAAGGTAGAAAGGAGACTCCACTTGGTAAGAAAGACAATCAACTTCCTCCTCCTATCAAAGAAGCTGAAAAATCTGTTTCTTTTTTCAAACTTGAGAATGAAATTTCAAAGATTAGAATATCAGCCCCGTTTAGCGATATTCTCAATGTAAATTAATATAGAAGCAATATTTTTAATTTTTTAAACTCACAACCAGGAGCTTTTGATATTTTGAATGTCCAAGAAGATAATCCTACTATATATTTGGGTCCAAGGTTAGAACATGAACAAAATGAAGAGTTTCCTCCTTTTTATGTAAGAATTAGCATTCATGATATGACTTTACATAATTCTATGTTAGATTCAGGGGCTTCTCATAACCTTATGCCCAAAGTAATCATGGAAAGGATGGGATTACAAATAATAATACCATATACGGATTTATTTTCTTTTGATTCAAAAAGAGTTCAATTTATTGGTTTGATCAAGGATGTGGTTGTAGGTCTAACACAAATTCCAGCGAAGACGATTGTTATGGACATTGTTGTGGCTGATGTTCCACCAAATTTTGGAATTTTATTATCAAGATCATGGGCAGAAAAAATCAAAGCCACAATGCAGATGGACCTTACCTATGCCACTATTCCTATTTTCGGTGAACAAAGGAGATTGCATCGAGAGACTATAATGGCTTACATGGTCAGTAGCAAAGATAAACTTCAAAAATTTCCTATTTATGCCTTTGATACTGAACTTGGATCTTCCATTATTTTAAATGAGTCAACTGATAGTGTTGAGGAAGAAATGAGAGCCTAAAATCGGCATTTAGAAAATCAGCAAACAGAAAATCGACAAGTAAATGACGAACAGATTGAAGAATGGTGGTCACTATATTTTGATGGATCAATAGGAAAAGAGGTGGTAGGAGCAGGGATTTGGATTACAAGTCCAACTGATGAGAGTAAATTTTACTCTTACAAACTGAATTTTGATTGCACAAACAACATGGCTGAATATGAATCTTTGATTTTGGGTTTAGATCTTCTTAAAAAATTTAAGGCCTGAAATATTTCTGTTTTTGGGGATTTTGAACAGGTTATTAGACAAGTTTAAGGTGTTTTTCAAACAAAGGATGTAAGAATGAGAGCTTACAAAAATTTAGTTTTAGACATGTTGGAGAATTTTCAAGATTTTTCCTTCATAGTCAAATCTAGAGATCAAAATTCCATTGTTGATTCTCTTGCTGTCTCTGTAAGTATTTTCATCATTCCTATTCATTATTCTAAAAAATATGAGATTGAAGTTCACCATAGACCATCTATACCAGATAATGTCACCAGTTAGAAATTTTTTGAAGATGATCAACAAGTAAAGAATTTTATTGAGTTGAAAGAAGAATTTGAAAGTACCCAGATCGATCAACAAAACATGTTTGTTGAATCAATAGGAAATTCTGAAGTTCTACAACTAAAGAATAATTCAATACCACAGGGTCTTATTCCTCTTGATAAGCTTTTTGATCAGAATGATGTTTCTAAATCCCCAAAGATACAAGCTGATGAAGAGGAAGTAGAGAGTTGTAGTCTTCGTATATTAGCGTTGCCTTAAATGATCAAAATTTCAAAGTTTCTTTCAGTTGATATGAAATTCAAATATATTGATATGATGAATAGGTTTATTGATGTGTTTTCTTGGATTTATGTTGATTTAAAGAATTATGATCCTTTCATTATTCAACATACTATTCCTATCAAATAAAACAAGAAACCATTCAAATAGAAGTTGAGGAGAATTAATCCTCTTCTCATGCCATTAATTAAAAGGGATATTAAGAAACACTTTGATGCAAAAATCATTTTCCCAATCAAATTCTCCAATTGGCTTGCAAGTTTCGTACTGATTAGAAAGAAGAATGGAGAAATTAGAATTTGTATTGTCTTCAGAAATTTGAGCAAAGCATCACCAAAGGAAAACTATTTTCTTCCCAAGATGGATTCAATTCTGCAAAATATTTTTGGTTCTCAAATAATGTCTATTCTTGATGGTTTTTCAGGTTACAATCATATTCTTGTGCATCCAGATGATTAGGAAAAAACATCCTTCACAACACCATGGGGCACATTCATGTATGCTAAGATTCCTTTTGGTCTCATGAATGCGGGAGCTACTTTTCAAAGGGAAATGGAAATTTGTTTTTATGAAGAAAAGGATAAGACAGTGGTTGTTTATCTTGATGATATAACAGTATTTTCAAATAAAGAAGAAGATCATTTAAAACACTTAGAAAGGATTCTGTTGAAATGTAGAAGGTTTGTTATTTCTCTTAATCCTACTAAAAGCATCTTTGCTTTAACTACAGGAAAATTACTTGGTCATATCATTTCTGAAGATGGAATTAGGATTGACCCTAATAGAGTTAATGCAATTCAAGAGGTAGATTTTCCAAGAAGTAGGAAAGAGATTCAATCATTTCTTGGAAAAGTGAATTTTGTTAGACGCTTCATTCCTAACTTTGCTGAGATTATCAAAGATATAACAAGGATGTTAAAGAAAGGAGTTGATATCAAATGGAAAGATGAAGCTAAAAAATCTTTTGAGAAAATCAAGAAGGCACTCACACAAGCACCGGTACTCATCGTCCAAGATTTTTCCAAAGAATTTCTAGTTTTTACATTTTCTTCTGAAAACACAATTTCTAGAGTTTTGCTACAAAAAGGAAAGCAAGGTATTGAACAACCTATTTCTTTCTTTAGTAAAACATTAGCAAATTCTGAGCTGAAGAATAATATTCTAGAAAAATAGGCCTATGCTTTGGTGAAAGCTATAAAAGATTTCAGAATTTATGTTTTGCATTCTCACATTGTGGCACATGTTCCGAGTGGTGTGGTGAAAGACATTCTAACTTAGGCAGATCTTGATGGTAAGAGGGGAAAATGGATCTCCAAATTTCTGGAATATGATATAGACATCAAACCAACCAATTTGGTGAAGGGATAAGGCTTGGCGAAACTAATGACTCAGTAAAATTTGGACTATATTGACATAAATCTGAATGCAAAAATATCAGAAATTTCTGAAAATGAGGAAGAATTTGTTCAAATTGATGAGAAATATCTTAATTCAGAGTGGTATAAGGATGTGGTTTTTGTTCTACATCATAACAAAGCTCCCACTGATCTAACAAATTCCAAAGCAAGGTTTGTTAAGCTAAAAATTTTCAGATATTTTGTATATGAGATTAATCTATTTTGGAAAGATACAAGAGGAATTTTGCTGAATTGCTTACTTGAAGAAGAAGCTGAAAAAGTCATTGAAGAATTCCATAAAGGTGATTGCGTAGGACACCATTATTGGAATGCTATAGAAAATAAGATTCTAAGAGCTGGATATTTTTGGCCAACAATGTTTAAAGACATTTACAAAAAAATCGTTGAATGTCATGAATGCCAAATTTTTGAAGGAAGAAGAAAGCTTGTACCTCTACCTTTGGTTCCTATCTATGTGGAAGCTCCTTTTTAGCAGTGGGGGTTAGACATTATTGGAGAGATACATCCATCATCATCAAGGTAGCATCATTGGATTCTCACAGCAATGGACTACTTCACCAAATGGATAGAGGCAATACTAGCAAGGCAAGCTAATCACTCTATAATTATTTCTTTTCTAGAGAATAATATATGGTCTAGATTTGGCTGTCCCATGAAGATTATAACAGATAACGCTCAAGAATTTAAGTCCAAGAAAATGATAAATTTCTACCATCAATACCATATCACTCTTGGGCACTCTACAACATACTATCCACAAGGGAATGGTCTTGCTGAATCATCAAATAAGAGCATTGTAAGAATCATCAAAAAGGTATTGCAGGAGAACAAGAAAGCTTGGCACTTAAAGCTGAAGTACGCCTTGTGGGTTGATAGGATTTGTACAAACAAGTCAATTGGAACTTCTCCATATGAATTAGTTTATGGTACTGAAGCTATTTTTCCATCATCACTAGGCGTACCGGTCATGAAGTTAATTCAAGGACTTGAAGAGGAACCAAATGCCATTCAGAGGAGGATCAACCAGATGATAGCCTTGTAAGAAAATAGAAATGAAGTCTATGACAATCGTCAACAAGTTCAAAACAGAATCAAGAACACATTTGATAAGAAGATCAAGGAAGATAGTTTCCAGCTACAAGAAAAAGTTCTGAAATGGGAGGCCAAAATTGAGGAAAAGGGCAAGCATAGTAAGTTTGAGAAATTTTCGAAGGGTCCTTTCAAGATTGTTGGTTTTCATGGGAACAACACTTGTATATTGCAAGAAATTGATGGAGGATCATACGTTGGAGGGTCCGTTAATGGCAGGTTCCTAAAGAATTATGCTTGCTAAATTTTTATCAGTCACTCATGACATTGTACATATTCCGTCTTTGTCAGTTTTATTGCTAATAATGACAAGCTGAAACAGATATCTTAAGCCCGAGGTGAAGGCCAAAATAGTTTGAAGAAGATGCTTGTCAACACAAATTTCTGTTTTTATCAAAAGTGGATAGTACTGGAGCTGTGGGTTCTTAGTGTACCACAGGGGCACACTATCCCAAGTGGTGCCACTGTTATCACTAAATTTTTTTTTTCCAAACTTGGACAGTTTTCTTTGTTCCTAGTCATGGTTTTTAGATAGGTGTTAAGTCATTTTAAGTTTTTAGGGGTTAAGTGATAGGGTTAGAGTCTCATTTTCATTCAGATAATAAATTCCAACAACCTTATTTCATACCTTGAAAGTCTCATACCATGTTTAGAGAGTCAATTTTTTAACCATTTAAAAAAAAGTTTGATTAAGCCACGAAACCACATTTTCGTAGCACAAACAGTGTTAAAAACTACTTTTGCGCTATGAAAACGCTTCTCTTTTCGTAGTGTGAAACCCTAAAATTAAATTAGGCGTGATATGAAATAGGGGATTCGTAGCAAGTATTTTCAAAGAATCAAATCCATCAAATTTCATTAATCCTTCATGATTAGGTGTCACCCACGAGTCTTTTCTCACACATGCAACCATTCCTAGTCATCATGACATTCGTTAGAGGTCATTTATCTTAGTCATTTTCAAATTTGAAAACGGATGGTTTTTGGTTTTATTGTCTCATGCAAGAAATACATGATGCATACCCTTTTTCGAATGGTAAGCTCATGGTAAGAAGAAACAAAAGCTTCTCTCATTCATCAAGCGAGGTTGATTATTAATTTCAAGCAAGGCAGTGTCCCTAATCAAGCGAGGCATTTTACTCTGAAATCAAGTGAGGTTGTATGTTACAGGTTTTCAAGAAACACATAGGAATCTCAAAGGAAATATGACAGAAGAAAGAAAGAACCACAGGTCAAGCCACTATTTAAGTATGGAGCCTGAAAGAATAGAGGCTCTAACCAAGGACAAATCAGTTGAGGAGGCCTACAAGAAGATAGGATGTTGGAAATTCTATCAAAAAATGCAGGGAGCTCATAATCAACTGACAAAAGAGTTTTCTCTTCATTTCATAGGTTCAAATACAAAATTTGGAATCTTAAACCTACTAATTTACCCTGATATCATATCATTAGTGATAGAGATTCCAAGGGGAGAAGAAATATGGTTCAAAAATTTCAGGTTTGATATGGAACCTTGTAAAATATTTCTGAAGCCAAGGTTTGTAGAGACTGCCTTAACTAAAGCAGTGCCAAGAAGTTACATCAAGAACACTTATGCCAACCTGCTCTACAACATTCAAAGGTATTTCACCTTTCTTCTTGTTTCAAAGTTTAGCTAATATGGCAGATAAAGTGCAAATGAAAAATCAATACTGTGAAACTTCACTTTTCCATCATGGTATAGTCAAATTGATAGTTTTACATGAACTTTAGAGGATAAACAGAGAATGGTATACATTTTTGTTTTTGTGTGGATTTGGGGTGGAAACAAAAGAAAGAGGTGTTAGTCGTAAGGCCAAAGAAAAATCATCATCAGAAACTAGTGACCCTATAGAGACAAGATAAAAAATATTTGTCAAGTTCAAACCCAGGAAGCAAGCGAAAGAGCCAGAAATCAAAACACCAGCGATCATTCAAAAGACTCCTCAACCTGCACAAAAGAAGAAAAATAAAGTTAAGGAAGAAGTGCAGGAACAATCAACTAGCAAATCAGTTCAGAAAAGATTGACTAGAAGTCAAATAGCAAAGGAAAAGGGTAAAACAATGGTTTCAGGAGAAATTCTACATTTAGAGGGTAATTTGAATGATATTTTATAGGGAATCGATATTGAATAATCTCCTTTAGTTTAGGCAGACTTTATAAAATTTGATGAAGGGAAATCTAAGAACATAAAATCTTCCAAAAAGCTAGATTTTGATGATGAAATTTCAGAGTTTGTGTTCAAGCCCAGAAGGCCTTTAACTAGGCAATAAAAAAAGTTGCAAGAGTTGGATATGGAGTCAGATAAAGCAGGGGAATTTTCCAATGTTTATGAATAGCCCATAGACCTATCATCACCAATGCCTGAAGGTGACAAAAACAGATTTTTAAACACTCAAAGGGAAAAGAGCAGTTATGAAGAAATTTGACAAAAGTTGAGACTAGCTAATCTTGAAATTGCTAAGCTTAAGAAGAAAGCAAGAAGACATGATGTTGAGAAGACAAAATTCAATAGAATAAGGGCTTTGTGGGAGGTTGAAAGAGTTTCAAAACCTGAAACAGTCAACAGTGAAGCTTAGTACTCTACCTGGACTGTCCTTGCAATCAAAGAGGAAATATTTATGAGAATGATAAATGTTAAATTTAGGGCTACTAACAGGAGAATGAAGAGGCATATTGAAGATCTTGAAATTCAATTGACAAAGTATGAAGTTCAGCTACAACATAGATAGAACAAGAGTAGTAAGTGACAAATCCTTAATACAGTCTTGTTTTTGGGAAGGACATCACTTTGTGAGGAAATTTCAAAGTTGACTTATTTTGATTTTTAAGGTCTATAGACATCATGGAAATCATTAAAAGGTTCAAATATTCTTAAAGTTTGAGAATTGTGAAAAAACTATGTAAAAAAGACATACACAGCAGTTTCGTAGTGCACTATGCACTACGAAACTGTTGTAGGTGCATTTTTGAATATTTTTATAAGGGTTTTGAGAGATAAAAACACTTGGTTTCCAAATTTTGTTGCTGGTGGTGGATGGAAAGGGCTCATAGATGAAATTTCAGGTGTCAAAGCAAAATAAAGTGGATGGTTAATAGATTTTTACAAAGATATAGATTATGCGCTACAAAAATAGCTGTTATTTTCCTAGCGCAACCATGTCAGCTCTCTTTATACTTTTTCAAAGGCTTAATTTTTGTACAAGTGGAAAGGCATGGTTCCATGGAAATGATAACACGTGTCACTTATCTCAAAAATTCAATATTTCCAGCAAAAGGGTTCGAAGATCGTCATTGAAGGTAAAAGCTAGATTATAGGAAACATGTTCCCTATTTTGTAGGGTAGATAAGACATGAATAAGCATGATTGCATAACAAGATTAGAGGCATCATCAATGTCGAAGATATGGAGAAAAAAAATTCATAGATATTATTGAAGTCTTAGATAAGTTTGTTTTAGACATAATAAGGAGTTTTATTCCTATTTGTATTAGGACTTCTAGAAAAAACAGTTCACTGTCAAATGTAATTAAGAGTCTGTTTTAGGAGCAGATAGGTGTCAAAATTAGAAATTCAAATTCTCTTCAAGATGGATAAGGGAATCCAAGATTGTAATGATGACTCTATAAGAGAAATGAGTTCAAATTGGTAAAGGTTGGTTATTTTTCATTAACAAGAAAATTATGTTATTATAGCAGACTGTGTGTTTTCATCTTAATACAGATATTGGCTTTACTACTCAGGATTCAGAAAAAGTTTTTGGTGTTTGATCTTCCTATGGATTTTCTCATCTAACTATTTGCAGTGGTATGAACACATGTTACTTAGAATTCATTGGAAAATTCTCTAACTTCCTTCATATGTTTGTAAATTGTGATTTATTCACTGTGTTACTATTTTTCTGATACATCTAAAACTCTGAAATACCCTGACTTCCATGTTAAGATAATTTTGATGTTTTTTTGAAACATACCTTGACTCCATAGCCCAATAGATGTTTTTTGATCAGTAATTCAACCATTTATACACTTTTATCCAATTCATTCCTAGATTTAGCCATCTAATCCTTAATTCAAAATCTTAAACCTATTGAGAGAGCCCTCTCAGGTTGAGGAGGCTAAGCCTCAACTAAAAGTATGGTTTGAAATAGTTACTCAGAGTCTACTTGACCAACAACCTATCAGGGTCAGATTTTGTGCCAACAGGCTGCTTCAAACCTATGGTTAATTTCTTGTGGAGAAATGATGTGAAGATAAGCAGAGTTTCTCTGCGACTCTATCATGGTGAGGGTAGGATGATACCTTCTCTGGTACTTTCAGTGGATGTAGAAATGGATGGTTTTCACTAGAAGACATGTGCTAAATTAAAATAAGATGAGAGAGGGCATACCTACTGGTACTGAAAATTTATTTTTTAGAGGTGTGAATATGTGGAGTCTCCTTTGGGTGTTATGAGGTGTTGATCAATGTGTTACGTTCAGTTCTGTAATTGGGCCTTCTGAGATCTCATTATGGTCCTCTAAAAAATATGAAAAGGGTGAAATATAGGCCAATATAGCTCATTTGAGTTCATTTGTGACATTCGAGTGCTTGAGGTTTTGAGAGGTCAGAGGTTTTTATGGAGTTTTTCTTACTGTTGCGGTCAGCCTAAGTACCCGAAACTTGTGATTCTTGAGCTAGCTAGGCCCCATGGCATCCTTCATTTTAATTTTTTTAGTATGCCTAGGCTAGGGTCCATAAAAAATGTGTTTGTACAGAACCCAGACAAGTTTTTTCCTTGACCGCGCAGGCGACCAAGGCCTAGGCGTGTAATTTTTGAGTGAACCAAGGGTTTTTCATGAAATTATCGTGCCTGTAATGGATTTAAGCGTGAAATTTATGCATATGTTAGAGAAACATGTGCACATCTCTAGCGCCTATCTGATAAACAAGTGTGCGGAGAGCCAAAGAAATTTTTTGAATTTTTTTTGGGAAATTTGTCAATTTGTAGTGCCTTTTATGCCACTGTTGTGTGCATGTTTAATGACAGGATGTTGTGGAGGAAGAGGGATTGGCCTGACCTTTCGTTCACTTTGGTAGGAGATCCCAATGCATTCCAATAGTTGGCGCAATGGTTTCTTAATAATTTCATGGACTTTTTGTTGCGCTACTTCATTTGATGTTGGAACATGGGACGTAGGGTCATGGTGCTGCAGGGTTGCAACCTGACTATCCATCCCGAGATGGATATCTAGTTTGTGACTAAGCTACTACCTCAGGGTGAGGCACTTCCTTATCCACTTCCCCCTGGGAGAGTGGATCTTCAACATTTCTCAATGGGCCATTGCGGCAAGGCGCCTCTCACAAAGGGGTTCATTCAGATACCCTTGGTGACTGACTTGGTCGAGTGATGTGCTCTAGTAGCTATTGTGAAATTGTCGGGGTCATCTATGCCCAATTG
The DNA here is from genome assembly GCA_034641835.2 of Pinus albicaulis. NCBI lineage: Eukaryota > Viridiplantae > Streptophyta > Pinopsida > Pinales > Pinaceae > Pinus > Pinus albicaulis. The sequence continues at coordinate 365,972,442 of CM076576.1, forward strand.
GGCCTCGGGCCCACAGATTGGTGTTCTGCACTGGGTGAGGGCCAATAACTAGTTTGATTTCCCTCTTCACTGCCACGACAGGATGTTGGCTCAACTCTCCTAGGTCCAAGATGGATCAAAGTTGTTTACACATTCTAGTATTATGTGTAGCATCATGTATGAGTGAGTGGTGTTGCTCAGGCTTATGGTGGTTGTGCTTGGTGGGGGTCCTCGAGAGCCTCGTATGAGGTGGTGGGCCCCCAAGATGCCTCGTGGTGGGGGAGGTTGGGTGGGGCATTTTCGAACTCCACTACAAAGGCTTGGTTTGAGGCCAATCCTCATATGTTTCGGCCTTCCATTATGTGGGGATGGACTTCCGTGGAGACCCAAACATGGGTCTTCCTATTACGTATGCATGGGGGAAAAAATGTGTGTTTTCATGTTTTATTCTGCATTTAATTGAGTATTTATGCTTTATATGTGTATTGTGATGACACTGACATAGTTTTGTTACTCTTGTACATGTTGGTGAGGTCGGGCATGCCGTGGCTCGACTTGTGGGACATGATCTGATTCAGAGGCGTCAAGGTGTTCCACGCGTAAGTGGGGGAAAGGGAGAGGCTCCAGCGCAGCCTCAGGGTAGAGCACCTTGCGGGGAGGCTGGTCCCTCTGGGGAGGGTAGTAGCTCGGCTGTTGCTGAGTGTGATGTTGTGATCGCTCGCGCCAAGGTCGCAGAGGCTTAGGTCGTATAGGTGACAAAGAAAATGGCTACTCTCAAGGTCAAGGCTCGAGTTTTGGAGGATGCATGGGATCGAGTTGACCACTTTACCCAGGGGATGCCTACCTGAGGTTTTGTGGATGACCACTATGATGCATGGCTAAAGACATCGATGGCCCAAGAGAGAGGCTATTGGAAAAATTTTCACTGGGTGGCGATCTCTATTTTGACAGCTGCTCCAGTGCTAGTACCGGGATCGACCGTTGGTCCAGGTTCCCCACCTAGAGGGACACCTCCTTAAGGATTTATTATACATATGGAAACCACCCATTATGAGGATGCTTCCCTTATTTTTTTCGACTTGTATATGTGTATCTTTGGGCTGACTGTTAGAGACATGATTTTTTTTGTACTCAGACACATCTTTTTTGGTATATATGAGAGAGATATTTTTTTGCGGCTCTACACGGTGCATCCCGTGTTGATATTTATTTATGGATTATGTGTTGTGTTGATGGATACATATATATTTTTTGTGTTTTTTTTTTATGAATGATGGTGTTTTCGAGATGCATTCTAGTTTAGGATATTGTGAGCTATGCGATCAGCTTTTTGGTTTTGATTTCTTGGTACATGTGTTAATGTAATGTGATAAAATTGACGGCTTAATATTTTTTCACGCAAGTATTTTCTAAACAAATGTGAATCTCGTACCTCAAAATCTTGGTTTAAATATGACTGGACTAACTGGGAATTGAGGTAGATATGAAAATGGCGTTTGCCTTGATTGAGGGCATCACGCATAAGTCCGATGACGACATCATATTTTTCCTGATTATTTTTTATAAGCCAATACATACACCACTAGTGAAGAATGGAAATAGGTCAGGGTGATAGATGACCCAGGTAGATGCTGCTAAATTTTGAGACCATAGCGATGTTCCATCTACGAATCCAAAGTAAATTCGGGTTGAGAATTCCTTGTGACACTAGAGCATATTTTGCGACAAGTCTTTTGGTCAAAGATTTAAAGTGTTTGGTCTGTGTATTTTGACTCTAGGGATGATCCCTCTTGGCCCTTATGGGTAGAATTTCTTGAAGTAAAGGCCATTGATGGGGTTTCTGAGGCATGTTCCGTCTGTCTTTGTTAAGATATATGCCCCTTGAGGAGACAATTTTTTATTATGTAGGGTGCTTTCCACAAAGTTTTGAACTTTCCTAGCCCTAGGGCTTCTATTGTGACATCATTGTGGAGGACTAAATCTCCCTCCATAAATTAATTAGGGTTGATTTGGAGTTTGAATGATGTTTTTCCTCATTTTTTTTAGGCCTCGTTGTGTTACAACAACTGTCATCGTCATTCGTCGAAGAACTCTAGTTGTACTAAACATTGTTCTAGAGACTGGGTGTCATCAAGGAGTTCGATGGTGGCATGTAAAATTGGGATCTCGTGTTCTATGGGAATCACAGCTTTGACTCCATATACCAAGTGAAAGGGTGTGAACCCAGTGGATGTTTTCACGGCCGTGCGGTATGCCCACAAGGCAAGGAAATACATGTGGTACCAGTTTGTTTTTTGGTTATTCACCATACGATGTAAAATAGTTTTGAGGACTTTGGTCACAGCTTCTACATTTCCATTGGATTCGGGGTAGTATGGTGATGTGAATTCATGTATGAATATGATGGTGAGATATCTCTTAGAAAAATTCATTTTCAAATTGTTTCCCATGGTCAGAGACTAACTCTTTAGGAATGCTGAACTGGGAAATAACATGGTTAAACTGAAATCATGCAGAAATTTATGTAGTGTTGTCATATGAGGGCATAACCTCTGTCCACTTGTGAAATAATTGATAGCCACAATGATGTATTTGTGATTTCTCGACGATGCAGGGTTTCAAGTCATGAAGTCGATCCCGCATTTACAAAAGGGACCAGTGACAGTGACAAGGTGTAGGGGAGTGGGACGAACTCTTGCCTTACGCGTGAAGCGTTGACATCTCTCTCACCTATTCACTGCTAAAATGCAATTGCAAAATAATGTGGGCCAGAAATACCCTACTCTTAGGAATTTTTGGGCGATGGCCATTCACGAAAGGTGGCCACCGCAAGCTCTATTGTGGCAGTCATTAAGGGCTTGTTTCCCTTGGTCATGGGTAAAGAATTTAAGTAAGATGGTGTCGATGCCTCGTTGGTATAATACCTCTCCCATAAGGATGTATCATGGGGCTTGATGGTGAATGCACCGAAGATCATCTCGAGTAAGATGGGGTCTAAAATTTTGGGTTCGTAAGAAGAGAAGGAAATCTTTGTACCAAGGGTCGTCGGTTGCTACAAGGAACAAATGTTCATATGGTAGCAAATCATTTACTTGTGATCCTTTGGTATGAATTGAGAGGTTTGTAATAAAATCTGCTAAGATTAACGCCTTTTTCCTCTCAAGGGAGCGAAACTGTAGGTCATATTCTTGTAGAATGACTATCCAATGGTTGTATTTGTGGCTCATTAGGTGGCATGTGAGAAAATATTTCATGGGATCTATTGATTTGGTTGATGAAAATGATTGATGATGCACTCAACAAAATTTTTTATTTGACAATAGGTGGAATTTGGTACCCATATATGTAATCTTGGTTTGGCATATAAATTCTCATTATATGCATGAGTGTATGACCGAGACCTTCCCATGTAACAATTGTTGAAATAATGGCGCGAGTCTTTGACGAATTTGAGAAAAATGCAGTGGTTGTAAGTTACAATACCATGTTAACTTGAAATCTTGTGTTGTGTTCGAATGTCAAGAGGATGGATGACATATGTGGGCAATGATGATTCCAACAGTGCCACCCGAGGATATCTCTATTGTGGTGAGGGGAAATCCAAGGTACCACTTCCTTTTTCAAAAATAGCAGTTGAATTCGACAAAAAGGAAGCCTTAACCAAACAAGGTAGTCACTGATTCTAGGGATAAGGATCTTGGATTTGATAGGTTTAACATAGGCATGATGGTGAGGGGTGACTGAAAACTGATGATGGGGATTTAGCATCCCAAGGTCAAAACATAAAAATAATCTTTGTGACAGTCATAACTATTTCTAATGAGGAAATACTTGGAGTCGGTAGGAAGTCCAGGGTGGGTATATGTTGGTTATGAATGTCGTGGTGGCTTATGCATTAAATGTGTGATACTCCAACCAAGGGTGACCGGGGACTGCTGCGATGGGAGAAAAATGGATAGATGAGTGGGGGGACAGTTGGTCACCATTTGCGGTCTTTTTACACTTACCACAAAAACACAAAGAAAGGTGTGCCAAAACATGAAATTGATCGCTCACTGATGATGTGAGGAGGGTGTTTTTGCTGAGGGTCGGGGCCCCATTGGTTGGTCTCTTGTGTAGGGGGTGATGAAGAAGATGGAAAATGTTACAGACGGGCTATGCTGATGGAGGTATGGCAAGCCAAATGCGATGTGTTGTGGTGCGTTTTCAATGTGCTTGCAAAACCTGGAAGTCTGGGAAAGGGGTTTTATTTTGATATGGTAAAACTTGAGTTAATGCATGGTGGGTGAATGGGCATGAAGTGCTTCCTGGACTGAAGTGGTATGGTCATGGCATCATGATTTTTCTGATATATGGTATACTTTAAGTGATTAGTGCCATGGACAGGAGGCTTTACCAACAAAAAAATATGTTTATCATGTGCAAGGTGGGGCAATGATAAACATGGTCGGTTGCTTGGAACCTATGGTTAATTTCTTGTGGAGAAATGATGTCAAGATAAGCAGAGTTTTTCTGGGACTCCATCATGCTGAGGGTAGGATGATACCCACTGTGGGAATTTCAGTGGATGGAGTGATGGATGGTTTGCACTGAAAGACATGTGCTAAATTAAAAGAATATGAGAGAGGGAATACTTTCCGGTACTGCAAATTTACTTTCTTAGAGGTGTGAATGTGTGGAGTCACCTTTGGGTATTACTTTTGGTTATGCAATTGGGTGTTCTGAGATCTCGTTATGTTCCTCTAAACATGAAAATGGTGATATATAGGCCAATATAGCTCATTTCACTTCATTTGTGACATTTGAGTGTTTGAGGTTTTGAGAGGTCAAAGGTTTTTGTGGAGTTGTTCTTGCCATTGCGGTCAGCCTAAGTACCCAAAACTTGCGATTCTTGAGCTAGGTAGGCCCCATGGCATCCTTAATTTTAATTTTTTCAGTATGCCTAGGCTAGGTTTTGTAAAAAATGGGTTTGTACAAAAGACAAACATGTTTTTTCCTTGATCGCGCGGGTGATCAAGGCCTAGGCACGTAATTTTCGAGCGAACCAAGGGTTTTGTGAGAAATTATCATGCCTGTAATGGCTTTAAGCGTGCCATTTCCGTGTATGTCAGAGAAACATGTGCACATCTCTAGTGCCTACCTAAGAAACAGGAATGCGAAGAGCCAAAGAAATTTTTTGAATTTGTTTTGGGAAATTTGTCAATTTGTAGTGCTTTTAATGTCACTGATGTGTGCATGTTTGATGACATGACATTGTGGAGGGAGGGGGATTGACCTGACCTCTGGTTCACTTTGGCAGGTGATCCCAATGCATGCCAACAACTGGTGCAATGGGTTCTTAATAATTTCATGGATAGTTTGTTCCACTACTTGATTTGATGCTGGAACATGCGACGTAGGGTCATGGTGCTACAGGGTTGCAACGTGACTATCCATCCCGAGACAGATATCTATTTTGTGACTGGGCTACCACCTCAGGGTGAGGCACTTCCTTATTCGCTTCCCCTTGGGAGAGTGGATCTTCAACAGTTCTCGGCGGGCCATTGTGGTGGGGCCCCTCTCACAGAGTGGTGCATTTAGATAGCCTTAGTGACTGACTTCTCCGAGAAATCTGCTCTGGTAGCTATTGTGAGACTGTCGGGGTCATCTACGCCCAATTGAGCATATGGTACACAGATTAGTGTTCTACACCAGGTGAGGGCCGGTAACTATTTTGATTTCCCTCGTCACTACCACGACGGGATGTTGGCTCAACTCTCCAAGGTCTAGGATGGATCAAAGTTGTTTATCTATAGCATCATGTATGAGTGAGTGATCTTGCTTAGGCCTATGGTGGTCATGCTGGTGGGGGTCCTCGAGAGCCTTGTATGAGGTTGTGGCCCCCTGTGATGCCTCATGGTGGGGGAGGTCGCGTGGGGCATTTTGGAACTCCACTATAGAGGCTTGGTTTGAGGCCAATCCTCATATGTTTCGGCCTTCCCTTATGCAGGGATGGAATTCCCTGGAGACCCAAACATGGGTATTCCTATTAGGTATGCATGGGGACCAACATGTATGTTTTTATGTCTTATTTTGCATTTACTTGAGTATTTATGCTTTATATGTGTATTATGATGACACTGACATATCTTTGTTACTCTTGTATATGTTGGTGAGGTCAGGCAGGTCATGGCTCATTTTGTGGGACATGATCTGATCTGGAGGCGTCGAGGTGTTCCATGCGTAAGCGGGGGACAAGGAGAGGCTTTGGCGCAGCCTCAGGGTAGAGCACCTAGCGGGGATGCTAGTCCCTTTGAGGAAGGTAGAAGCTCGGCTACTGCCGATTGTGCTGCTATGATCGCTCACGCTGAGGAAGCAAATGCTCACATCATAGAGGTGAGAGAGCAGATGGCTGCTCTGGAGGTCAAGGCTCGAGTTTTGGAGGATGCATGGGGTCGAGTCGACCGCTTGACCCAGGGGATGCCTACCTGAGGTTTTTTGGATGATCACGATGATGCATGGATTGAGATGTTGATGGCCCAAGAGAAGGGCTACGACTGACTTTACACCGAGTGGTGATCTCTGTTTTGACAATGACTCCAGTGCTGGTACCGGGATCGGCCGTCGGTCCAGGTTCCCCACCTAAAGGGGCACCTTACTAGAGGATTTATTGTACACAAGGAAACCACATATTATGAGGATGCTTCCCTTTTTTTGACTTATATATGTGTATCTTTGCGCTGAATTACGGGTCAGAGACACGATGTTTTTTGTACTCGGACACATATTTTTCGGTATATATGAGAGAGATATTTTTTTGTGACTCTACATGGTGTGTCCTGTGTTGATATTTATTTATGGATTATGTGTTGTGCTGATGGATATCTATATATTTTTTATGTTTTTTTTCTTTTTATGAATGATGGTTTTTCCGAGATGCATTCTAGTTTAGGATATTGTGAGCTATGTGATCAATTGTTTGGTTTTTATTTCTTGGTACATTTGTGAATGTAATGGATAAAATTGATGGCTTAATCTTTTTGCAAAAAAGTATTTTCTAAACAGATGTGAGTCTCGTACCTCAAACTCTTGGTTTAACTGTGACACCACTAACTTGGAATCGAGGTAGATATGAAAATTTTGCATGCCTTCATTGAGGGCGTCGCACATAAGTCTGATGAAGACATCATATTTTTCCTAATTGTTTTTTTCTAAGCCAATGCATACACTACTAGTGAAGAATGGCGATCAGTTAGGGTGATAGATGACCCAGGCGAATGCTGCTAAAATTTGAGACCATCGCGATGCTCCATCTGCAAATACAAAGTAAAGGTCGGGTTGAGAATCCCTTGTGACACTAGAGCGTATTTTGTGAAAAATATTTTGGTTAAAGATTTAAAGTCTTTGGCCTGTGTATTTTGACTCTAGGGATGAGCCCTATTGGCCCTTACGGGTAGAATTTCTTGAGGTAAAGGTCGTTGACGGGGTTGTTGAGGAATGTTCTGTCCATCTCTCTTAAGATATATGCCCCCTTGAGGAGACAATGTTTTATGATGTAGGGTCCTCTCCACAAAGTTTCGAACTTTCCTGGCCGTAAGGCTTGTTTTGTGACATCTTAGCAGAGGACTAACTCTCCCTCCATAGATTAACGAGGGTTGATGTGCAGTTCGAATGATGCTTTTCCTCATTTTTTGTTGGCCTCGTTGTGTTACAATGAGTGCCTTCGTCTTTTGTCGATGAACTCCAGTTGTACTAAACATTGTTCTAGAGGCTAGGTGTCATCCTGGAGTTCGATGGTGGCATGTAAAATTGGGATCTCGCATTCTATGGGCATCACATATTCGACCCCATATACCAATTGAAAGGGTGTGAACCCAATGGATGTTTTCACGACCGCGCGGTATGCCCATATGGCAGGGAAATTCATGTGGTACCAATTTGTTTTGTGGCTATTCACCATACGCTGTAAAATAATTTTGAGGACATTGTTCATAGCTTCTACCTGTCCATTTGATTCAAGTTCGTATCGTGATGTGAATTCATGTGTGAATATGATGGTGAGATAGCTCCTGGAAAAATTCATTTTCGAATTGTTTCCCATGGTTAGAGACTAACTCTTTAGGAACGATGAACTGGGTAATGACATGGTTAAACCAAAATCATGCAAACAAAAATTTTGTGTTATCATATGTGGGCATAACCTCTGCCCACTTGGTAAAATAATCGATAGCCACAATGATGTATTTGTGATTTCCCGATGATGGAGGGTTTCAAGTCATGAAGTCGATCCCATATTTACAAAAGGGACTAGTGACAATGACAAGGTGTATGGGAGTGGGAGGAGCTCTTGCCTTATGCATGAATCGTTGACATCACTCACACCTCTTGATTTCTAAAATGCAGTTGCAAAATAAAGTGGGCTAGAAATACCCTACTCGTAGGAATTTTTGGGTAGTGGCCATTCACAAAAGCTGGCCACTGCAAGCTCTGTTGTGGTAGTCTTTAAGGGCCTGTTTCGCTTGGTCACGGGTAAGGAATTTACATAATATGGTGTCGATGCCCCATCGGTATAAGACCTCTCCCATAAGGAAGCATCATGGGGCTTGATGGTGAATGCGCCGAAGATAATCTCGAGTAAGATGGGGTCTGAACTTTTGGGTTGGTAAGAAGACAAGGATATCTCTGTACCAAGGGTCGTTGGTTTCTAAAAAGAGGAAATGTTCATCTAGTAGTGAATCATTTACTTGTGATCCTTTGTTATGACTTGGAAGGTTTGTAATGAACTCTGCTAAGATTAACGCCTTTTTCCTCTCGGTAGAGCGAAACTATAAGTCATATTCTTGTAGGATGACTATCCAATGGGAATATTTGTGGCTCATTAGGTGGCACGTGAGAAAATATTTCATGGGATTAATATCTGTGATGAACGTTGGGGTCTTTAAGATGATGTAGCGGTGAAGGTTTTGGACTGCATGAATTAGCGCTAGGGTAGTCTTTTCTTCGGGTTTTTTTGACTGGAAAATCTGTCCGGCCAATAGCAGGGGATCTCCTTGGTAAAAAGCCCCAACTAGACTCTAAACCGTTTGGAATAGGGATCCCGTGCGGGGTGTGGGTCTGGCTACCACTTAATTATCCTTTCCTTCGATCTCAGTAGGAATCTATAAACCTGTGGACACATGCTTATTTGGATGATACAAGACATATGATTGATGAATTAAATGAACATAAAACACTATGTGTAGCAAGCTGAATTATAAAGCATGGGGCGAAAGGAAATGTTGTCAACAACATATCATTAGGGTCATGCTTGTACATTGTTCTAACCACCGAAGAAACAATTCTTCATGGCAGAATACCCTTCACTTCCTTAAATGGTTTTGGTAATAATATAAATGTCAGTAAACAAAGTTATTAACATTCATTGAGAAAGAAAAATAAAATTAGCACCATTAACACATGTTTAGAAAACTATAATGCATAACTGATGTAATTGGAGACACAGTTTCATTAATCAAAAGATATCAGAAACTGAAAATAGAATACCCATAGTATTCACACATCGACCAACATCCGATCCAAAAATGGAGTTAACACATGCTTGTATTCATACTAAAAAATGTGTAGTCCTTCTATACAATGTTCTATATCTCTTTGAGTCCCAAACAATAGGTATTTTACAATCTCCCGAAGGAAGTATTTATAGAAAAAAACTCACTTTTTGGGCTTCCCTGACTTTTCGTCTTCTTGACCGTTGGGCTGCCTCGGGCCTTTGGGAATTTTCGACCTGCAACCCTGGGAAATCTGCGACATGCAACCCTGAGAGAATCTGCGACTTGCGACTCGGTCCATTTGCGACCTGTGACCCAGGGGTTACTTGCGGCCTGTGACCTTGTGAAATTTGCGACTTGCGACCTCAGGCAATTTGCGACCTGCAACCCCACTGGATTTTTCCACTTGTGACCTCGAGAAATCTGTGACCTCCTCATGACTCGGTGAAGGTTGCACAGTCGGGTAGTCGAAACAGTTGAGGCTTCCTCGGATGTGATGTTTTGTGACCTTGCGACTTTATCCGATTTTGTGACGTGCAACCTCTAACAATCTGCAACGTACGACCTTTGGGAATTTGCGACCTGCAACCCTGGGCAATCTGCGACCTACGACCCTCGGCAACTTACAACTTGCGACCCTGCGACCTTGTCAAATTTGTGACTTGCGACCTTGGGCAATTTGTGACCTGCGACCCCACTGGATTTTCCAACTTACAACCTCGAGCAATCTGTGACCACCTTGTGACTCGGTGAAGGTTGCACAGTCAGGTAGTCGCAATAGTTGAAGCCTCCCTTAGATGTGCTATTTTGCGACCTTGTGACTTCATTGGATTTTGTGACATGCGACCTCTAACAATATGTGACCTATGAACTTTGGGAATTAGCGACCTATGACCCTAGGCAATCTGCGGCTTCTGACCCTGAGAGAATCTGCAACTTGCGACATGGTCCATTTGCAACCTGTGATCCAGGGGTTACTTGCGGCCTGTGACCTTGTAGAATCTGCGACTTGCGACTTGGTCCATTTGCGACCTGCAACCCAGGGGTTACTTGAGGCCTGAGACCTTATGAAATTTGCGACCTGCGACCTCGGGCAATTTGCGACCTTCTCTGGGTTTCGCAATAAGATTTATTTTCCTCCATCTCTATCTCGTGAAAGTGACTAAGTACCTTTGCGGTTCTTTCAAGCTTTGAAAGGCTCCACCTTGTCTACCAGAGAAGACCCTAGTTTCGGCTCTATGCGACGACCACATCTACCTGCAAACAACATAACATGGGTCATAAGTCTTCAAAATATTGATGGTAAAGCACATTTAGTTAGCTAAAGGAATGATTTATCAAATAATAAACTTAGACCCCTGGGTGGGTTAATTTGCAGTTACCTTTTAGAGGATGATGCCCCTCAAATAATCTACATGATCTTATGAGCTTAAATGAAGTACCCAAACAAAATGCCTAATGATCCATGGTGAGAGGGCTTCTAACGAATATACTTAATGCAAAGAGAAGTTTCCATTCGAGTGTATGCATGATGATCCCTCCACACATGGCATGGCTGCGGCGAAATAATCTCTTCATGATGGTGAGAAGATTCAATGACTATGGGCCAGGTCAAAACCTTGAGGGCTAAGCAAGCAGGGGGACCTGAAATTTTAGATATACCCAAAATTTTGGGTGGTGTTGTAGTGGCTACAAAAATTGGCGAACCACTGGTGGAATCCAACATGTCTGTCAACACCCCAACAATAGTCTGCATCCAAGAAGTGATGCAAGGGAATATTGAACAATTTTTGAGGGTACCCTTGTATTATTTTAACCTTTTCAGATATGTTGAATCCTTGTGCCTTGGCTAGGAATTGTTAATCACAATGCGTGAAAGTGGAAGTTCACGAATGCCAATGGTTGTTTTATGATGTAGCAAGCAGGGAAGTGGGCTTATTATATTCATAATTTTTAAAATATGTTTCTGGTGTTGCTCCGCTGCCAGTAGGCCTGGACAGTACCCCAGCAGATTCACTTCAAGAAATCACAAACTTTGCTCTGCTACTAGCGAGCTTGGTCAATACCCTAGCAGATTCATTGCGTTACCTCTCTATGCAGGAAGCCTTTCTCAATCCTTTACCCTTATTTGTTCATGTGCTTGAAGCACTTATTTTATGTGCTCATGGCACTTATTTTGCATGGTCGGATGAGCGATCCCGACTTATTTTATGGGCAAGAGAGGCTGCTTCTTGTTTGATAGAAACTAAAATATATCCTAATTTGGGTTTGCCCCATGCCAAGCCTTCACATCCCATTGACCACCCATAGGCGAAACGTGCAAAACATATCATTAATATGTTCAAGAATATGCTGGGCACATGGTTTGGGTTACGGGTATAGGCCATTCAAACACGTTAAGGTTCCCGACAAGCAACCAGCTCATATCTCCCTGGCTAATGAATTTAAACTCATCATGTTGAGAACGCGACTTCAGTGACTTGTTCTGAGAGAAGCTTCCTTTTGAGGTAACCACCGCAACCTCACGCAAACCATGGAGTTATTGTTTCAGCAATCAAGTAGAAAAGATCATCAGGATTTCGATACATGCAAAGAGGTAAAATCAATCCATCCAGATTTGAAACCATGCAAAAGAAGGCTAGTCTAGGGCATCAAGGTTTTCAAGGCTTCGATTTTAATGAGAGCTCATGTAGTGGTATGCAATGTACATAAAATTTCACGACTATCTCAACAACTAGTGAAAATGATGTGAGGAAGAGTGCGTAGAATGCGAAGCAACAGGCAAGGCTTTATGACTCAATGCGATGCCATGTGTGAGAAATATCGACTAGTTACAGGTGGAGAAATAAGGAAAAGCACATGCAGTGACTATCTGAATATTATGCAGCATGCATGAAAAAAATAAATGGAAAATTATAATGCATAAAACTACTGAACACAAGAAAAGACAACAAGCATAATTCTAAACCATAAAGAAAAACCTTAGCAAGTAAACCTAATTAATAACTTGACAAACAAAACTTTATTAGCATATCCTAGCTAGCCTAATCCTAAAACCCTAGTTTAACCCAAGAGGCGGTCAGGTTATGTAAAGTTAGCTTTCTAGTGCAGCCACCGCATTAGTTCCCACCCTGTAAGAACAACAATGTTCGCAATCAAAGCCAACATACAAAATCATGAACCAACAGCAAGGCTTATCTGAAGAGCATGTGAATTAGCAAGAAGGTCATGGCTACTTACCAGAGAATGTGCCAGAATGGATTGTGCTAACGAATTTCACTTTGATCTTGATACATAGAATTATGTATTTGAAACATAGAATCATTTATCAATGACACACACCCATCCACGCACAACCTTAAGTCCAACGGAAGTGGGGAAAATCATTTCCTATTTGCAGTTATAACCATTGGATATGATTCATCAAACTAGCTGTGAATCTCATCATGATTTTGAGGATGATCACTTTGGTAGAATCTAAAAAATAAGCGTGAGCCAGGAGAATTTGAGATGCTTGCGAATCCATTTGCAGAAACCCTAATTTCAAAAATTCTAGTTCGAAGTTGTTCCTAGGTTTTGTCGAGGATGTGAGTATCCTAAATAACTGTCAGTGAAGGTTGAAATGCCTCACCATCCTGGACCAACTCTGGGCCTTCGAGTGGGGGGCTTACAAACTTTGATGGGTTCATAAGATCAACTAGTGAATGGATGTGATCATCAACTGTAGTGATTGGAAAAATGTTAGTGGTCTTTATATCAATTCAGCCAAATGTTTGCGCACTAACAAACTGCCAATCCAATGTGTCATATTCTTTAGATTTCCCAGGACTGGGTGAATTGACCGAAAGATTTTCAGGCATGGGAGATGCTTTCCAAACATCACACGCTTGTGCCTGCATGCAACTGGTATTGGTTGGGAAACAACTGAAAATATTAGAGACAACAGATGGTGTTTTCCTCTTAGTGAATAAATTAGGGTAAATCGGTTGTTGCATATTAGCTGTTAGGGGATAGCACAATGGGCTCAGAGAAGTATCACTTGAATGGTAGGCTCACCCAGATGAGCTGACATCGGATGCAGTTATGCTGAGAGCCGAGTGATACAAGGGAACCTTCATTTTAGAAACCCTAATTCGAGGGACCCTAGTTGGACTTGTTTGAGGGGTCTCATCAAGATCGTAAGAACTTGAGGTAACAACTAGCAGAAGTTGAATTGCTTCAATTTTCAGATGGGTCCTTGAATTTTCACAAATCGGATCATCAAATTTCGGAGGCTTCATATGGTCGAAAAATATATTCAAATTACAGTCCTCAGAGGCATGAGTGAATATGTTTTCAGATAAGCAGTGGTCACTGGAGCCATTGATTTGATCAGGTTGGGCACCTGGCACATTAGGCTCCCTTGGAATTAATAATTGGGATGAATCAATAAAAGTGACATCTTGAGGTTGCCAAGACAGGGAGTCACTCCTATGGATATTTAAATATTTCGGATGAAAAATATCAGATCTAAGAGATTCATCAATTTTGTGACGTGATTGCGAAACACCCTCCGCATGCTTTTGATTGTCGCCAATACCAGTACAAGAAAATTTTGAATGACTTGAAGAAATTACTGGTGCGGCAGGCTCATGAAATAAATCAGAGAATAATGGATGAAACGATTTAGCTGTGGGGGTATTGACCATGCAAGGACTTTCATCTCTCACATCGGTGTCATCCAGAGTGAACAATGGTCTTGCATGCCTAGGATGGTCCAATGATTTTTTAAAGTCAACTTTATCCGGGACAAGAGTCAATTTATTATTAGCATGTGAATAAGATTTAGGACTGTGTCTAAGGAAACATTTACTGGACTCCAGATAGGTTTCATGAACCGGGAGAGACAATGGGCCACTATGGTTTTCAAGCTCTGATTCGACATGGTGCATGAAATATTTAGAGGTGGCGCAATAGGTTTTATCTTCTTGCACACGTCTATCATTGCTCATAGCTTTCGAGGTCACAACTCCACTACATAGCAATTCAGAAGGATGAACGCGAATATCACAAATAGTAATACTCTCCTTGGAGGCCTGAATGTGGTCTGGACTCGGCGATATGGGAAAGGAAACATTAGGGACAAAGTCTGAACAGATGGCAACTTGTGGGTCGTCATAGGGAACACTAGGATTAGGCTGGGTTGCTAATTGAAAATTTTCAAGGGAAACGAGAATCACATACCTGAACTGTTCACTTAAAAATTTCCAATCAACATCCTTTTCAGGGAACTCAAACAATAATGAAAAAATATGATAGAGAGTTCATCTAGAGGTTCCTGAGGTTCCCTTATGATGTCATTTAACTTTGTTAACACATTCTGAAAATTGTACCTGTGAAAAGCTTGTTGTAATTCATGAGCGAGCTACTCGTACGAATGGATAGAAGCTTCCAGCAACGTGCGGCAACATTGCTTAACACGACCTTCGAGAGTGAGGGAGAAAAGCATACAAGTCAACCCTTCATTGTCAATTTCGTAGCACTCACAAAATTCACAAAAATCTAGAAGGTGTTTTGTTATGGAAACTTCGTTTTCACCATCGAATTTTAACTGGGACAATTGATACATAAGTTTTTCAGGGATGGAGAATCGAGGCTCATATAAATCAGAAAAACATCTCAGGAGAATGATTTGGGGACGAGCCATTATAGATATCAGATTAACTGTAGGCTCTAAGGGCTTGTCTTGTCATCAGGCCCTCTTTCTAGTGCCAATTCTGTTGACGGGAAAATCTGTTTGGCCAACAAGAGGGGATCTCCTCGGTAAAAGGCCCCAACTAGACTCTAAACCGTTTAGAATAGGGATGCCGTCCGGAGTGTGCGTTTGGTTACCACTTAATTATTCTTTCCTTGGGTCTTAGTAGGAATCTATAAACCTACGGACACATGATTATTTGGATGATACAAGACATATGATTGATGAATTAAATGAACATAAAACACTATGCGTAGCAAGATGAATTATAAAGCATGGGCCCAAAGGAAATGTTGTCAACAACATATCATTAGGGTCATGCTTGTACGCTATTATAACCATAGAAGAAACAATTCCTCATGGAAGAATACCCTTCACTTCCTTAAATGGTTTTGGTAATAATATAAATGTCAGTAAACAAAGTTATTAACATTCATTGAGAAAGCGAAATAAACTTAGCACCATTAACACATGTTTAGAAAAATATAATGCATAAATGAAATAATTGGAGACACAATTTCATTAATCAAAAGATGTTAGAAACTGAAAATAGAATACCCATAGTATTCATACATCGACCAACATCAGATCCAAAAATGGAGTTAACACACGCTTGTATTCATACTAAAAAATGTGCAGTCCTTCTATACAATTCTCTATATCTCTTTGAGTCCCAAACAAAAGGTCTTTTACAATATCCCGAAGGAAGTATTTATAGAACAAAAATTTCCTTTTGGCCTTCCCTGAATTTTCGTCTTCCTGACCGTTGGGCTGCCTCGCGCCTTTGGGAATTTGCGACCTGTTACCCTGGGCAATCTACGACTTGCGACCTTGAGAGAATCTATGAATTGCGACTCGGTCCATTTGTGACCTACAACCCAGGGGTTACTTGCGGCCTGTGACCTTGTGAAATTTGTGACTTGCGACCTCGGGTAATTTGTAACCTACAACCCCACTGGATTTTGCGACTTGCGACCTCGAGAAATCTATGACCACCTCGTGACTCGGTCAAGGTCACACAGTCGGGTAGTCGCAAAATTTGAAGCCTCCTTTGGATGTGTTGTTTTGCGACCTTGTGACTTTATTGGATTTTGTGACCTCCGACCTCTAACAATCTGTGACCTGCGACCTTTGGGAATTTGTGACCCGCGACCCTGGGCAATCCATGACCTGCGACCCTGGGCAACCTGTGACTTGTGACCCTGTGACCTTGTGAAATTTGCGCCTTACAACCTCAGGCAATTTAAGACCTGCGACCACACTTGATTTTGCGACTTACGACCTCGAGCAATCTGTGACCGCCTCGCAACTTGGTGAAGGTCGCACAGTCGGGTAGTCACAACAGTTGAAGCCTCCCTTGGATGTGGTGCTTTGTGACCTTACGACTTCATTAGATCATGCGACCTGCGACCTCTAACAATTTGCGACCTACAAATTTTGGGAATTTGCGACCTTTGACCCTGGGCAATCTGTGATTTTCGACCCTGAGAGAATATACAACTTGCGACTCGGTCCATCTACGACCTGCAATCTAGGGGTTACTTGCGCCCTACGACCTTGTAGAATCTGCGACTTGTGACTTGGTCCATTTGCGACCTGCGACCTTGGGAAATTTGCGACCTTCTCTGGGTTTTGCAACAAGATTTATTTTCCTCCATCTCTGTCTCGTGAAAGTGACTAAGTACCTTTGTGGTTCTTTCAAGCTTTGAAAGGATCTACCTTGTCTTCCGGAGAAGACCTTAGCTCCGGCTCTGTGCACTGACCACCTCTACCTGAAAATAATGTAACATGGGTCATAAGTCTTCAAAATATTGATGCTAAAGCACATTTAATTACCTGAAGGAATGATTTAGCAAATAATAGACTTAGATCCCTAGGTGGGCTAGTTTGCAGTTACCTTTTAGAGGATGATGCCCCTCAAATAATATACATGAGCTTATGAGCTTAAATGAAGTACCCAAACAAAATGCCTAATGATCCATTGTGAGAGGGCTTCTGATGAATATACTTAATGCACAGAGAAGTTTCCATTCGAGTGTATGCATGATAATCCCTCCACACATGGCATGGCTGCAGTGAAAGAATCTCGTCATGATGGTGAGAAGGTTTAATGGCTATGGGTCGTGTCAAAACCTTGAGGGCTAAGCAAGTAGGGGGACCCAAAATTTTAGATATACCCAAAATTTTGGGTGGTGTTGTAGCGGATAAAACAGATTCATATCTTAATGCGGGGCCTAATAAGGTTTTTCTAAAGTAGTATATTATGTACTCCTTCCCATCTGGGCCTTCCTAGATCAATACTCTAGCCAAAGCGGTCTTGGATGCTGATAGATATAGGATGTAATATTTGTTGTAGTCTGGGGGACTGATCAGCGGTGTTGAAGACAATGTGTCTTTCAGTGCATTGAACGCTTGTTGATATTTTTTGTCCCATTTGAATCGGATGTCCTAGTGAAGGAGGTGAATGAATCCTTGAGCGTAAGTGGCATAATATGGGATGAAACATCTTATAAAGTATTCCTTTCCCTGCAAGCTTTGTATTTTCCTAAGGGTTCAAGGTGAGGGTACCTCTTTGATGGCTTGGACCTTGAGGGGGTCCACGCGAATTCCTTGCTGGGACATGATAAAACCTAAAACTCTTCCTGTTGTGATGCAAAAGATGCACGTGAGGTGATTCAAGCATAGGTTGTATTACCGACATCATTGCAATACCTGTCACAGATCCTCGAAGTGGTCTGAATGCTTCTTGGATTATATGGTGAGGTCATCCAAGTAGGCGAGGATAAGGTGTGCCAAGTCATGAAAGATGTAATTCATGGCCCTCTGGAAGGTGGCTCCTGCATTTTTTTGGCCCAATGGAATTACCTTGTATGAGAATGTGCCCCAGGGGGTAATGAACGCGGTTTTTTACTGGTCGGTGTGGTAGATTTTGAATTTTATTGTACCCATAGAAGCTATCCATGAAGGAGAGCGATTCATGACCCACACAAGCATCAATGACTTGGTCGATGAAAGGGGTAGGGTAATTTTCCTTGGGACATGCTTTGTTCAAATCGTGAAAATCGATGCAAACACTTATGGTGCCTTTTTTTTTCATGTTGGGAATAGGGTTGGAATCCCAATATGTGTAAGCAATGAGGTAGATAAACCCACATTTTTTAAGATTGTCAATTTCTCGTTTTATTGCTTTTGCCTTGGAAGGGTGTAGTTGATGTTTTTTCTGGCTTATTGGTGGTACATTAGGCCAGGTGTCAATATGGTGCTCTATGATAGTCGGACTAAGCCCAGGCATCTCTGAGTAGTCTCACGCGAATATATTTCTATACGCTTGTAGAAATTGGTTATAGGATTTTATCTCTTCCAGTGAACATGCCACCCCCAGTGACATTTATTTGACCTTTCCAGTATTTTGAGATATATTCACCTTGATGGTAGGTGAAATTCTTGACATGTTTCCTTCCTCAAATGCATTGGGCTTTGGGATGGGGTTCTTGAACCAATCACCTTTCCAAGATGGGAGGAAATATTTTGATTCAATTGAGTAATTCTCTTGTTCCCCGATCTTGTCAGGACTTAACATTTTTCTTGGGAGAAAAATTGAGCGGTGATGCATTCCATCCCATGGATAATCTAGCTCCACCATACCCTCAAGGATGTCCTCATCTGAATGAAGTAGGGGTCCTAAAAGGGATGAATTCTACACAAGGTTGTGCAAAAGAGGTTCAGTATGAATGAAGCTACTTGATAGACATGAAAAGGATTCCATCGTTGATGTGGTGGAACCAGACGTGGTTGAAAGAGTGCATACAGTTTGGGTTTGCCTTGTCGTTGGTATGACTACTCTCGTAGTTGTAGCTTACTCGACACCTATGAAATATGAGCAGATAGACCAGATCATGGTTCTGATACATAATGATATGAATCTTATATGTTGTATCGTGTCATTGGCATTTGGTGGGGGAGGAATTTCCACCATGGGAGCTTGTGTGAGCACAAGGCTAGATTTCTCGTTAGGCTGGGAACTTTCCGGGAGATGGAAGTTGTGACTGGTACACAGTTTCCTGAATGTTTCCATTAGTGGGCATGCCTCTGGTTTGTGGTTATGGCTGATTCAAATGGTGTACGACACCATTGTGCCAACTGAGTAGATTATGTGGGAATCAACACTACTCTTCATCCCAGAAGTGGTCGCTCAAAAGGCATCAGACATAGATGAGAGGATCCTCTATTGCCATTTCCAATTTTTTGGCTTGCATATGTCTAACTCTCTAGGAGAGTGTATATTTAATGCTGCTCTTGCCAATTTAAGCTTGAGGAGATGATAAAATTTTATTGTATGATGAAAGTGTGAGAAAATCCAACAATAGAAATGCGTGATTTTCTCTTGGTTAGAGAGATGTATTTGTGGGAGGGAAGAGACTATGCAAAAATTATTTTCGAGGTGCTTCAGTTCTTTTCACTTATTGACCAAGTGGCCAACTCTATCACATAGCCCACATGTTATCGTAGGTTAAACATGGGTCATGCTTGGTTGGTGTGCCTTCCTAAATTTCCCAATATGCTAGAATGGCTATGGAGTAGACTACCTGTGGGCTATCTTCCTTCCATTAGGTTATGGCTTAATGAGATGCAAACTCTTCATCTCTAATAGATGTATCACATCAATTAGAGGGCGTACTTGTGGGGTATAGGTACATCACCACTTATGGTGATTTCCCTGACACACTAGGAAGAACATCCTAACATGGGGGTTCTTGTCCTATTCGTTTGATGACATGACTGAGTACCAGAAACGTAGTGCTTATAAGTCAGGGTAAGTGGTGACCACATGATTGCATGTGTTATATAGCGCACATGTTGTTTTTCTCCATGGAAGGAGGTTGGGGGTGACTAAGGGCTCCCCGACTGACCACATTTAGGCTGAATAGAAGAGGCTGGATCTAATTTTCACATCCTCTTGAGTCGTCAACCTATCTATGGATTTACTGTTAGATTCGTCTTCTAGGGAGAAGCGAACTATGGCTATGCATAAACTAGTCAGTGCTAAGAAAAACTGAGGAATGTAATGGTACTATTCTAAAGTATGGTTGCTAGAACATATCAGTCATGTATATTGTGTTGCTCGCAAACCAACATAGTATAGTCTTTATACTGGATGACATCTTTGGATGAGTTCCAGGGTTATACACTCATCGATGAAGTGGTCACGTTCTTCACACATTGCACAATGTATGATAGGGGGAGGGAATATGAACGGGAGTCTTTCAGGTGACTGTCATTCTTCCTGTAGGTATAAAATGATGTGAGGTTAATCTACAGTTGACTGGATGGAGGGATCCTCTTGATAGGATTTTCTGATGGGGTGTAAGGTGTCCTTGTATCACATAATTTCTGGGAAATGATGAGTGTAGTGCCCATAATGGCTGCAGATACCACATGCGTGATTAGTACGTAATGCCTTGACTTTATTTTTGGTGGTTGGTTCTGTTTTATGGGAAATTTTTGCTGCGATATTTACCCCAGAGCTAAGGAGCATTTTTAAGTTGTCCATCACTAGAAAGATGTGGGTAGGGTGGCCTGCTATGTCACATATGGCGCAAGGTTGTAATTCCCATTGTATGGTGGGATTCTCTACCTTATTCTCTCTCTTACTGGTGTTCTTGGTCATAACCATTGGTTTTGCAATGGAAATTTACTTCGAAGGGATGTTTGTGTCAGTCTCTTGAATGGATGGGGCTTCCTGAAGACTAAGGGGGATTAACCCTGTAGAGGTGATGTGTATGGCACCCGTTGTGGTAGGTGGGACTAGGTACCAAAATGGAATTGCAAATGATAAATTTGGTAACACCACAATGGCCAAGATATATTGTGACAAAAAACCATCTAGGGGATAGAGGAAACAAGTTTGGGAGGCAGTGTAGGCTAGAAAGGCTGTTGTGGCTGAGGACTCGGTGTCGTTACTCCTTGTCTCTATCTCTTGGATAGCTTTAGTTCTTGATGTGGACATCATTTATTAGAAGATAATGTCCAAGTGGAAAAAATGCTCAAAATGGAAATTCTCAAAAATGGTTGTAGTCTGAGTGACCGGAAACGCCTCGTCGTTGTGATTATGGCACCACAAACGGGACACGAATCTGATATCGTATGTGAAAGTTACTGAGGTTTGAATTCATCTACTAACCTCCAAAATAGGAAATTTTGACCAAAAGGGTTTGTCATTTTCAAAAAAAATTTATATGGCAAAATTTTTATTTTTTATAAGGTTTTTATTGGCCTATCTGTGGGTGCCACGTGGCCTACCCGGAAGCTTCCACATGGCCCCAGGCCATAGGTTGAAAAGTGCGGTGTAAAAAATGTGGAGGGAATGGATTTTGAACCCTGACCTGACTACACAGGAAGGGCCAACCCAACCAACATGCCATGGGCAGAGGTTGAACACATTCGGGTCGTTGGAGAAATGGGCAAGTCGGGTCGTTGATAAATGGAGTGTCAGGTCGTATGTTTGAACGAGCGGAGTTTTATGGTTTAAGCCCTCAGCGCTAATGGTTAAGGTCCCGCAACCACGTACAGTGATCAAGGGCTAAGCCCCATGCAAACCGGTGGAACAAAGGGCCTTAGCACCATGGTGCTAGCCCTTTTCACATGTGACCTGCAGGTTGTGACCGAGGGCACGGGGTTTAACATTATCCACCAGCACTTAACCGCCCAGATTTTCGGCATGTGAACATGCTGATTTGGACTGAAATTTACATTTATTGTAGCCCCTAAAATACCGTGCAGTTTTGCCAACTATGTTTGTCCGCCTTTTTTGTTGGAGCTAACTGGAGTTCCTCTAGTTTTGGAGGAAGTTTTCTAGTGCCACTAGGCAAAATCTTGTTTGGTTCCACCAAACAAGTTGAAATTTTAGTCAATTTTTGGTTTCTTCAACATTGTGGAGTGTTTGGGATAGGTTGCAGAGCAAAAAAAGGTGTTTTTAATCTATTTTTGCTTCAGGGAAGAGGAAAGAGCCACCAAGGCCATTAGGGAGATGGAGCTATATTGGGTTGTACTTCACTATTTGAGGTGAAACAAAAGCCATTTTTATCTTATTTTTGTCTTCTGAAGTCAAATCCACAGCTTTTTTTTCCTTTTTAGGCATATTTCTCACTGTGTAACCATTTTGAGAAAATTAATTAAGCAAGGACATACCATTGGGGAGCCTTGGACCGGTAGATGTAGCCCAGGAGGGGTGAAATGCCTCATCAGTTTGTTGTGTTATTCTATGGTGAGTTTTTCTTGCTATGTATTTCTACTGTGATATATTAAATAGTAAATTTAAATAACAAATCCTCACACATAAAACTCAGAAACATTACCAAAACCTCTTTGTTTAACCTGCAAGACATGGAGAATACTTTGCACACTTAATTAAATGGAAATGGATACTTTGCATAGCATTTAAAAATAGTTCCATTTTCAGATTAGATGGTATCAGAGCTCAGGATTTGAGCATTAGGAGCTATAATTTTACTCTGCATTTGTTCTTGTGAAAAGCTATAGTTGATTGTTTGCAAGTTTTGATGCTTAGTAGGCTTAAACTCAAGAGAGGTGAAGGAAACTTGGTTAGTGAAAAAAGTAATCCTCAACCAAGAAAGGCCAAAGAGCCACCTCCAAGAGCCATAGAAGAATCCTCAAGCATGTCTTCAAGAGAAGGAGAAGTTCATGAATACATTGATCCCAAAGAAGAGGAACAAGTGTTTCGAAAGGCTTTCTTGGACATGACAGAGATGGTGAGGATTCTCTACCAAGAAAGGAACTATAGGATTGTAGGAGCAGGGTCTAGACATCAGAAAGAAGGAGAGGGTTCTTAAGGAGGAAAGAAAAGTTATGAAATTTCAAAGAAAGGACATGGAGGAAATGGTGATCCACCATCCCCATCTTCATCCTCTTCCTCTACATCATCATCCTCAACTTAGGTGAATCAATATCACAAGTCTAAAACCCCTGGTAAAAGTCCATTTTTAAAGCTTGATGTCAAATTTGAGTTTCCTATGTTTAATGGTGAGGTCAATGTAGATAAACTTGACAA
The DNA here is from genome assembly GCA_034641835.2 of Pinus albicaulis. Taxonomy (NCBI): domain Eukaryota; kingdom Viridiplantae; phylum Streptophyta; class Pinopsida; order Pinales; family Pinaceae; genus Pinus; species Pinus albicaulis. The sequence goes on from CM076576.1 coordinate 365,995,750, forward strand.
TTGGATAAGACAGTTGGAATTTTATATGAGGATACAAAACCTTCATGAAGACAACACCAAGACTCAGTTAGCCTCTTTGAGAATGGAGGGAGCAGCATTGGTATGGTGGGAAGCCAAGACCAACGATGAAATTAAAAAACATGGTAACATCACTTTATCATGGGCTGAATTTATTTCCGCAATTAACCAACAATTTTATCCATTACCTCATTTACAAAATTCTATCATGAATTGGCAAAGTTTTAGACATCTTAAGGGACAAAGTGTTCAATATTACACTTAAGAGTTTAGATGAAGGGCTTTATTACTTGGAAATGATTTGCATAGCCAACACACTTTGCTGAAATATATAGGTGGTTTACACAGCTATCTTATACATACTATCCTTATGTTCAATCCTACTAGTCTAGACAAGGTTTGTGTCCAAGCCATGAATTTAGAGGCTAGAGGTAAACAACCTTTTGATGGGAATGAGGGAAGTGAATTTAAATGCAAAGGTAGAAAAATAAATGCAAACTCTAGGAAAGAAAAAGGAAATTTATTTTGTAAAAACTGTTCCAAAACAAGCCACGATGAAGACCATTGTTGGAAACTTCATCTGAAGTGAAGCCAGAAAAATTTAAAACCAATGATAAGGCCAAAGAAAAGGGGAAAACGGTTGTAATAGTTGAACATGACTTAGGGTCTGAATCAGGAGATAAAAATAAAAGCATATCCATGTTACTAAAGAACATAAAGGGGAAAGAGATTGTAAATGAAAAAAATCCCAGTTCTAGCACTTTAAACTATCACATAGAAGCTCCAAATGAAGAGACGAGCATATAGCTGTTTCATGTGAGGGTAATTTCCAAACACATAAAGATAGACACACTATTTGATGGTGGGTCTCAAGAAAACCTCATCTCAGAAGACTTAGTGAAGAAGCTGAAACTTGAGACCATTCCACATCCAAATCCATATCCACTTAGATGGATTTGCAAGGATGCTAATTTACAAGTTTCAAGGAAGTGCATGTTGTGCTTCGCCATAACAGCTCATTATGTTGACTTGGTTGAATTAGATGTGGTACCGTTTGACATTACAGGTGTGGTGTTGGGTAGTCCGTACTTATATGACAGAAAATATATCTTCCATCACCATGAGAGCAAGTATCACCTATTCAAGGATGGCAAGGAGTTTATTGTGAGAGAACATCGGAAGAAGCTAGAATCTTCTTTAGTGAATCAGGGAAATTGAAAAGGCTTGTCAATGCAAGTGAAAATATAACTTTGTTGATGATTAAACAAAAATATTTTGTACATAATCCTTTTCATGTTACTGCTGATTTAAATGATGACATGTTTTAGTATGAAAGTAGATCATCTTTGGAAGAAGATGGCAAGATGTTGCAGAAAGTGTCATTGGTGTCGATCAGTGCAGAGGACAAAGTGTTGGTGCAAAGTGCTGCAAGAATCCAAGAATGGGAAAATCATGCAAGAAAAGAGGACAAAAATTTCAGCATGGATCAATGCTAGTTTCAGAATGGCAGGTTGGTATGGCAAGAAAACTTGGCCAGGAATCGACACAAGTACATGGCTCATTCGGCAAAAATTCGCCATAAGGACAGTTGGTAAGGTGAATCTTATTTTCAGTCTCCTTTGAAAGTATACCATTGTAGGAAAAATATGATTTATGCAAATTTTAGTTGTTTTTATTCAAATTCCAAAAATTTGCATCATGACACAGTCAAGGTTAGCAACAGTTGGTTGACAGATTCAAGGAAGAATTTATCTTTTTATGAGAAACTCAATTTGATGAAGTTAGGAATATTTCAGTGGTTAAAGTTTGGAAGAGTGGAGAATCAGTCTCCTCATATTCAATTTCAGTAATTCAGAGAGCTTTTGGGGTCCAAAAGCTTCCCATTGGGGAGCCGTGATAAGGAGATCATGTCCAAGTGGAAAAGTTGCTCAAAAATTGAAATGATCAGAAATGGTTGCAGTCTGAATGAATAGAAAGGCCTCATTTCTGTGATTCTGGTGCCAGGAATGGGACTCAAACCTGATGTCGTATGTAAAAGTTACTAAGGTTTGAATTAGTCTAGTGACCTCCAAAACAGGACTTTTTGACCAAAAGAATTTGCAATTTTCAAAAAATTATTATATGGCAAAAATTTTATTTTTTATAAGGTTTTTATTGGCCTATCAGTGGGTGCCACGTGGCCTACCCAGAGGCTTCCACATGGCCCCAGGCCATAGGTTGAAAAGTGCTTTGTAAAAAATTTGAAGGGCATGGGTTTCAAACCCTAACCTGAATACACGGGCAGGGCCGACTCGACCAACACGCCACGGGCAAAGGTTGAACGCATTTGGGTCATTGGAGAAATGGGTGAGTCGGGTCATTGGTAAACAGAGTGTCGGGTCGTATGTTTGAATGAGCGGAGTTTTACAATTTAAGCCCTTAGGGCTAAGGGTTAAGGTCTCGCGACCACGTGAAATGACCAAGGGCTAAGCCCCATTCAAATCTGTGGAACAATGGGCCTTAGCACCATGGTGCTAGCCCTTTTCACATGTGACCTGCAGGCCTTGACCGAGGGCACGGGGTTTAAAATTATCCGCCAGCACTTAACCGCCCAAATTTTTGGCATGTGAATGCGCTGATTTGGACCGACAGTTACATTTATTGTAACCTCTAAAATAGCACGCAGTTTTTCCAACTCTATATGTGCACCTCTTTTGGTGGAGCTAACTGGAGTTTCTCCAGTTTTGGAGGAGGTTTTCTAGTGCCACTAGGAAAAATATTTTATGGGTCATAACTTTCACAATTTTCGACCAAACACGATGAAATTTTAGTCAATTTTGGGTTGCTTCAACGTTTTGGAGTGTTTGGGACAGGTTGCAGAGCAAATAGAGGTGTTATTCAACCATTTTGTCTTCAAGGAAGTGGAAAGACCCACCAGGGCCATTAGGGAGATGGAGCTGTATTGGGTTGTACTTCACTGTTTGAGGTGAAACAAAAGCCATTTTAGCTTATTTCTATCTTCTAAAGTCAATTCACAGATTTTTTTTCCTGTTGAGACATATTTATCACTGTGTAACAATTTTGAGCGAATTAATAGAGAAAGGACATACCATTGGGGAGCCTTGGACCAACAGATGTAACCCAGGAGGGGTGAACTGCCACATCAATTTGTTGTGTTATGCTATGGTGAATGTTTTTTGTTGTGTATTTCTGATGTGATATATTAAACAGTAAATTTAAATAACAAATCCTCACAAACAACACTCAGAAACATTACCAAAAACTCTTTGCTTAACCTACAAGACATGGATAATACTTTGCACACTTAATTAAATGGAAATGGATACTTTTCATAGCATTTACAAATAGTTCCATTTTCATATTAATCGTGCACACCAGAGCCTTTGTGACATTAGAGGATGATTCTAGTATAACAGGGGGATCTCCTAGGAATTAACCAAGGATGGACGATAGTTTGAGCTGGCTGGGGCCATATTCTTGGTAGCATGTAAGCGTCTCAGCTGCTATGTCTACATAGGGTAGGATGACATTAGTATTTGTTAGTGATCGCTTATCGTGGTATGTCAATTGGTCGACAGTAATGATGCGATATTCATGGGTGAAAATCATAGTTCGAAAGATAGAGAAGGCTATGACTGGCATTCCATACATATAACTCCAGCCAAGGAGTATATTGTAATGTAGTTGAGCATCCAATATTTAAATGTTTATCAGGACCGTCATCCTGGCTAAGAAGACTAAGACGTTTTGGTAGAGACATATGGGAGCTTATGGGCGCCCCTCGTATGCTTTGAGTGTGATGTTTGATGGCTTTAGTTAGTGAGACCCTAAATTCTGCCACATAATATTGATCATGATGGATGTGGATTCACCCTCGTTAATGATACATTGGTGAATGGTGATGTTTTGAACTAACACTGGTATCTCGAGGGGGACCATCGAAGGAAGCCTAGGGGTGGATTTATCTAAATCGAAAGCCATTAGGTGTGAATCGACATGATCAATTGTGCCTAATGCGGAAGGTAAACCTTTCCTTCGATTTGGGCATGATTTTAATACCTCCAAAGCTGACATGGTGGTGGGAGATTGGGCTAAATCGTCCACAATAATATATTTATGTGTCAATTTGTAATGGTTTCCTGCTCACCTAGTTGGTTCCTTATCCATATTTTGCAAAGTTTCAATAGGTATCTTTGATATGGTCAATGGTGATTTTGGTTCACTCGTGCTAGTCCCTGATGAATTGGTGTCTGGTGGGGTATTGTGATTTTGGTTCCCTATTTGAAAAAAACATTTCTTCACCGGTCAAGTAGATTTCATGGTTGTTTTTTTTGGAACCGTCGGAAGTTGTTTGTTGTTGTTGGGTGTTAACTGGCCCTTGGTGGGGGAAAGGCTCATGCATGATGATTTTCTATTGTGAGGATCCCCCTTGTCCATGGTTACCTTGAAGCTTCTTGAGCTCAGGGAGATTGGGACAGTTGTGAGTGTAATGGCCGTATTCACCATATATTTCACAAGAGTGGTTGGTTTAAAGATTCACCCTCTTGTTCTGTCCCTGGGAGTTGTTTAGCTCCTAGTTTTAATTTTGGTTGGATTTACCTCCAACCTGAGATCACAGATGGCATTGTTGATTGTTTCCCCCCAGTCCATGATTTCCCTTTGGTTTGTTTTTTGATTTTTTCCTTGACGTGTTAGGATAATAGCTAGGATTCTCCTAATTGTATGATTGGTGCAGTTGTGCTTGGGAAGGTTGCACAAAGTTCACCTATGCATTGTTCTACATGGGTGGGTTTTATGTTGGGGACTAGGCATATTGTGGTCCTTGTCCCTAGTTTGTGAATGGATGTTGGGGGGGAGCTCTTCCGTCCACATTTCTAGCTGCCTACTGGGTCCCCAGAGCTAGAGGATATGTACCTCCTTGCTAATGGTGGTACGACTACGCCCTATTGGTCATATTTTTTGAAGGTGCATGATGACTCTAGTAGATGGGTTGCGGGATGTTCTGGTTAGAATCATATGCGTAGTCAGGGTACTGAACTCTGTTGCTTAGGTGATTTTGGGTCAATGACCCAATTAAACCATGTGTAGAGTTTTACGTGCCTAGCAATTATTTGTAAGTTTGCAAGTGCAGGGCGTTATGTAGGATATTGTAAATATATCCCGACTGTGTGTAAATCATTCTAAGTTATTGGGCCTTACTGATGGCATCCTCTTCTGACGTAGGTTTTTTAGTTTCTACGTCTTTTGAAATCTCTGCAGTGAGAGCTTTCAGGAACGGGTCTAGAATAACTCGATCATCGAGTTTGGATTTTTCAAACTACGACGTCACCACCATTCGTGGAGATGGTCCAAGACATCGATGGCTAGTGTATGTATAAATTGTATTAGTAGTTCCATCTCGAAATCATGGTGGATGGGTAACTAAAATATGTTAGGAAATTGGTAGCGAGGGTGCTAAAGGTTCCATGTGTAGTAGAAGATTGCTCCACATACGATTTCACAACTAGTCTAGTTAGGGTGCGCTGAAATAGTCTCAGTTGAATAGCATCATGAGTGATGTTGTTCGACGAACAACATAGGTGGAAATTCATTATGTGATTTCCCGGGACTTCAAATTGCTTCCCTTCGAACTTTGTAATGTCTGAACGGAGCTTCGTGGGCATGGGGGGCCATATTGGGTTGTGTGCAATAGGGTTGTTCGTTAACTTGGTTAGATCGGGTAAGTTCAATGCTGCTAAGAGTGGTGACTGCGAGTTGAGAGCCATTGCACACTGTGAAGACACAATGTTCTGGTTAGGTATGGGGTTTTTCTACGGTGTACCAAGTTGTGTGTTCACTTGGCTTCCCGAATTTGTAGCGCTCCTTTGCTCCCTAGGGGTTGTGGGAGGAGTGGTATGTGGTGACCCTATGGGGATGTCCACTAGTGTGGCGTTGGGTGACCGTCGAGGGATCCCAACTAAAGATGACCCAATAAAGGATGAAACGATAAGTGTGGTATTGTTCTGTCTTTGACACCTAAATGGCGAAAGAGCTGAAGCTCCTCTCGTAAATTGGGGGAGGTACAAAAGGCATCTAGATCGACGAAGTCTCATTGGGTCCGTTATGGTGTTGACTAGGTATGGTTTTGGAAAAAATCCTCAGTTCTATGAGAGTTGAAGTATCAAAGAGAAAATGGTGATCACATACATAAAACAAAGAAAAAACAAAAGTTAATTTACATTTAAATTATCTCTATGTTATCAAGAAATTAAAAAAGTATTTTTGGTTGTTTTTGCACGTGATACTCAAAATATCGATTTTACATGAAAATTATGTGCCTGTGCCTTGAGTCACCAATCCTATGTTGGTTGTTTTGTTGTACAAGTGTACCAATCCACAATTTCTTAAGTGGAGTGGTCGCTACCTCTAAGATTTCGTGACATGCATATGAAAAAAGATTTAGCAGGTTAGTGAAAATGCTATAAAACATTAAACACACTAAACAATGATACATGCATATGTAGAGAGAAAAAAATACTAAACTAAAAAAAAACATGAAAGCTCATATAGAGTCAAACACAACAATAATACTAATGGTGGCATCAATGTCCCCTCTTATTTCTTGATGTGAGGAAGAAAGATAGTATGTTTACACACTTTCCAAGGGGGCCTTAGAACTATGGAGTTCTAAGAACTGATGCAAGGATTTTTTTACCTTCTAGATGCTCGGTGCAAGGTCTCTCTCTCTACTCCAAAGGATTGAAGTTGTTGGATGGAAAACATCCAAATTCCCTCTCTACTCCTGCTCCGGATTACACATTTTTGGATTGCTTCAAAGAAATTTTTTCCAGCATAACAATGTGTTCCCATTTTGATCATCTTTTGGTGGTATTTTATAGATGAATTCAAATTCTCCTTACCTCTCTTGGTACATTTATGGATGGTGACCCAAGAGAGGGTTGATTCCATTGTCTGCCACTTGATTCCTTTGTGTGCTCCCTTGAGGTTTGAAGGAGGCTTAGGCGACTGTCCTTGGGAGGCCTCAAGTGTGCGATCATTTTCCTGGAATGTGCCTTGTGGTCCCAGAAAGTGACTTCCTCCACTCTCAGGTCCTCGTGCCTTTTTGAGGGAAAGTCACACAAAGGCACGCCTATCGAAGAAAAATGTGTAGAAAGGCACATTCTTCCAGTGTCTTGAGTGCACAATTTGATTTTTCCTTTATAACTTAGAGGCTTTTCAAGTTTTTTAGATTCTCTAATGTGCGTCAGTCATATAAATCCTTCTGCATGACATTTATAATGTCAACTTTTCTTGTTCAATTTTCCAATGATAAAAGGTGTGGAAGCTAAGATGGATGGTTTGAAGAAGGGCATGGAAGCTAATATGAATGGTTTGAAGAAATATTTGGAATATAATATGGATGGTTTAAAGAAAGGTAGAGAAGACATGGAAGAAAAAATGGAAAACATGAAGAATGATATAAAAGAAGACATTTAAGACTTGACAAAGTTGATACAAGAAATGATTCCTAATGGTGAAAAGATAGTAGAGGAGACTCATGATGAGAAAAAAATAAATGTTAATCATGATTTCACAAAATCTAATGTTCGATGGAATACCTATCATAATACAAATATCGATATGAGGAAGTTTGATGGCAACAATCCCGTAACATGGATACTACAGATGTAGAAATATTTTGATCTCAATAATTTGAAAAAGACACAAAATTTACACATTGCAACTTTATATTTAGAACAAAATACATTTGTATGGTATCTATGGCTTTTCTCCCATAAAAAAAAATTCACTTGGTCAATTTTTATAGAGGAAATGATAGCACATTATGAGGATACAAAGAGAAACACTTTTTTTGGCCAATTGATAAATCTCAAACAAAAGTGTTTAGTGGTGGAGCACATTGAGGACTTCAAAAAATTGAATATAAGGGTAACTTATATTCCAGAGGAACACAAGATTTAAGTCTTCATAGGGAATTTAAATGATAACATGCAACATGAGGTTTGCATTTAGGAACCTGATTCATTGAAGAAGGCATTCAGGTTGACAAGAAAATTTAAATGTAAAATTATGGCGACAAGGAAGCCTAACACTCACATCTATAAATATGGAAGTGTTGCTACTCCTAGACTTCCAAAACCTACAAGCTTGACACCACAAAAATTGGAAGTAAAATGATAAAAAGGGATTTTCTAGATTTGTGATAGAAAATACACTAAAGGTCATAAGTGTGCTAAGATGAAATTATTTATATAGATTATGAAGAGGAGGAATAAAATGAACAAGAAACTTCAAAATAAGAGGATACACATCAGGAATGAACCATAGAAGAAGAAGAAATGACTTCAACCATATCATGTAATGCATTGGTAGGAATTACCACTCCTCAAACTCTCAAGATAGAAGGAAATATCAAGAAGAAAAAGGTAATAGTGTTGATTGATTATGCTAGTACCCATAATTTTGTTGGGGAAAATACTAAGAGCGGGGGGGGGGGGGGTGAATCAGTATTTATAACTTACTTAAAACTTTTAATTTTTGGTTACCGATTTCTATACGTGACTTTAATGAACCCAAATAGCATATACATGTGAATATCTTTAAGAAAACTTGCGTATGACTAGAGATATTATTATGCAAATAATTATTTAATTAAATCAAGCGTCATTCATTCATCATATTTTTAGTAGGAAGTAAGCATGCATAGTAGGAACAAAATAAATCATCACACATAAGCAATACACGTGAACACTAGGATTTTAAGGTGGAAACCCAATTTAGTAGAAAACAACCATTGTTATCGTCTTTGTCTTCAATATTTATTATATGAAAAACTGCTTATAATATTGTACTGATGCAGAATCATATCAGTACACAGCCATCTTCCTGCAGAAGGCTGCAACCTTCTCTCATTCTCCAGCTGCTACTAGAAGGGAGCTCCAACCCCTCGATCTTGTTTACTAACCACTACTTAAAAGGAGGTTCAACCCCTTGATTAAAACACCAACTTATACTGGGAGGAAGATTCTACTTCCATACTGAAGGCTTCAACCCTCAGAACAACTGCAGATCATGTTTCATAAATTTTCACACTGGATCCCATAGCTTCAACACAACTCAGTATAAATATCAACACCCATAAACTTCACCCAAACTTCAATCATAACAATGAGATCAATGTAACCAGAACAAGGTAATAAACCCAGATTTCAGAATCAACATGCATAACTAATCTCAGCCCTGATCCTTCATTATCTTAAAATTCATACGCTACTTCACTTTATTGAACTCGTGTGTATACGCACTTTCCTTCACAACAATGTGTGTATAGATTTGAGAATACTAAATTACAGTATATGATGAGTGTCAGAACCAGATCTAAGGCTTTCAGTCATATATATTTTTAGTATTGTAGAACCCTCAATCAGTCAGTCGTCACTAAAAAAATTTATTCACTCATTGATTAGATTTGTACATATTCAACTTGGCAGCATATACAGTATTCAAAAAACCTAGATCTACATGATGACTTCATCGACAGACAGTAGAAAAACAACAATATTAAATAGATAACGTCTTTAGCAAGCTTCAAAAAACCCTGACTTCCATACGCGCTTTAGCTGAGACAAAGCCGCGTGTATACGCGCTTTCACTGTGACGAATTAGCATATAGATCTATAAATTTTATTACGACAGAGAGATGCCGATATATAAACTTACCCAAATTTCTTTACATCATTTCAGTAAACATGCGCCAGGTAACCGATCCAAACATCTCATAATTAGATCATGCAAGTACATATTCATTTCAGATCTAGAGATCCTGATCCATCATTGTATTCAAGGGTGTATCATAGATTCACTTCTACCAATAAAACATAGTTCATCCCATGTAGATATACTTTAGAGAGAAGTATTTAGTGACAGTCGTTACACATGCACACAATTTCACTATGATCTTGCTCTCCTTATATAGGATTAGCCTTTATCAATACCATGAGCCAAAACCACATAAGTGTCGATGGTATTCATGGATGAAATCAAATAGACAATACAAAGCTAAGTTTTGTGGGCTAATACCATGGTAAATCCCCTTGGTATCATAATTTTAAAGCACAAAAGGTATATGAAACATTTCTTCTCCATACCCGCATGTATACACGACTTCTCTTCATAAAAAATGCGTATATACTAATTTTGGATGTATATGTGGGTTGCGTGTATACCAAGTACCGTATACATTTCCTCCATGCACAGGTTTCCTTGATCAAACCTGTGTATACATTGAGAAATATTTCATGTTTCATTTTTGTAGCACTTATTGGAATTCCTTTCTCTGTCACATCTGAACTGACCTGAAGAAGCATCATTTTCCCATCTTTAAGAAATAGGTTTCTTATCAAAAGGAAACTCATCAAGTATTTTTCCAGCAAGAATAACTTCATCATGTAGTTTTCCATCAAGGACGATATACTACATCATATCGCCAACAAATTATATTCATTGTAAGGTAGCCAAGGAATTGAATTGTTTCCTATACCCAGCACTATAATGTCAAGTGATGGTTGCAAATGGAGGAATTATAAATTTCTTTGGAAAATGCCATAATTTCAAGCTAACCATGGGGGAATATGTGTTTAATAGTCCAATCCTTTCCATTCCAATTGTAGGTATTGATGTTGTACTAGGAGTACAATGGTTACAATATTTGGGGACAATAACTTTTAAATTTCAAGAAATTTTCTTGAACTTTTTTTCAGAAGGAAAGGGAGTCAAATTACGGGGTATCACAGGGAAGCTGGGAAACACAATAAGATCTTATGTCATGACAAAGATTCCGAGGAAAGAAAAATGAGGCATAATTGCACAATTATGCTCACTATAAGTTCCAACATCAAAGCAATCTATTTCTCCAGATCTCCAAAAAGTGTTGGACAAACATTCCAAGGTGTTTGAAACTCCCAAAGGAATCCCACCTATTTGTGATAATAAGCATGCTATTCATTTGATTCCAGGAATTTTTCCTCCAAACATCGGGCCTTATAGATATCCTTATGTCCAAAAGAGAAAAATTGAACATATGATTGAAGAAATGTTAGAGGCTGGTATAATTCAGCCTAGTCGAAGTTCCTTCTCTACTCTAGTAGTATTGGTGCACAAGAAGGATGGATCATGGCACATGTGTCTAGATTATAGGGAGCTAAATAATATCACTATTAAAGATAAATTTCCCATTCTTGTGATTGATGAATTATTGGATGAATTACATGGAGAAATTTATTTTACCAAGTTGGATCTTTATTCAGTATATCTTCAAATTAGAATGAAGACTGAAGATATTCTGAAAACAACATTTTGAACTCATCAGGGTCATTAGGAATTTTTTTTAATGCCTTTTGGCCTTACCAATGCACCTTTTGCATTTCGAGGGTTGATGAATTCCATTTTCAAACCCTTCCTTACAAAATTTGTTCTAGTATTTTTTGATGATATACTAATCCACACCAGGTCTTGGAAGGATCATGTTCAACATGTTGATAGGGTGCTCAAACTATTAGAGGAGAAAAAATTATATGCAAAACATCCAAATGTTTCTTTAGAGTACAAGAGGTGGAATATCTGGGTCATATTGTATCTCACGAGGGTGTTAAGGTAGACCCTAACAAAATTAAATCCATTAAGGAATGGAAAGTCCCCACAACCATAAAGCAGTTGCAAGTATTTCTTGGGTTAACAGGGTATTATTGCAAGTTTGTTAATAATTATGGGAGAAAAACAACACCTCTAACAACATTATTGAAGAAATATGCATTTTCATGGACTCCAAAAGCAACTAAGGCCTTTGAACATCTTAAAGAGGAAATGTGCCTAGCACCGGTCTTAACTATGCTATACTTCACAAAAACCTTTATTGTGGAATGTGATGCCTCAAGAAATGGAATTGGTGTTGTTTTAATGCAAGAGGGAAGACCCATTTTTTTTGAAAGTCACCCAATCAAAGGAAAGTATTAAAAAAAAGTTAATTACAAGAAGGAAATATTAGCAATACTACATTCACTAAAGAAATGATGACCTTACCTAATGGGAAGACACTTCAAGGTAAAAAATGATCATGATAGTCCTAAAAAATTTTTGAAACAAAAAAAATATTTATAAGAGCAGCAAAAATCGGTCACAAAGATGTTGGGTTATGAATCTGAAATCATATACAAAAACATGAAGCTAAATTTTGTTGCAGATGCACTTTCAAGAAAGAACGAAGAGGTGGAAACATTGCTTTGTGACATTTCTATTATCAAACCTAATTGGATAATTGTAGCAAGGGATGAAGGGAAGACGGACGAAGAATTGTGGAAGCCCATTCAAAAGTTGCAACAAGATCCTAGTACATCTGATACATTTTGTTGGAAAATGATTCCTTACGGTACAAAGATCACTTATATCTTTGTAAGAATTCCCAACTAAAACAAAATATTCTTTTCAAATTGCACGCTGCTGCTTTAGGATGACACTCAGCATTTTTTAAAACTTACCATAGGGTGAAAAAAGATTTTTTTTGGGATGGCCTTAAATCAGATATTCAAAATTTTGTGGCGGAATGTTTGGTTTTCCAGCAAAATAAATTTGATACAATTAAAACCCCGAGTCTTCTACAACCTTTATCGATTCTAATTCAACATTGGGAGGATATTTCAATGGATTTTATCATAGTTTTACCTAATTCTGATGGAAATAATGTCATCATGGTGGTAGTTGAGAGACTTACGAATTATGCACACTTTTGTGCATTATCTCATCCATTTAAAGCAAGTACAGTTGCTACTGCTTTTATGGAAACAATTCAAAAGCTACATGGAAACCCAAGGATTATTGTAAGCAACAGATATCCCATTTTTACAGGAAATTTTTGCATGGAAATATTTTCTGGTTTGCGTACTCAACTAGCTCATAGCTCATCTTATCATCCTCAATCCGATGGTGAAACTAAGATAGTGAATAAATTTTTGGAAGGATAGCTTTGTTGTTTTGTATCCAATAAAAAAACACAATGGGTTAAGTGGTTACCTCTTGCTGAATAGTGATATAACACTTCCTTCCATACTACAGCAAAAATGACCCCATTTACGGCACTTTATGGATATCATCCACCGTCCATCACATCATCTTTAACAGAAAATGCTAAGGTTCAAACAGTGGAATATCACATCGAGCATGAACAAGATGTTTGTAATATTCCTAAATTAGCACACAACAAATTGAAATATTAATCTTTTATTTTTCTTCTTGGGTTGAAGTATAAGAGGGTATGGAGACCCATAAATCTACTTAGTAGGAATAAAGACACTCCTAGTGTGAATAGAGTTCATCTAAAAAGCTGGATTAAAGACCCCTAGGTCTGAAAAGGGGCTGGATCATGAAGACTGGGTCAACTTTGACCAAATCGACAACATTGTTATGGAGGAGTGGCATTCAATGAGGGACAAAAAAATGTTGGTTGGAGACTCTTTGCATGGAAGTAGTGACTTAAATGAGTGTGGCCAAGGGTGAGGAAGCTCATCACTTATATAAGGAAGGAGATGGAAGCCATATTGATTCATGTTTTAGATTATTATTTGTATATTTTCTGTTTAGACTTGTTGCTCTCTTTAGCTGTTTAGCTAAGATTGCAAGTGTTATTTAGCACAGGGTGTTCCTGTTCGGGAATCCCACCTCTTTCCTTGAGAATCCTCTTGTAAGAGTATTGTACTACATTTCCAACTATCTGACATTGGGCCAAGCTCCATCTTTGTTCTACAACATAGTTTCTACAGAGAGTTGTGTTGTGTTGTAGGGTGCAGCAGTGAAGGGTTGAGAAACCCAACTTCTGATCTTGTCTTCTAGTGGAGGGAGAAAACCTTCATTCGAGAGCCTTGTAATGGAGCTTCTTGAGCCTCATTTCATAATCCAACATCAAGCTAAGGTACTACTAGTATTTACATCACATTTTTCTGAAGGAACTGCGTAATTTCAGTGTGCAATTGCAGTAGAGGGTTTGGAGCCCTAGTTTGGGGAGATAGATTTTTAGTGAGGGGATCAGCCTCTCATTTGGAGAATTCATAGGAGGATTTTTCATAAATTTATAGATCGTATTATCCACCTCTTATCATCTATCTAGTTGTAAAGATTATTCAGCCCTAGGGCCATATTTTTATCATCTTCATTTTTGTGTATTTCAGGAAACCCTTCCCGAGTTATCTTGGAAATGTGCTTGGGAGCTTAGATCTCTATTCCTGACATTGATTGACCCATATATATCCATATATATGTATTGAAATCCTTCAGCAATAGTTATATCTAATAAATCTATGCTGTCTTACCCTTGGGTATTATTGTGCAGCAGTGTTCTTCATGTTTCATGTACATGTTCTCTTGAGGTTTGTTTTACCTAACTTGAGTGACTATTTCCTCAATAACTTGTATACATTTTGATGCTATGATATTAATATGATGGCTATATGATATTCTTACATCTTATGTGTTTATTTATCACCACTTTTTCCATTATTGTGTTCATATATTGTTGCTTCCCCATTTGGGAATATTACAGTGGTATCAAAGCATAATTGTGGCTTAGCCTATGGATCTCAGCCATTATGCTATTAGGAGAATAAGAAGAAGGCGAAAGAGATCAGAATGATGGAAGGAATGAGTTTTATCTCATATCTTTTCAGATCTAAGAGGGTCCTCACCAAGGAGGTCAAGCAAAGAAAAATGGATAAAAGCAATGAAACCACACTAGGGTTTCAAGATGAGGAAGGTCCATACACTTCCTATCAGCAGAAATATCTAGTATTTCATAGATCTCCAAAGAAACATTCTATGCCCTTTTCCTTTGAATAAGAAGAAAAAAGGCATGGAGGTGGAGGGAACTTAGATAATTAGATTTTAAATGAGTATCTTTCAAAATACAAATCTCAAGTAAGGGCTTTCAAGGAGAGCCTAACTCTCTCACAATTCATCCAGATCAAGGAAGAAAGAAGACTTTGCAGCAATAGATTTATATTCTCTAAATTTTGTGGGTCATCCACATGCACAATGAGGGATTGGGAATGAATTTGTATGCATTCTTCCTGCCACATCCAATAGTAGAAAGAGAATTTTTTGAGATTTCAGCGTTGCACCTTGACGCTGAAGCAAACATTTTGTGATTCGGCCATTTGAGTCATGCAAGAGTGACTGCATATGCTGATTTTACTCAAAGGTTGATCAAAAAATTTGACAAGAATAAATCAGAGGAGAAGGGACCTTTACCACCACTTGATGGAGGAGTACTTGCATCAGAAGAAGGGACACTTGCACCTTTGTAAAGTGATCTTGATCTCTTTTCATTTAGAGTCCCATGCAATATTTAGGAGATGCATGAGGAGGAGGAGACTTATACCAGCACTACTGCAGCTATAGAGGATAAACCATCATCATCAGTAGTTTGGGAATTCATAAAAATACAGGAAGGAACCCTTGTGGCAGTATAAGATGTTCCCAAGATTTACCAAGGTATGCACATATTTCCACTTCCTATTATTTCAGCACATCATATAGAGGATTGTGGGAACATGCCATCAGGGCAAATACATGACCTATGGTCAAAGCACATTGCTGATTTGGAGTAGTAGAATATAAATGCATAGACGAAACTTGATTTTTTCAAGGAGGAGATATACAATCATCTTGGTTATTCACTGTTGAGCTGCACACAAATCTTGGGGTTGGAGTGTAGATTTTTGGAGGATAGGATGAGTATTGTCCTAAACAATGCAATGCAGAACTATGTGTTCAGCATTGGGCATGATCTTAAGACAACAGATGCACCACCATTGAGATCAACATTGTTTTCATCAAGAATAAGTGATGAGTTTGGGGGCCAACCATTATTGGAGCATTACAATGACCATTGTACATGTGTAGCAGGGGATAAGCAGATGGTTGATGAGAGACATCTTATCTTCCATTGTTATGATGGATCTTTCTTGATGACCACCTCATACCTCAATGAGAATATTTTTCCTTTATTATACTTGGATCCTTATGGATTCAATGTGGTCATTTATGAGTGGCCTTCATTTGGAGATCTCCAGGAGGCTGCACTTCAACATCCCATGACGTGTAGAGACAATGATTTGGATTGGAAGGGTGGTATTCTCCATTGGAGGGATACCAATTTTGAGCGTGATGATAGAAAATCACAATTGGTTGGATGGGTGATTTTGATGAGCAACAGGTTGTAATGCCAGTTGTAGATCTATGACATAGGGAAATAAGAGGCAAGGTTTCACTAGCTACTCTTGAAGGAGTTTGGTCAGCATGTGACATATCCTATTCCAAAGGGTATGTTATTGGTTGGAACTTGGCATGGCACTTGCATCATATGGAAACAAGGAGTTTGGCTATATTGTGATGATGTGGGATACTTCATGCGAATCATCATTTTTCCACCTCATGGTTTGTATGATGGAGGTGTGAGGAGGCAACAAGATCTATCGTTGCTCTGGTTACTCTTGGGAGAGTATGGTTGATTTTCTCCCATAACTTGCACTATGATTCAGAAGTTGTGGATGGAGACATCTATCACTAGGGTATGCTCTTCCTGACTTGGAATTCCAAGCACAAAAATAAGGATTGGCATGCATCACATGGGGATTTTCTCTCTAGTGACATTGATTTCATGAGGACATACCATGCTATGATAGAGAGATTCAGTTCGGGAGGCATCAAAAAGGAGATGCACCATCACATGAGGAGATTCATGGATTATTTGAAGGAGGGACATAACTCTTTGATAGGGTTAACACAACCAATTCCTTCCCCATTGGGGAAGAGAAGAGGTTCATTGTAATATTCCAAAAATTTAGCCTTCACCTAAATGGAATATTATAGTTTTTTTTATCACTAGGTAGGTGAATAAGTGGGGAGGGAGGCCCATAAACCCATTTTGAAGGAATAATGACACTCCTAATGTAAAAGGGGGAAGAATATGTTGTTGAATTAAGCACCTTTGGCTATGAACAGGGTTGGATCATGTTGATTCAGTAAACTTTGACCAAGTCAACAACTCTGTCATGGAGGAGTGGCATTTATGATGAGATAACGCAGTTTTAGTGGAGGACAACTTGCATGAGATTAGTGGAAAGTATGGATGGGACCCAATGTGAGAAGTCTCACACACTATATATGGAGGGGATGGCAGCCATTGTTATTCATGTTTTAGATTATCATTTGAAATTGGTCTGTTTAGACTTTTGCTTCCTCTTGTTGTTTAGCAGGGTTGTTGTGTTGTTTGGCACAAGGGTGTTCCTGATCGGGAATCCCTTCCTCATCCTCAGGGAAGGAGAGGTTCTTTCAGCTGAATTTCCTCATTGTAAAATTTTGGCCAAGCTACCTCCTTCATCTACAATGTAGTTTTTGTTTAGAGTTGGGTTGTGTTGTAGGGTGCGGCGAAGGAGGATTACATTGAGCCATTTCTGGGCTTGTTTTTCAGTGGAGAGGTAGCCCATCCATTGGAGGATCAGAAAGGAGGGATCCTGGGCATATTTTTACATATTTAAAATCAGGCCAACCATCTATCATCCCTCACAACGCAGTCATAAACCAGAACTACGTTATTTTTGGAGGCAGTTGTTGGGAGGGTTCATTGAGCTCATCAGGAGGGTCTATTTCTGAGTAGAGGGACCAGTCTTCTATTTAGAAATACCATTGGAGGAGGACATCACCATTTCATCTCTTTCATAGCCTCATCAGATCTAGTTTACAGTGGCATATTAACCCCATAGTTATTTGTCACATTGTATAATTGTTGGTATTTCTAGCAATATTTTCCGGGTTGGCTAGAAATCATGTATTAGAGCCCACATATTCCTTTTTGGGCATTTATTTTGTTTCCATCAGCCATATTTCATTTATGTATGTTCAGAGTAGTAGCTACAATGATATAAAAATCATTTTCACTGCTCTTTGACATTCTATACAGTTGCAACAACTCATGTGCTTATTGTTCTGATCATTGGAGGCTTGTTCTTATTGCTTGAGTGGCTTGTCCCTCATGATATTTTTGTATATTGTTTCTAATATATTAATAAAATGATGGATGCATATTGATCCATCTCATGTCATGAATTTATTTTCTGTGTTTTACATCATTATGTCTTGTATTGTTTCTATTTCCAATTTGGAATATTACAGTGGTATTAGAACATAATATTGGCTCAGCCTGTGCATTCAAGAAATTATTCCTTTAGGAGGAGAATATTCTCATAGAAAAGAGAAGTTGGACAGAAGAAAAAAAGGCATGACTCCATTATTTTGAGAAATGAAGGAAGAGAGGATCTCCCAGCTTATTTTCCAAACTATGAAAAATATCAAGGAATATCTCAAGGTGATGAAAGGGGGGAAGTGTAGAAAAATTCCAAGAGGGATTGAAAGTGAATCAAGCCCTAGATATTCACATGATGGGTGTGGACATTCAGCCACATGTGTAGATCCACAATGTAGTTTATTACCCACATTCACTAAAAGAAGGATGTAAGAAGTAGATGCACCAAGGGAGGAGACATTGAGTGACTATCTTCAGGAGTATGAGTCTCTCATGTGATTTCCCAGAAGATTTATTTTATTTTAGTATGAGTCTCAATAATCGAGATTAAAATAGAACTTGGACTTCCAAGGGATTTTCCAACTCAAGGAATACAGAATATCCAGCAGCCATAATAGAAGCAAGAGAGGTATAATTTTTCTATCTAACTTTGATGGATCAGCAAAGTGCACAACCAAGGCTTGGGTGAAGGAGCTATATTCTTATTTTCAGCTACACCAAGTTTCAGAAAAGGAGGCCATTAGAGTAGCAGAGTTGCACCTGAAAGGTATGGCCCATGATTGGTGATTTTGTAGTTCTTCTTCATTTTATCATGCAAATGTAAACACTTATGTAGGGTTCACTAAGAAATTAGTGAGAATATTTGATGTTAAACATTGTGAAACATCTTTTGTTGAACCCACAAACTCAAAATATTTGCATATCTATTTTTCCAACTCCACTCCATAATTCTATTGAAGGTGATAAAAACATGCATGATAACCTTCCAAGGGAAATATCCCCACTCCTTGATGCGCCCTCTACTATAGATGAAGACATGGAGGTTCCTCCTTCAAGGGAAGACCAAGATCAAGGGTCTCTCATTGATGGTGAGGCATTCTCAAATATTGATGTAGAGGATGATCAGAGAAGGGCTAACAACGATGTACCATCAGGAGGAGATTCATCATGACATGAAAATGGAAAGGGATCCTTTGCTTCCATTAGAGGATCCCTTGTTCCTCTGCAAGGATTTCCAAATGATTCAACATGTGGGAACCAAAGCACAATTCTAGAGCAGCGTGCATCAGTTTTTGTGGATTGTGAGATGGAAGAAGAGAAGGATCAACATCAAGGGATGGTGAACATTTACCCTTATCTATTTCGGGAGGCTTTTGCACAAAAGAAGGAGACTTTTTTGCGCAGTGAAGAGAGGGATAAACCAGTCCACTCATATATACATTCCACTTCAGATTTTGATGTCTCACTACATGGGGGCACCTCACCTAGTAGGCCAAAAGATCTAGAGTTGGTGAGAGACATCTTGCCATTTGGTTCACCATTCTTAGATTTCAGATCTTGAGGATGACTTTGGCATGGGGAATGTCAAAGGAGAAGACAATAGCATGTGGTGAGCTTCACATTTTAGATCTTCAGTGTTGTCTCTTAGGAGGGTTGATCCATATTGGAGGTCTAAACTTTTGGTAGAGTACTCCAAGGATCTCGGTGCTTAAATGATTGTTGATGACCCGGAGGGAGATGATAGATACATGTTGGTTAATGAGGTCATATATTCTCATGGCAGAGTCTTCTTGACTAGATTTTCTGAGTTCAAGAGGAAGCTACTACATGCAGTAGAAGTGGACTTTCTTTCCATGCACTTAGATGCATTTCAATATTTGATGGAGGAGTTCACTGGGGATGGCATCCAGCAAGATATATATCAACATATGGATAGATGCCTATCCCATATGGTGATGGAGAGGTTGTCACAACCACTTCCCTACTCATTAAGAGTGAGGAAGAGCCTTTAGTTGAGCCATTTCAGCTCAATGACCAAAGTACATAGTAGAGAAGGTACATTTTTGCATCTTGATTTGTACTCCTTTACTTAATATGAGAAACATGTTGTACCAAGGAGGATTATCCCTTCCTGTATATTGTATTTTGATGTACTTAAGGCCATTTTCAGCATTTATTTTGGCCATACTATTGGTGGTTTGTGGGGGAGGCCACATGATTCTTGTTCTACGTCATTAGCACCACATTTTACTTTCGTGATACTATCTTGTAGGATGATTATGGCAGAAAAAAAGTGGCTGAAAAGACACTTGTTATTATTTTTTTTTAGGCTTGCAAGGGATGCACTATGCTGGTTCCATATGTGGAACTCCAATCCCACCTCCTGGTTGTCATGTGGCAACTTGTTTTCATTTGTTTTTTCTTCCATGTATTTATGATGTTCTTATGTTTATGGGAAGCTTTGTTGGGAGAGTGGCACAAGAGTTGAAGGTGACCATTGGGAGTATGATTATCCATACTCTATATATTTCATGTTTGAGGAGAGACCATGGGAAAACCATGATTACCACACTACATCTCTTTTCTTCATGTGGGAGGAGCCATTTGGAGAACTTGAGTTCTTGGGGGAGGCACTTCATGGTTGATTTGTTTGGTGGGGTAACTTGGGCCATTCTCAGAGGACATGTCATTTCAGCCCAAGATCAATAGAAAACCCATACATACCATAAATGGAGAGAGAAACAACTTGGGTGGAAAAATATTATCTCTCCATGCAGCCCCAATACATTGCATAAACCGGTGGTTGAGGATTTATTTGATGAGCTACCTATAATGGCTCATTTCATTTTGATGATAGCATGGGCAGGGGAGAATCTCATTGGGGATGAGATTCCCTATGTTTATGTTGTGAATCCAGCTCCAAAAATATAAGAAAAGAGATATCAACACCTTATAAATAAGCCACTTCGAGGGGGAATCCTCCAATACATTACATGAATGAACAATTCTTGGATGATACAAATTCAAAAACCTCCTTTATATATATAGGAGTCCATGGGGCCACAATGTAATCCTTGTGGGGCCACAATGTAATCTTAGCCGACCTAAAAATAATAATTTAAGGGCACAATAATAACAATATTGGGGTTACAGGGGTACAATAATAACAATAAGGGGGTTACACTAACAACAATAAGGGACTATAATAGTAATATAGGGACCTAACATGCCCTTCTCCTTCAAAACAGTGTTGTCCTCAATGGTTGATTAGCTCTTGGTGCTTTTGTATAAAATTCTCATCCTCCCATGTAGAATCTTCAATTGGTATGTTCTTCCACTTGATGAGATACTCTGAAATTGATCGATTTCGTAGTTGTCGAGTTCTTGTTTCTGTGACCGCTTCAGGTTCCAATACAATTTTTCCTTCGTCATAAATTTTTGGCAATATTGTTTGAACTGGAGGATTTTCACCTATAACCTTCTTTAAGCATGAAACATGGAAAAATGGATGCACTCGTGAAGAAGAAAGAAGCTTCAATTTGTATGCCATAGTACCAATATTTTGCAACACCTTGTAAGGACCATAATAATTTGGCAATAATTTATTATCCTTATTAGCTTTCTTGAGGGACATTTTTTTGTATGGTTGTAGCCGTAAAAATACCCAGTCTCCTACATCAAAACTTATCTCGCTGTGATATTGATCTGCCTCTTGTTTCATTCGATTTTGTGCCAAATTCAAGTTATCCTTTAAGAGTTGGAGAACTTCTTATTGATGTTCAATGTGATCTTCCACTGCTTGAACCTTCAAATTTTCTCTTAAAGATGATGTGATGGATGGTGGATGATATACAAGTGCCATAAATGGGATTATTTTTGCTGCAGTATGGAAGGAAGTGTTATACCACCGTTCAACGAGAGGTAACCAATTGACCCATTGTGTTTGTTTATCAGATACAAAATAACGAAGATATCCTTACAAACATTTATTTATTGTCTCAGTTTGACCATCAGATTGAGGATGATCAGATGAGCTATGAGATAATTGAGTACCCAAACAAGAAAATAACTTCGTCCAAAAATTTCCAGTAAAAATGGGATCTCTGTTGCTCACAATAACCCTTGGGCTTCCATGTAGCTTTTGAATTGTGTCCATAAATGTATTAGCAACTGTAATTGCTTTAAATGGATGAGATAATGCACAAAATTTTGCATACTTGGTAAGTCTATCAACTACCACCATGATGACACTCTTTCCTTCGAACTTAGGTAAACCTGTGATAAAATCCATTGAAATCTCCTCCCAACGTTGACTTGGAATGGATAAAGGTTGTAGAAGTCTCGGGGTCTTAATTGTCTCAACTTTATTATGTTGGAAAACCAAACATTCCGTCTGGCAATTTTGAATATAAGATTTAAGGCCATCCCAAAAAAATCTTTCTTCACCCCGTGGTGTTTTTAAAAAATCCTGAGTGTCCTCCTTAAAGGAGAAGTGTGCAATTCCAAAAGAATCTTTTATTCTAGTTAAATTTACAAAGATATTAGAAATCTTTGTACTACAAAGAATCATTTTTCCAACTAAATGTATGAGATGTACTAGATCTTGCCGGCAAATTTTGAATGAGTGTCTATAATTCTTTGTCCTTCTTCCATTCATCTCTTTCTTTTCGTTATCCAATATGGTTGGATAATAGAAATGGCACAAAGCCATGCTTCCACCTCTTCATTCTTTCTTGAGAGTGCATCTGCAACAACATTAAGCTTTCATTTTTTGTAGATTATTTCAAAGTCATAACCCAACATCTTTGTGACCCATTTTTTCTACTCTTCTAAAGATATTCTTTGTTCCAAAAAGTGTTTAAGACTATCATCAACAGTTTTTACCTTGAAGTGTCTTACCATTAGGTAAATTCGCCATTTCTTTAGTGCATGCAGTATTGCTAACATTTCTTTCTCATAAATAGGTTTCTATAAATACTTTCCTTTGATTGGAAGACTTTCAAAAGCAATGGGTCTTCCTTCCTGCATTAAAACAGCACCAATTCCATTTCCTGAGGCATCACATTCCACAACAAAGGTTTTTTTGAAGTCTAGCATAGATAAGACTGGTGCTAGGCACATTTCCTGTTTAAGATGTTCAAAGGCCTTAGTTTCTTCAAGAGTCCATGAAAATGCATCTTTCTTCAATAATGTTGTTAGAGGTACCGCTATTCTCCCATAATTCTTAACAAACTTGCGATAATACCCGGTTAACTTGAGAAATCCTCGCAACTACTTTATGGTTATGGGGACTTTCCATTTCTTAATGGTTTTAATTTTGTTAGGGTCTACCTTAACAACCTCTTGAGATACAATATGACCCAGATATTCAACCTATTGTACTCCAAAGAAACATTTGGATGTTTTTGCATATAATTGTTTCTCTTGCAATATTTTGAGCACCCTGTCAACATGTTCAACATGATCCTTCCAAGACCTGCTATAGATTATTATATCATCAAAAAATACTAGCCCAAATTTTCTAAGGAAGGGTTTGAAAATGGAATTCATCAACCCTTGAAATGTAGAAGGTGCATTGGTAAGGCCAAAAGGCATGACCAAAAATTCATAATGATCCTCATGAGTTCGAAATATTGTTTTCGGAATATCTTCAGTCTTCATTCTAATTTGATGATATCCGAAATGAAGATCCAACTTGGTAAAATAAATTGATCCATGTAATTGATCCAATAATTCATCAATCACAGGAATGGGAAATTTATCTTTAATGGTGAGCTTATTGAGCTCCCTATAATCTGGACACATGTGCCATGATCCATCCTTCTTGTGTACCAATACTAAAGGAGTAGAGAAAGAACTTTTACTAGGTTGAATTATACCTGCCTCTAACATTTCTGCAATCATATGTTCAATTTCACTCTTTTGGACATAAGGATATCTATAAGGCCTCATGTTTGGAGGAAAACTTCCTAGCATCAAATGAATAGCATGATCATGATCACGGATAGGTGGGAGTCCTTTAGAGTTTCAAACACCTTGGAATGATTTTCCAAGACTTTTTGGAGATCTGGAGACATGAATGATTTTGATGTTGGAACTTCTAGTGAGCATAATTGTGAAATGATGCCTCATTTTTATTTCTTCATAATAGTTTTCATGACATTAGAGCTTATTATATTTCTTAGCTTCCCTACGATACCCTGTAATTTAAATTCCTTTCCTTCCGAAAAAAATTTCAAGAAAAGTTCTTGAAAATTAAAAGCCACCGTCCCCAAATATTGTAACCATTGTACTCCTAGTACAACATCAACACCTCCTATTGGAGTGGAAAGCATTGTACTATTCAATACATATTCCCCTATGGTTAGCTTGATATTATGGCATTTTCTAGAGCAATTTATAGTTCCTCCATTTTCAACCATCACTTGACATTTCGGTGCTGGCTATAGGAAACAATTCAATTCCTTGGCTACCTTACAATGAATTAAGTTATGGGTAGTACACGAATCAATCAACACTATTACCTTTTTATTCTTGATATGTCCTTCTATCTCAAGATTTTGAGGAGTGGTAATTCCTGCGAATGCATTACACGATATGGTCAGACTCATTTATTCTTCTTCTAGTGTTGGTTCCTGGTGTATATCCTCTTCTTTTGAAGTTTCTTGTTCATTTTCTTCCGCATCTTCACAATCTATGTAAAATAATTTATTCTCAG
Source organism: Pinus albicaulis (assembly GCA_034641835.2). NCBI lineage: Eukaryota > Viridiplantae > Streptophyta > Pinopsida > Pinales > Pinaceae > Pinus > Pinus albicaulis. The sequence goes on from CM076576.1 coordinate 366,020,613, forward strand.
CACACTTATGAACTTTAGTGTATTTGGTATCACAACTGTAGCAAAGCCCTTTTTATCTTTTTTATTTCAATTGTTGTGGTGTCAACCTTGTAGATTGTGGAAATCTAGGCGTAGCAAAACTTCCTTCTTTATAGAAGTGAGTGGTAGGCTTCCTTGTTGCCATAATTTTACATTCAATTTTTCTTGCCAACCTATTCTCCTCGTCTAATCAATCGTGTCAAAGAACGTCGAACTTCATGTTGGATGTTATCCTTTAAAGTACCTATGGAGAGATCAATCATGTTTTCCTCTCGGAATACGCTACCCTTATATTCAAGTTTTAGAAGTCCTCAATGTGCTCCACCACTGAACCCTTTTCTTTTAGATTTATCAATTGGCTAAAAAAGGTTTTTCTCTTTGTATCCTCATAATATGCTATCATTTCCTCCATAAATTGACCAAGTGACAATTTTTTTATGGTAGAAAAGCCATAGATTCCACACAAATGTATTTTATTCTAATTATAAAGTTACAATGTGTACCTTTTGTTTGTTTTCCACATTATTGAGATCAAAATATTGCTCCGTCTGTAGTATCCATGTTACGAGATCCTTGCCATCAAGCTTCCTCATATCAATCTTTGGAATATGGTGGGTCTTCCATCCAACATTAGAGTTTATGAAGTCATGATTAACATTTATTTTTTTCTCATCACGAGTTTCCTATACTATCTTTTTCACCATTAGGAAACATTTCTTTGGTCAACTTTTTCTTAAACCTTCCATGTCTGCTTTTAGATCATTTTTCATGTTTTCTTCTATGTTGTCTTTCATTTTTTCTATTGATCTTAGCTTCCATGTCATCCATCTTAGATTCCATGCCGCAAGCGATAGTGATTACACGCTCTTTCTTCAAACCATCCATCTTCGCTTCCATGCCTTTCTTCAAAACTTCCATTTCATTTTTTTTTTCTCTTTGCGAGAGCGAAATTTGGTGCACTTGCTCTTGTAATTTTGATATATCATGTTGCAATTCTTCATCTTCATGAGTCATAGTAGAGCCTTCTGAAGGCTTAATGGGTGTTGAATTATTTTTATGGGGCATTTTTTAGAACCCAATACTTCTATATATTCTACAATATGCCCTTGTAATCAATTCAAATTGATTCTTCAAACAAGACTTATGCAATTTGGAAAACAAATACACACCTTTTTCTTTCTTTTGAGGAGATCGATATTGAAATTGGATTATCTTTCTAATTGCGGCTCTTCAATATTTGAAATTTGGCATTGAGGTATCCTTCTAAATTATCTTTCGAATGCCATAGGTCTTACTTGATTTGGATTCTCCAAGGAAAATTTATGTCCAATCTCCCACAATGACCAAATTATGGACTAGTTTAGTAGAGTGAATTTGTATGACTTTCCATGTGTCACTGTTTCGTCTTTTAGCTCTGAAATAGATAGAAAAGAAACTACCGTCCATGTACTTGTGATGAATTTCTACGGCACTCCAATCCAATGATCAGAGAGAGAGTTATGAATATTTTCCCACGATCACCTCTTTGGAATGAAATTCAGGAGCTTGAAAAAGCACTACCTTCTACAGATCATATCTCCGAAAATGTTACGAACCAAGCTCTAAACTTTTGCGATGAGTTTCCTCAGGATTTCAGAGTCTAAAACTTCGTAGAAAAATAGTTATAGTGAAAATTCCACGATTACCTGTTTAGATTAAATTGAGGAGCCTGCAAAAATACCTAACTTCCATAGATCATATCTCTGAAAATTTTGTGAACCAAGCTCTGTAATTTTGTGATGATGTTCCACAGGATTTCGGCTTCGCACACTAAAAGTTTCAGCTTCTGAAACTTCATAGAAAGAAGTTATAGTGAAAATTCCATGATTACCTGTTTGGAGCAACGGAAGCCTAGAATCCAAAGCTTTGATACCAAATGTTGTGAAGCCAGTTCCAAAAATAGAAGAAAAGAGATATCAACGCCTTAGAAATAAGGCACTTCAAGCGGGAAACCTCCAATACATTACATGAATGAACAATTCTTGGATGATACAAATTAAAAAACCTTATTTCTATATATATAAGTCCATGGGGCCACAATGTAATCCTAGTGGGGCCACAATGTAATCCTAGACAACCTAACAATAACAATTGAAGGGCACAATAATAACAATATGGGGGTTACAGTGGTACAATAATAAAAATAACGGGGTTACACTAACAACAATAAGGGAATATAATAGTAATATAGGGACCTAAAATTTTATCATCACTCCTACCTTGAGGAGGCCATTGGATAGCAATAAGGTTTCCACTTACACCTTCCACATTTTCATGATGTGAACCATTTGGGTTTGCATACTTGGGAGGGACCATTGGAGGGAAGATTTATTGCAGATTATGTTGAGCTGTGGTGGGATTTATTGATGAGGAGGCCACAAGAAGAGGAAGGGAGGGATTTTGCTCCACTTTTATAGTTTCTTGAGGACAAGCAACATTTTGGAGGGGAGGACTGAAATATTCCAAAAAATTATCCTTCATATAAATGGGATATTATAGTTTGTTTTATCATTAGGTAGGTGAATAAGTTGGGAGGGAGGCCCATAAACCCCTTTTGAAGGAATAATAGGACTCCTAATGTGAATGGAGGAAGAAGAAGCAGTTGGATTAAACACCTTTTGGTGTGAACAGGGGGTGGATCATGTTGATATAGTCAACTTTGATGAAGTCAACATCATTGTCATGGAGGAGTGGCATTTATGATGAGACATCGCAGTTTTAGAGGAGGACAACTTGCATGAGCTTAGTGGCAAGTATGGATGGGACCCAATGTGAGAAGGCTTGCACACTATATATGGACGAGATGGCAGCCATTTTTATTCATGTTTTAGATTATCATTTGATATTGGTCTGTTTAGAATTGTGCTTCCTCTTGTTGTTTAGCAGGGTTGTTGTGCTGTTTAGAACAAGGGTGTTCCTGATCGGGAATCCCTACAACATCCTAAGGGAATTAGAGGTTTTTTGGGCTGCATTTCCTCATTTCATAATTCTAGCCAAGCTACCTCCTTCAACTACAATGCAGTTTCTTTTTAGAGCTGGGATGTGTTGTAGGGTGCAACAGAGGAGGATTACATTGAGCCATTTTTGGGCTTCTTTTTCAGTGGAAAGGTAGCCTATCCATTATAGGATCATAAAGGAGTGCTATTCGGCATATTTTTACATCTTTGGAATTAGTCCAACCATCTACCATCCCTCACAGCGTAGTCATAAACTGGAACTGTGTTATTTTTGGAGGCATTTGCTGGGAGGGTTCATTGAGCTCATTAGGAGGGTCTATTTCTTAGTAGAGGGATCAACATTATATTTAGAAATACCATTGGAGGAGGAAACCACCATTTAAGATATGTCATAGCCTCATTAGATCTATTTTTTAGTGGCATATTAACCCTAGGTTTATTTCTGGCATTGTATATTTCTTGGTATTTCTAGCAATCTTTTTTGGGTTGGCTAGAAATCATGTATTAGAGCCCACATCTTCTTTCTAGGTATTTATTTTGTTTCCATCAGCCATATTTCATTTATGTATGTTTATATCAGCAACTACACTGATATAGACATTGCTTTCACTGCTCTCCGACATTCTATACACAACTCATGTGCTTATTGTTCTGATCATTGGAGGCTTGTTCTTATTGCTTGAGTGGCTTGTCGTTCATGATATTTTTGTATATTGTTGCTGATATCTTAATAAAATGATGGATGCATATTTATCCCTCTCATGTCATGATTATTTTTGTTATGTTTTACATTACTATGTCTTGTATTGCTGCTATTTTCAATTTGGAATATTACATTCATCTATAAGCCACTTCACCAACTTCTTCAAGGTACATGGTAAGGATTGTGTTTATGTGCATCATGATTCACTTACTATGTGCTTTTATTTTACCATCCATGTACAGGTTATTTCTCCAACTCATGATCCATTTTGGGACATGAGCAATGATGGTGATGGCCACTCCCTAAGAGATGTTGTGGAGATGTTATCTTTTTCAGAGTGTGCTCAATATGCACTTCACATCATACACCTTCTCCAAGCATGTGAGAGGATTGGGGCAGCAAGCAAGTGGCTGGGAAACCACTCATAATATTCTATTCTAAGACAATATGGAGTAAAGCTGCGTTGGTTGCACTTGAGGGATAATTATCCTTCTCCAGTTTTATATATGGAAGCCAGTGTAACTCTAATTATGGTCACATATGTTGATGATGTTCTTATCATTTTTGTGGGCATCGTTGGAGAGATGGCACATTGATTGGATGTTATTATTAGAGATGATATTCTCCACATTAATTATGTTTCGCATTTCAGGGGGAGAATTGGACCATCTATGATTGCTACATTGGATCTATTGTATCCTTATGAGAATATCCATTTGGGTAACTTGAGCACTTGGAAGGTGCCTCTCATGAGCAGATGCGAGGATTTTTTCTATGAATTACCATTCTGGAGGGTGATTCATTTTGTATGGATGATAGCTTGGAGATTGGAGCTCCATATGGGAATGAAGGTTTCCCACACTATTCAGTTGTGTACTTGCAGTTGCTTGGGGACAAGCAACACTTTGGAGGGGGGGATTGTAATATTCCTAAATTAACACACAACTAATTGGAATATTAATTTTTTATTTTGCTTCTTGGGTTGAAGGATAAGAGGGTATGGAGACCCATAAATATCTAGAGTAGGAATAAATACACTCCTAGTGTGAATGTAGGTCATCTAAAAAGTTGGATTGAAGACCCATAGGTGTGAAAAGGGGTTGGAGCATGAAGATTGGTTCAACTTTGACCAAATCAACAATGCTGTTATGGAGGAGTGGCATTCAATGATGGACAACATAGTTTTGGTTGGAGACTCTTTGCATGGAAGTAGTGACTTAAATGAGTGGGGCCAAGGATGAGGAAGATCATCACTTATATAAGGAAGGAGATGGCTGCCATATTGATTCATGTTTTAGAATATTATTTTTATACAGTCTGTTTAGACTTGTTTCTCTCTTCAGATGTTTAGCTAAGATTGCAAGTGTTGTTTAGCACAGGGTTCTCTTGGTCGGGAATCCCACCTCTTTCCTCGAGAAGCCTCTTAGAAGAGTATTGCACTACATTTCCCACTATCCATCATCAGGCCAAGCTTCACCTTTGTTCTAGAACGCAATTTCTGTAGAGGGTTGTGTTATGTTGCATGGTGCAGCAATGGAGGGTTGAGAAACCCAACTTTTGAGCTTGTCTTCTTGCGGAGGGAGAAACCCTTCATCTAGGAGGGTTTTAAGGGAGGTTCTTGAGCCTAATTTCATCATCAAACATCAAGCTAAGGTACTTCTAGTAGTTACAACACATTTTTCTAAAGGAACTACGTTATTTCAGTGTGCAGTTGCAGTAGAGGGTTTGGAGCCCTCGTTGGGAGAGATATATTTTCAGTGAGGGGATCAACCTCTCATTTGGAGAATCTATAGAAGGATTTTTCATACATTTATAGATCATATCAGCCATGTCCTATCATCTATCTAGTTGCAGATATTATTTAGCCCTAGGGCCATATTTTTATCTTCTGCATTTTTGTGTATTTCAACAAACCCTTCCCAGGTTATCTTGGAAATGTGCTTGGGAGCTTAGATATCTGTTCTCATAATTGTTTTAACTATATAACTCCAAATATATGTATTGAAATACTTCAACAACACTTATATCTAATAAAATTTTGCTTTCTTAGCCTTGGGTATTATTTTGTAGCAGTGTTCTTCATGTTTCATGTACATGTTGTCATGAGGCTTGTTTTGCCTAACTTGAGTGACTATTTCCGCAAGGACTTGTATTATTTTGCTGCTATGATCTTAATATGATGGATATATGATATTCTTACATATTATGTGTTTATTTATCATTGCTCTTTCCACTATTTTGTTCATATATTGATGCTTCCCCATTTGGGAATATTACAAAGTTCTCAAACTCTTAAAGGATAACCTAAATTTGGAAACAAATCGAATGAAACAAAAGGAATATCAACATTGCAAAGAGAAGTTTTGATGTAGGATACTAGGTATTTTTATGGCTACGACCATACAAAGAAATGTCCCTCAAGAAAGATAATAAGGATAATAAATTGTCGCCAAAGTAATATGTCCTTAGAAGGTGTTGCAAAAGATTGGTACTATGGCATACAAGATTCCTGCTTCTTTGCAAGTGCATCCAATTTTCTGTGTTTCATGCTTAAAGAAGGTTATAGGTGAAAAAGTTCAAGTTGAAAAAATATTGTTAGAACTTTAAGAGGAAGGAAAAATCATCTTGGAACCTGAAGTAGTCATGGAAACAAGAACTCGATAGCTACGTAATCGATCAATTTCAAAGTATCTCATCAAGTGGAAGAAATTACCCACTGAAGATTCTACATGGGAGGATGATAATTTTATATAAAAGCACCCAGAGCTACTCAAGTGTTGATTAAAACACTTTTTTTGAAGGAGAGGAGCATGTTAGGCCCCGATATTACTAGTGTAGTCCGTTATTGTTGTTAGTGTAGCCCCTTATTGTTATTGTTGTAGCCCTGTAACACTAATATTTTTTTTATTGTGCCTTTAAATTATTATTGTTAGATTGGCTAGGATTATATTGTGACCCCATAGACTCATATATATAGAAGGAGGTTTTGTGCTTTGAAACATCCAAGAATTTTTCATTTATGTAATGTAAAGGAGGTTGGCCCCTTGAAGCAGCTTATTTCTAAGGTGATGATCTCTCTTTTCTTCCATTTTTGGAGTTGTCTTCATAAACAATAACCATTATTGTGTTATATATATATATATATATATATATAAGAAAAAAATATGAGGTCATGGGGTTGGTGGTGGGGCACCAACCCCACCATCGCCATAGCTATAACATATTAAGAAAATTACAAGTGGTTGGGGGGGCGGGTTGTCAACCCCACCACCCTAGAACTACCATTCAAATGACCACAATATATATATGGAATGGTGCAGTGGGGTTGGGGCGTGTGGAGCTAACCTACCCACCACCCATGCCACATTATTACTCACCATATTGTAACCACTTGGAGGTAGTACAACGGGACCGACAGGGGTTTAACCCTCCCAGCCCACGTGCTCAGCCCTTGAGAAGGTGGTCCTTCCGAAACTTTTATTCAACCAAACACGCAACAAATATGGTGTAAAAATGGTTCGAGTTAGTTTTCAAACCCGAACCCTCCCTGTCCTCAATGCGCTCCACCGATGGGTTCTTCCAATGCAACCTCGACCCCAACCTTGTAAATTTCGTCCCACAAAACACATATAAACCCCTCATTTGTGTAGTGTGCTCAGGTAGGGCATAGAGGGAGAAGAACCAGTAGCGTGCCAGAGGGGTAGAACCATGCCCGGGGAATATTTAGGGCATAAAAAATATTCCCTGGGGTGTAGAAATCTCAAGTGTCCATTTGCGATAAATGTTTTTTCGATTAATTTACACCTCTCAGGAATACGATCTCGATAGTGATGTCTGTTTCTGCATCTGAGCTCTCCATTTTTTTAGCCACTTTCCATATTGAAGGTATAAGGGTGCTTTATGTAATTTCACTTGTACTTCTTCTTCTTCTTGCCACTTAATTAATGAAGGCCTCCCCACTGTTGAGCGGGGCCTGGAGACGTAGTCCAAATTGGATGAACTCCGTAATCAAATTTTTGGTCTCTTGATCTCATGCTTGCTATGTTCTCTTTTCCCTTATGTGCTTATGTTCTCATAATTTTAAGTGCTCTATTATATGTAATTATTTATGCATCTATAACAAAAATATCTTCGATCAAGTGGTATTAGAGCAGGTCTTTGTCGATGCCAGTTGCATGAGTACATGCTAACCAAAAAAAGGCTTCAAATAGGTGAAGGAAAGTTTAATTCCTTTGATTCCAAAGTAGGACATGTAGGAAAAAGAATAGACATTGAATATGGGGAAACTCGTTGGGAAGAAGAGCATAATTACTGCAAGGAATTATACAACATGGTGGAGAAAGTAGACAAATTGTTTGCAGAGTATGAGAAGACTGTCAAGTCCGAATAGAAAGATGCAGATGATCATGAATAAATAAATCATGGAGATGGTGGAGAGGATCCCCATCCCTCTCCATCTTCTAGTCATATTTCCTCTTCTTCTTCTCATTATTCTCGCAGACGTCATAGGCATACATATAAGAAACCTTTCCTTAAACTAGATGTAAAGTTTGAATTTCCTATGTATATAGGATAATGTAATGTGGAAAAGCTCAACAATTGGATTATATTGATGTAGGTCTACTTCTGGATTCAATAGATCAATAAAGACAAGGCAAGGATTCGTTTGGCATCCCTTTGGCTAGGTGGCACTGCTCTCATTTGGTGGGAAATAAAATTGCAAGGCAAAAATAATATAGGTAACCTTGTCTCCTCATGGTCAAATTTTATTTCTGCATTGAAAAAACAATTTTACCCTTTGGGATATAAGAAAAATGCATTAATGGAATGGAAAAACCTAAGGCAAGGAAAAGGTCAAAATGTGAAAAACTTCACTGAAAAATTTATAAAAGAAGTATTGAATTTGGGCATTCTATTAGATTCACCAGAGATTGTAACTAAGTATATTGGTTCTTTGCATAGTTACATAAGACATTCATTATTATTTTTTGAGCCTTCCACCATTGATGACGCCAATGTGAAGGCCATGCATCTTGAAAGCAGGACGACGCATGAAAATAATGATCACCCAAAAAGAGCCACAACAACAAAGAAAAGAGGAGCAAAAACCTCTTATACCCATTATGAAAAAGAAGGACACGATGAAGACAATTTTTGGAACTGCACCCTGAACTGAGACCTAAGAGGGATGACAGGAAGGAGTGGTAGAAGAGAGCTACCACCATGCAACAAGATAAAAATTATAAATCAGAGGAAGATGAAAAGTTCACGACTGCAAGAGATGGACGAGGTACAATAACTGACTTGGGATCATATTCTAGTGATGAGCGAAGGATTGGAACTTTTGGAATTGTAGCAGATGGACCCATCGATTTGGGTTCAGATTCAGTGGATGAAGCAAAAATTTCAATACATAGTGTACCAAAGATGAAAATTTGCCCAATGCAGCATGGTTCCAACAACTTGAGGATAATAATCAAAGCATTGAATTAGAGAATACTGAGCTAAGGAGACTCCTACATGAAGCAGAAAAGGAGAAACAAATATTTCTACACTAGTTACAAGCTAAGGACGAAGCCTTGGAGAAGTTGCAGCATAGCCACCTTGAGGTAAAAATTGCTTCTTCTATTTCACATACTTTTCATGATGATGATTTCGCTGCTTTTGAAAAACATACTATAGGAATCAGATCCAATCTATTGAACAAAATGGGGTATCAGGGGAAGGGTCTTGGCCTTCAAGGCCAGGGCATCATAAACCCCATCGAAGTAGAAGAATTAACTTGTCATGCAACACTTGGGTATGTGAGGAAGGAGGTCATAGAATGCTCCAAAACAGCTAGCAACCCACCAAAAATTGATGATGAGAGCACCTCATCACATTCCAACGACAGTGAGGGATCCATAGACACTTATCAGAGGCACGTCAAGAAGAAGTGTTCCAATACGATACAGAAAGTATGGAAGATAAAGAATCATAACAATAAGGATGAACACCAGAAATCTGCATGTCAAACAATTCAGGACCAAAAATAACCCATGAAGAATCCAACTGTTGGTGTCTCGTTTTTTGATAGCTTGGAAAATCAAAATACAAGGAAACATCAGAACCAATCTTTAGAATTACAGGATCTAGTCCTCCTGTTATCCTGTTCTCAGAGAGGGATCTCTCAAAAGTTTTTTTGCAAAGGTTTATCTTGTGTGCTTTAAGTATTGGTTTTAGACTAGTTATTAAGTGCAGGTGTTTATTTGTTTGTTTGTTTGGTTGGAATGATACAGCAAAACATGAAAGGTCTAGGAAATATATATAGGACAGAGAAATATTTGTTTCATTGGGCAATGGAGTAAAGAAAAGGTCATAAAAAACTCATCAATGGATATGGGATATCAAAGGGAAAATCTAACTTGGCCACGGGATCCTTTTGTTTTCGGAAAGAGATGAACATTAATGATTTGGAAAGAGAGGTTTAATTCTCAACAAAGGGAAATTTGAAAGCATAATTTGAACAATAAAGATATTTTTGATGGACAGGGCTAACCATAAATTCTACAAATCACAACTTTAAGAAAATAATGATTTCAAAACAACTTTTAAAATGAAATCTAAGATTCGGGGAACACCCTATTTCCTCAAAGATTTTATCTCAAATGACTTAGAAAAAATAAAAGATTCACTGATAATTGCAGTCATAGAAGAGCGAACACCTAAAAACATCTATGATCACAGCTATAAAATACCTTTAAGCTAACTGTTTAAGTGAGGACAAAGGGCAGGATCGAAACATACCTCTTTGATTCGCTATAAGCAAAGAACTTCAAAGGGAGACTTCAGTAACATTTTTCAAGTGGTAGCAGACAAGAAGGGAGAACCGTAAATCATGCTGAAACAAAATGTTCAAACTATTAAGGAAATAAACAAGCATGAAGACTAAAGAGAAAGTTTAAAGCCTCTAAAATACTTTAGCAGAAGAAAACATAAAACAGTGAAGGATGAACAAGTCTAAGGTGCTTCCAATAGTCATTTCTTAGCCTAAAATTTTCAATCTACTGTAGTAAGAAATTATGGAACATAATGAAAACAGGGAAAACATAAAACAGTTCAGAATACTTCACCAATAGCCAAGCTCATGGATCCAATGATAGGGCCTTCTTAGGAACAAGCATGCAACAACATCATCAAGACCTCCAAGACTTCAATTTTTTCTTCAACTTCAACAGACTTGTATTTATTTAAGAGAGTTTCAGTATTACAACTTGTGATCAAACAAAAACCAACAGGTTCTCATCTTCTACAGAAGTATTTATAGAAGGATGAGGAGGTGAGATCTGATAAAAGATCTCTCAAGGCCATTAATACAGATTCAATACTTCTTGGCCTTTTGAGCGGCTTGATGAAGAAGTTTACAGATGTTTCACTGTATTAACTGTTTTATAATTAATATCAAAGCTCGGTGGGAGCTTTATTGACTTTTAGGCTCTGTGTAATGTTCGTAGTAACTCTGTAGATATTTCTGCATCTATTTCCTTGTAGAAGTAACTCCCTGGCTGTGCTGGAGGCAAATATCTGATTTTATTCAATAAGTTCAACCTCTATTTGAATGCTTTGAGGCAAGAGGTGGCATTTATGATAGCTGAGGAATCAATTCGCCTCAAATGTGGCAGTGGAGGGCTGCCTGCCTGTTTAAACACTTATGATTTCTTTTAATTGTGTTTTAATTCTGGGAATTAGGCTTTTGATAAGCATTCTTAGCCGTAATTCCAAAATCTATCTTCAATCTTCATTCTGTTGTGTTATGTCTTCGAAACTGATACTCTTTAACTGTATTTTTAATAAAACATTGTCTTGTCGATGTGCAGGGCCGCGCAGGTCCTTGAAAGGCATCAATGCCCATGAAGCATTGATAAAACGTTGAATCCGACCCATGGATGGATTCTCTTTAATAAATCGAGGGCATGAGAATCGTCATTGTCAGCCCTCGGCTTTTCTTCATTTATAATGAAAAAACCATTGAAACACCTGCGAAAACAAAACATATTAGAAAATCCTGCATTTTTGGGTTAAACTGCTTAGAAGGTTACAAGGAGGAGTGTGGCCGTTGGATCTGGACACATGGACAGTCCAGATTTAATCGAAGGATCACAATCGGCGGGAGGAGAAAAGGGGTGCGATGAAAAAAACTCCGATGTGATTGCGCGATCGGAAGGGCCAAGGTGATTAAGCGATGGCCGTTGATCTAAGGACGAGATCAACGGTGGAGAATGAATAAGGGGATTGGCTGATCGGGGGAGGAAATATAACGCAGCAATTTGAGAAATGCGATGTGATTTAAGAAATGTGATGCTATTGAGAAATGCAATGTGATTGAACGCTGGTCCTTTGATCGGTCAACAATCAACGGTGGAGATTAACCGGGGGAAAAAACCCTTATAATATATAAAACCCAAAGTTTAAAATAAAAACAAAGGTTTTTTATGGATCGGTGAAGAATATTTATATAAGGTGGATAGGCGCCCAACTGTGGGGTCGTTGGGTATATGAAATACAATGGGCCCGGGGCTTTTTATATTCAAAGGAGTCAATCGTAATCGGAGCCTCGGGCTGGTATTTCAATCAACCCATTTGAAATATTGCGATGCGATTGAGCGCTTAGGGACTTCGATGCCTGGTCATGGGGGAAAGTCATATGAAACAAAAGGCGGGGGGGAGTTTAACATATATAAGACCCAATCGCATCGGAACTTTTGATGTGGGTCTTTTCCTTCAACCCATTGAACTTTCTCTGATTGTGATTGCACGATCGATCTTTCAATTTACCCATTGAAATATTTAACACGTGATTCTGATTTTTAGACCAAAAGTTAGGATAAATGGGTTTTTGGGTTTCACAAAGGAAAAAGTGGATCGGGAATGGATTTTCATAAGGTTTTAAGAGAGAAGGCGGGCCCACGGTATAGTTATATAAAGGCTAATCGCATCAGATTTTTCCAATACAAAGCCAATCGCATCAGAAACTTCGGAACATGGGAAAGACTTGTGCATTCGAAACTTTCCGATGCGATAAGCACCAGATAGGTTTAGCGCTTGGGTTGCAGGGTGTGGGCATGTGGGGGAAGTGGTTTTGAAACTCAGCCCAAGGGGGCTTAAGCCTTATGCAAAAACATGTATTTTTTATGAAATTTTCAAGGTTTTTAAAGGGATTCAAGGGTTTTGGTAAGGCTAAAAAGTGGGTTTTAAACCTTACAAAGTGGATTTTCATGAATGGAAGAAGGAAACTCATGAAAAAAATAGAGGAATTATATGGAGAACAAGGGGAGAAAATGAAGGTTAGTTTTGAGTGGGGAAAAGGGAAAAATGATGGTTTTGCAGCAGTCTTTCTCTTGGGATTTAGTAGAATTTTTTAGTATTGAAATGGGGACAGTAGTGAGGATTTGGATAGAGGCATGAAGCCTTTCAAGAGTCTTCAAGAGACAACACTTTTTGCAATAAAATCTGTTCCTTGAAGGCTCCAAAAATTATTTTAGCCACCTTATGGTATAACAAATTTATAGGTGGCTAACAGTGGTTCCAATTGGGGGTGATGCCCTCTAGAAGGCATCAAGAATTTCAGACTTGCATTCTCTGAGATGCTGATCAGTTGCCTCATCCATTGGGTTGTCTTTATTTGATTGAATGATCTTATTTTTCTCTGGAAATGCTAACAACCATGGAAAACAATGGATCTTCCATCAACAAGCTTTCTACCTACCCAATCCTACTGATCTAACATTTTTTCTTCCTTAGAGTGCACTTGGATTGGCAAACTCTCTTTCAACATTTTATTTTTTTGAAAGCAAAAAATATAATCTATTTCTAATACTTATTTCTTCATGAACTTAGATTAAACAGTTGAGCCCATATGCTTCTCTACCTAATCTACTAATCTGTTAGGATTAAACAGTCTAACAGATTTTTATTCTCTAATTGCTAAAGCAGAAATTTAAAAAGAATTCAAGTTAGGATTGAACAATCTAACTTGATGCTGATCTATGGCATAAAAAAAAGATGCACATAGATTATTATTTGCAGAAAATTAAATCGAAATGGAAGGCTTAAGATCTGAAAGTTACTCATCATGGCCTTGTTTTTTGTTTACAACTCTGTTTTGACTTTATTTGAGTTGTTTCTCCTTTGCCATTTGGTTTAGATTTTGAGCTAATTAGAACCAGATTTTTATCCTTTTTGACTCAGAAAACAAAACAGATTTGAGTCATTCTCTTTCTAAAATGTTAGGTTCAGATTTTAAGTATGTTTGAACCTTTCATTTCTATCATAATCTATCTACTGATAAGCCAAGATTAAACAGTTTGGAAAATCAAACTCACTATCCTATCAGCAGAAAAATTAAAGGCTATTTAGTCAAGATTGGGTAGTGTGACTAACTAGAAGTGTGTTTTTCAGTAGTGGCATTTAAGCTTGCACACTTTCAGAACTTATTTCTCTCTTTTTTGGTATGGGGCCATACCTTTATTGTTTTTAAAATCTGCCCTCTTTTCTTTCTTTGTTTGTTTTTGTATTTTTGATTTTTCTAACTTTGAATGCAATGGTGAGACTATGATATTTAAAATGAAAAAATAAAATGCTTTAAAACTTAAGATTCTTGGCAGAAGTAATGCTTGAGCATCTTGCCATTGACAGGACCTCCATATAGATCGTCTCCATTCAATTCTTTCAAGAAAAATGCATTGTGACCCCTCTCAGCATGGATAATATATGGCCCTTTGCACAAGTTCTCAAACTTGCCATGTTTTCCCTTCTCTTCTCTTCTTGAATCCCATTTAAGAACAACATTTCCAATTTGGAAATGTTTTGCCTTAGTCCTCTTATCAAATAGCTTCTTCATGTTTTCTTGGAATAACTGTGTTCTTTCATAGACTTCCTCTCTGGTCTGTTGTAAATGGATTGTTTGGTTGATTCTTCTCTGCATATCATTCTCTTCAATCTGCAATTCTTGAAGGAGTTTCATGACTGGAACTCCTAATGAGGTGGGAAAAACCGCGTCCATACCATAGAATAGCTGATATGGGGACATATTTATTGACTTTTTTGTAGTTAATCTATCAGCCCACAAGGCATGAACTAGCTTATTGTGCCATGATTTCTGATTTTGTTCCAACAGTTTTTTAATGATATTGATGAGGCTCTTGTTGGAAGATTGAGCTAATCCATTTCCTTGGGGATAATAAGTAGTGGAATGGACCAAGGTTATGTGGTATTTGTAACAGAAATCAACCATCTTCTTAGATTTAAAAGCAGCAGCATTGTATACTATGATTTTTCTGGGACAACCAAATCTGGATAGGATATTTGTTTCAAGGAACTTGATAATGACAGAGTCATTAGCATTTCTGGAGGGTATAGATTGTACCCACTTGGTAAAGAAGTCAGTGGCTGTGAGGATCCACTTATGTTGAGCTGAGGAGGATTGGTGAATTTCCCCAATGAAGTCTAAACCCCATTGTTCAAAAGGTGCCCCAACTCTGATGGGATGTAAGGGTAAGGGGAGGAGTTTTCTTTCGCCATCAACAATTTGACACTTATGGCAATACATGACTAACTTTTGAGTGTCTGGGAAAAGAGTAGGCCAATAGTAACCAGATCTAAGAATTTTTTTTGTTGTGGCCTTCTAGTAGAGGTGTCCTCCACATTCTCCGTCATGCAATTCATGCATGATTTCTCCTGCATCATCTTCAAGTAAACATTTAAGCAAAATTCCAACAACGTTTTTCCAATATAATACTCCATCTAAGATACAAAAACTGAAAGCCTTTTTTTTCAAAAATCTAGCTTTAGTTTTGGACAAAGAAGGAGGGGAAATTAAATATAAAAGCACATAAATAATGTCAGCATACCAAGGAGAATTCAAAAATGTTTCTTCAATAAAAGGAGAAGTATATTCTTCTATTTCTTCCAACACATCCACCATATTCATGTCCAGTGATTGGAAGTTAGACTCAGCCATAAGTTTTGCTAATCCTTTCCTTTTAACTAGCTTGGTGGGCCTAATTTATAAGTCATATTCAAGAATAGTTGCAATCCATTTTCCCCTTTTACCATCAGGGTCTTGACTTAGAATGTCCTTGACAACAATACGTGGAACAAAAGAAATTATGTGAGTGTAAAATATAGACCCTAAAGTCTTTTAATGCTTTCACTAATGCTAAGGCTTGCTTCTCCATGATATTATATTTGAGAGGAGCATCTCTTAAGGACCTACTAAAGAAAGATATTGGTTTTTATTGCCCCAAATAATTATTTTGAAGTAAAACTGCGACTATTGTATGTTCAGATGTAAAATAAAAGATGTAAAAGTCTTTGGTAAAATCTGGAATAATCAGGACTTGTGTTTGGGTAAGAGATTGTTTGACCAGTTCGAATGATTGTTTAGCTGGTAGAGTCCATTTTACACCCACATTTTCCTTAAGCATGTTTGTAATATTTTTTAATAGCTCAGCAAGGTTGGGGATAAACCTTCTCAAAAAATTAATCTTTCCAATGAAAGATTGTAATTCTTTGAGGCTTCTTGGATGGCTAATTTGCAATATGCCATCTATCCTTGTAGGGTCTATTTTGATTCCTTCTTCTGAAATTATGTGACCGAGAAGTTTACCTTCTTGGAGACCGAAGAGTGTCTTCTTGGGATTCAATGACAAGCCAAATTTCCTACACTTCTCAAAAACGTTTCTTAAGTGAGTCAAATGTTCTTCATCATTTTTTGAAAAGACAGTTATGTCATCAAGGTAAATAATTATGAAATATCCAATATCTTCAGAAAGGCTATGTCCATGGCCCTTTGGAAGGTGGCCCCTGCATTCATTAACTCGAAAGGAATTTTGACATACATAAAGGTGCCCCAAGGTGTGGTAAAAGCAGTTTTGATTTGATCACTTGGGAGCACTAACACCTAGTTGTAACCCTAGAACCCATCTAAGAGTGATATCCTTTTTGACCCAACTACCCTCTAAATTATATGATCCATTTTGGGCAATGTGTAGTTGTCTTTTAGGGATTCTCTATTTAAGTTGCTGAAGTCGATACACAGTCTAATCTCCCATGTCTTTTTCCTAACAGAAACTAAGTTTGATACCCATTCTGAAAATCTAATTGGTACTATAATGCCAGCATCATGCATCTTTTCAATTTCGGCTCTAACTAAAGGTAATAAAAGTGGGTTTATTCTCCTTTGTTTTTGTTTGAAGGGATTTTGATTTTCCTTCAGGGGAATCTTGTGCTGAATGATGTTGGTATCGTAAGACTTTAGATCTGTGTATTCCCAGGAAAAAACATCTTTAAACTCCTTAAACAAATCAATGTATCGAGATTTTATGTGAGTTGGAAGAGTGCTGGACAATTTAATCATCTTGGGTTTTGTTAGGGAGCCTATGTTGTTTTCTTCTACGTTTGTTTCTACAGGGTCCATTTTTGGTTCTTTGGCTACATCATTAAAGTCGAAAAGGTGTTCCAAAGGTGAGAGACCTCTTGGAATTGAACCGTCTTTACATTCTAAAACTTCCAGGTCTTTTTGGTCCACGTTGTCAATTAACTCTGCCTCAAACAAATTCTCATAATGATTTATATCAGCAGAGTGTGTTATTTCAGCGTCTGGGATTTCTTCGATATATGGACAGTTTTCATTATTGCTAGATTCTAATGTTGGTATGGTGAAACCGTTTTCTGACTTTAAGAAATCGTCTATGTGTTGGTTAGATTAAAACACTTTCCAGTGATCTTTGTTATCAGGAACTGAAGGCCTATGTTTTACCTTTACGCTAAGCTGTTCATTGATCTCGAGTATTTGACAGTTACTGGCATTGAAAGCGAGTTCATTTTCTAAATGATTAAACGCTCTAGGAATGAAAACAAGTTTGTATTTTTCAAAGGTTTTCAATAAATCGAGGGCAGCGTTTCGATATTCCCTAAGCCTCAGATTTTTGGCTGAGTATTCTCCTTTGATTTGTTTTATGATAAGTTCAGAATCTCCTAAGATCGTTATATTTTGGGCTTCTAATTGCTTGAGCAGTTGTAAACCTAGGAGAAGTGCTTCATAATCAGCGATATTGTTAGTGCATGGGAAATTCAATTTGTATGAAAAAATTTGATTTGTATTCTGGATCCATACGCCTACACCTGCGCTTTCTTTATTACAGGATCCATCAAATTTTATTTTCAACATTACGTTTGGCACATTTTCATTTTCTTGTTGCTCTTGATTTTCGATGTTTTGAAGTTGATTTGAGAGAAGTTTCGATTTTTCTAGTGAATTAGTTGGGTCTATTTTTTCTTTATCTTTTTGAGTAATTTCATCTTCGTTACATAAGATAAAGGAATCTAAACTTGATTGAGTAAAATAGATTGGAGTGTTGTTTGGTTTGTCTAGGCTGCTCACCATGTACTTCATGTGAAATTCCCTGTATAGTCTTCTGTTTTGGTTAAAAACAGGGATGGTGGCATAAGACATGTCCATTTGAAGGCTTCCCTGAATTTTAGCTCCCCAATATCTTGATAAGAGCATGCCATACTTAGGGGGAATGTCAGCTACAACTATATCCATAACTAGACTCTTAGCAGGGATCTGAGCTAGATTAACACATAAATCTTTAATTAAACCCAAACATTTGACTCGGCTTGAGTCAAAAGAGTACAAATATTTGTATGGTTTAGTAATATCTAAGCCTAAGATCTCCATTACCACCTTGAGCATTAGATTGTGTGAAGCTCCCGAATCTAACATGGCATTGTGTAAAATTTTCTCATGTATGTTCAAGCTAACATAGAAGGGAGGGACAACCCCTTCTTGATATTTTCCTTCAACTTCTAGACCAAACAACAACTCAAGTTTGTCATCTGTGAAGTTTATAGTATCTGTATCACTTCCTAAGTTCAAAGCTTTCAAAACTTGATTTTTTTACACCTCTTGGGTTACTAGTTCAGCTAGGGGGATGGTAATTTTTATCTTAGCAATATCTTCCTCAAGGCTGAAAGGAATAATTGACTTGTTTGTATTTACATCTATTTTTTCAATTGAATTATTTTCAGCAACTTTGATTTGTTGAACCTTGTTTGGACTGGTAATTGGTACAGTTTTATTAGGACCACTAGCTGAAGTGCTAGGGGTACTCTGTTCAACCTTTGGCTGGACACCTTTATCTTTGTTTAAGTCTAGTTTTTTAGCTGAAATGTTGGTTTTCTCTGCTGTCTTTTTGGGCTAGTTTTCTGCGTTTTTCTTGAAAACAGTATTAATGTTCTTATCTTTTGATTTATCTATGCTTCCCTTGCTCCTAAGATCATACTGTTTGTGTACCTCCATGATTGAATTTTCAAAACCCAATCTATATTCATCAGAATCTTCATAGGTGTTTGTATTTTGGTCATAAGTGAAGAGATCTTGTTCTTCCTCAGTGAGGAAAACATCATCTCCACTGTCTGATCCAATCAAGTTTACATGAGATTCTTCCAACCTTTCCAACTCCCTATCTTCCTCATATTGATATACATAGTTTTGATGAAAAGGAGGAGTGATCTGTTGATCATCTTCCCTAGGTCTGTTTGGAGGTTGGTTTCTTCTAGAATTCTAGTTTCTATTTTGACGAGAAGTTTGGTTTTGATTTTCTTGTGCTCTATTAATTATGCTCATCTCTTTCATCATTTCTTCCAACATCCTCTCCATCTTTGAGCTTTAAGTAGAAGGAGTTGATTACTCTCTAAAAGATACTCTCTTCTCAGTTTTCATTCTCGCTCTCTTCTCCATTAAGTTGACTTCCACAGAAAGAGCACCCTTTTGTATATCTTCAAGAGTTGCAAAATATCTTTCTCTCAGCTAATAGGTCATGTCAGTGTCAAACCCTTTAGGAAACTTGTTTAAAGCTGAGCCTTGTGGAGGTTTTAGTTCTGGGGATAGTGCATTATAAACACTATTGAATCTAGTGCAGTAAGCTTGCACACTTTCCCCAGTGTTTCTATGGAGGTTCTTGTAGTCAGAAAGGACTTGGAGAGGATTCTTCTTTACTTCCCATTTGTTTATGAAAATTTGATGGAAATCTTGGAGATCATGGATACTATGGGGGGTTAAAACTTTGAACCATTTCCTTACTTCTCCTCCTAAGATCTGAGAAAATAACCTAAGCTTGACAGAATCATCATCAATTTCATTTCTGTCAAAGTAGTCATTCATCTTATCCACATGTTGTGATGCAGTTGTAGAATTGTTAGCATCATATAATGGAATTTTGGACTGATAGTCCTGTGGAAGGTTGACTAAAGGTACAAGAAGGACTAGGGGAGAATACCATGCTGCCATGATATGTGGTGGGGCTGGATTCACAAGGAATGGATTAACAACAGGAACAGTGGGCTGAAGTGTAGTGGTTTGAACAGTGGATGTAGGGTGAGCAGAAGTGGATGGACCAGGAATAGACTGCTCAGCTGATCTTGGATGAGAGACACCTAAGTTGTGAAGGAAATGTAAATCAGGAGGGGTCGTTTCTCTGCTACCAAGAGATTCACTTGTTTTAGGAGATGATAGTGAAGACTCAAAATCTAACTGATCTAAATCACCAAGAGACCTAGTTCTAAATGGATTTACTAAGTCACCTAGAGATTGTTGTGGAGCTAAAATATTTTCAGGAATTGAATTAGCTCTCAAGGGTGATCTGAAAACAATTGATAATTTAATCTTAGGAGACTTCCTAAGGATACATTCAGGGTTGTCAACTACTTCCGGTGGGTTTGGGTCAGCGTAGGCTCTAGTATGAATCTTTCTAGGAGCCACTATGCTATGTTTTTTCAGACTCAGTTAAAAAGAAAGTTTAAGCAAATATGACAATCTTTAAGAGGCTAACTGATCTTTTCAGAAGAAGGAAAATTTTAATTTTAAAGCCTTCTAGCTGAGTTTGTATGATTCTATTAAGACTTCGGGTCTTCCCAGTGGAGTCTTAAGGTCTGTTTTTTTTAGTATTGTGGAGTCGCCAAGTGGAAAATTTTAGATCTTTTGGAGGTAAAGGTTTTATGGTCCACCACCAAGTTTATTTTGAAGCCAAATTCAAATGTTTTGGGTTTTTCTGAGTTTTATGATCTTACAGGTTATGAGAGTGCCCTAAATCTGACTTAACACTTAGCTAGGGTGTCAAAACATACAGAGTTCACTCTTATGGCTTGATAACTCCTTCCTTCAAGGTTTGATAAGGTTTAAAGAGAATCCTAAGGGTTACTTAGTTTTTCACTCATTCAATTAAGTCCTATCATGATTACCATTTCTTGGTAGTGCTTGAGGGAGGTTACGTATGTTATACTTAGACAGTAAGTGTTTTGTTTTTGAAGATTTTACTCAGTGTCCCACTCTGATCACCATTATGTTGGTGTCCTGTGTTTTGATAGTTTGACAAATCAAAATACAAGGCAACATTAGAACCAATCTTTAGAGTTACAGGATCTAGTCCTCCTGTTCTCAGAGAGGGATCTCTCAAAATTTTGTTTGCAAAGTTTTATCTTGTGTGCTTTAAGTATTGGTTTTAGACTAGTTATTAAGTGTAGGTGTTTATTTGTTTGTTTGTTTGGTTGGAATGATACAACAGAACATGAAAGGTCTAGGAAAGATATATAGGACAAAGAAATATCTGTGTCATTGGGCAATGGAGTCAAGAAAAGGTCATAACAAACTCATGAATGGATATGGGATATCAAAGGGAAAATCTAACTTGGCCATAGGATCCTTTTGTTTTTGGAATGAGATGAACATTAATGATTTGGAAAGAGAGGTTTAATTCTCAACAAAGGGAAATTTGAAAGCATAATTTGAACAATAAAGAGCTTTTTGATAGACAAGGCTAACCATAAATTCTACAAATCACAACTTTAAGCAAATAATTATTTCAAAACAACTTTTAAAATGAAATCTAAGATTCGGGGAACACCCTATTTCATCAAAGATTTTATTTCAAATGACTTAGAAAACATAAAAGATTCACTGATAATTGCGGTCATAGAATAGGGAACACCTAAAAACATCTATAATCACAACTATAAAAGACCTTTAAGCCAACTGTTTAAGTGAGGATAAAGGGCAAGATTGAAACAAACCTCTTTGATTCGCTATAAGCAAAGAACTTCAAAGGGAGGCTTCAATAACAATTTTTAAGTGGCAGTAGACAAGCAGGGAGAACCATAAATCATGCTGAAACCAATTGTTCAAACTATTAAGGAAATAAACAAGCATGAAGACTAAAGAGAAATTTTAAAGCCTCTAAAATACTTCAGCAGAAGAAAACATAAAACAGTGAAGGATGAACAGGTCTAAGGTGCTTCCAAGAGTCATTTCTTAGCCTAAAACTTTCAACTTACTGTAGTAAGAAATTATGGAACATAATGAAAACAGGGGAAAATATAAAACAGTTCAGAATACTTCACCAACATCCAAGCTCGTGGATCCAATGATAGATCCTTCTCAGGAAAAAGCATGCAACAACATTATCAAGACCTCCAAGACTTCAATTTTTTCTTCAACTTCAACAGACTATGTATTTATTTCAAAGAGTTTTAGTATTACAACTTGTGATAAAAAAAAAACCAACAGGTTCTCATCTTCTACAGAAGTATTTATAGAAGGATGAGGAGGTGAGATCTGATAAAAGATATCTCAAGGAAATTAATACAGATTCGAGACTTCCTGGCCTTTTGAGGGGCTCGATGAAGAAGTTTACAGGTGTTTCACTGTATTAACTATTTTATAATTAATATCAAAGCTCGATGGGAGCTTTATTTACTTTTAGGCTCTGTGTAATGTTTGGAGTAACTCTGTAGATATTTCTGCATTTGTTTCCTTGCAGAAGTAACTCCCTGGCTATGCTGGAGGTGAATATCTGATTTTCTTCAATAATTTTAGCCTCTGTTTGAATGCTTTGAGGCAACAGGTGGCAATTATGATAGCTGAGGAATCAATTCACCTCAAATGTGGCGGTGGAGGGCTGCCTGGCTATTTAAACACTTATGATTTCTTTTAATTGTGTTTTAATTCTAGGAATTAGGCTTTTGATAAGCATTCTTAGCCGTAATTCCAAAATCTATCTTCAATCTTCATTCTATTGTGCTATGTCTTCGAAACTGATACTCTTTAACTTTGTTTTTAATAAAACAGTGTCTTGTCGATGTGCAGGGCTGTGCAGGTCCTTTAAAGGCATCAATGCCCATGAAGCATTGATAAAACATTGAATCTGACCCATGGATGGCTTCTCTTTAATAAATCGATGGCATGAGAATCGTCATTGTCAGCCCTCAGCTTTTCTTCATATATATTGAAAAAACCATTGAAACACATGCAAAAAAACAACATATTAGAAAATCCTGCGTTTTTGGGTTAAACTGCTTAGAAGGTTGTGGGGAGGAGCATGGTCGTTGGATCTGGACATGTGGACGGTCCAGATTTAATCGGGGGATCGCAATCGGTGGGAGGAGAAAAGGGGTGCGATGAAAAAAACTCCGATGCGATTGCGCGATCGGAAGGGCCGAGGCGATTAAGCGGTGGTC